>JAFMOC010000022.1:3230000-3370000 GCA_019802505.1 Corydoras sp. C115 | reverse complement strand
GAGAAAAGGGTTGGGCCTTTCTTAAGTTCTCTCGTAATTACTATGACCGAGCTGAAGAGTGCTTTAAAAAGGCCTTGGAACTGGAACCAGATGAGGGTGAATGGAATGCTGGCCTTGCCATCCTTCTGTACCGCACAGAGACTGAGGTCACTAGTCCAACAGAGTCACCTGCAATTCAACAACTGAGAAAAGCCATAAATCTAAACCCAGATGATGATGTTCTTAAAGTTCTGCTTGGTTTAAAATTGCTTTCTTACAAAGAGCACAATGAGGCAGACAGCCTTATAGAGGCTGCCTTGGAAAAGTCTCCAGAACACCTACATGTGATGAGATATGTTGGAAAGTTCTTTAGGCGAAATGGCTTAAAAGAAAAGTCAATTTCATTGTTAAAACAGGCATTAAAAAAGAATCCAGACTCATCCTTCATACACCATCAGCTAGCAATTTGTTATAATGAACAGGTACATCAATTGTTTAAGACAGGAACCCACAGAAATATGAGTGCTGAAATTCATATGCGTAATCAGTGTATCGATCATTTGGAGAAGGCTATCACACTGAAGACTTCGTTTATTGTGGCTATGTGTGAACTAGCTCTTCATTATGCACATAGAGGGGATATTGAAAATGCAAAGCAAATGTTCCAGACAGCATTTAAGACAGCAGAAGAAAAAAATGATGGTCAGCAGTTGGTTCATCTGTCTTATGCACAATTCTGTCAGCACTACATGAAATGTGAATCTCTGGCTATAGAACACTACACAAAGTGTCTGAAAATAAATCCCAACACATTAGAGGGGGAAAAATGTGCTAAAGTTTTTAAAAAACTTGTGAATAACAGAATTAGTAAGAATCCACAGGATGGAGAAGCCTTTGGGATTTTGGGATTTATCCACAAGGAGCAAGGGGATAAACTACAGGCTCTTCAGTTTTACGAAAAGGCTCTAAGCTATGTACATAATGATGAGTACCTCAGTAATCTCTGTGAACTTAGACTTTCTTTGCAGTGAAATTCAGCTGTAACCTAGATCAAAACAAATGGGGAAACTTGTGTTTAAAAGTCACATGCTATATTGTATTCCTGAGAATTAGTTGTTCTATTGTAATGTCTTTTTGTATGAGACCAACTTTAAGCAACAAGAAGTGCATATGACTCAACACTTATATGTTGACAACATATGACAAGCAGCACCTTTATTTTCCTACTTATATGTAATTTCTGTTAATGGTTTATTTTTATTAGCATTTGAGATTTCTGTTGAATTAGGTTTACTTTTAGTGTACAAAATATTAAATATATTAAATAACTGTAGACAGATGTACTAAATGTATAACTTTGTCCCAAAAGAATATCACTGTCAATGCTTTATATTTTCCAAATTATAATGTGTAAGGTTGTAATGTATAATGGAGACTCATTTGTATGATATATTACAGATTGAAATAGATTTTTAATCTAGGTTACTCATAAGTTTATGTTTATATTATTCTTAATCATTCAAATGCATTTCTTTCATATTTTATCATTTAACCATTTACTATACTGTACTATGATACTTTAATCACGTTGATCTTATGAACCTTAGAAGGTCTCACTTTCTCTGGTGAAAGACTTAACTGACCTTGGCTTGTGGCTTAGAAATACATGTTTGCTAGTAACCGTCCTGTGGAAAACGACTGGGCTGAAGCTTCACACGGTTGGGACATGGGTTGTATTGACCAACTGTGGTTCTTTCACATGCACCTGGCTAGCAGTCTGTGGGAATAATGCCTTTGTTTTGTGTTTTGTTCGTTTCCATCTACATATATAAACTAGCTGTGAATCATAATAAATTGAAGCATTGATGATCAACACTCGCGTGGTTGTCTTTTCTTCCAAAACATTTGCACTTCGGCACACAGAGGGCTCCAGCATCAGGTTCAGAAGCATCATTTGCAATCAACGCGTTTCCTGACTGATAGCTGACTACGGGGTCAGCTTTTCTTTTGGCATCGGGACCGCAGCTGTTTGGTCGGCTCGGGATTTGGAACCTAACACAAAGTATAAGAGTAAATATTCTGTAGCTGTAAAAGTAACTTTCACAAGACTATTTAATTGAGATGTCACCAGTTATAATGTTTCTGTGTATTTGGTAGATAATGTGTTTTGATTGATTAAGAGCATCAATTATTGATAATAAAGAGTGAAATCTTAAAGTTATGTTTTAGTTTTATGGTCTTTATAGACGCAATCTACTTATTCCCATAGTGAAAGTGGCCTTTCCCTGTGGTCTGAGAGAGAAGGTTTGTGGCAACTCATTATGCATACACTGGCCTATATGCAGAATATTATTACTGAAAAAGTGTAGCTAATGATGGCTGGGTATGAGTTGCGGCAGTGGAAAGCAATATAGTTACATGTTGTTATATGGCAGATGTTTTTATCCAAAGCGCTTTACAAGTATACCAATTTGATGTCTGAGGTCAGAACACAGGATCATGTTAAGGACCCTGTGTTCTGTCATGGAGAAATGATGGTTTAAGACATTGCTCAAGAGCCCATATTGACAATTTTGGTAGACGTGGGGTTTGAACCCATACATTTCAGATTGTCAGCCCAACCCCCTAAACACTTACTACATTGTTTTGATATTAGATGGATAAAATAAAATAAAATGACTCAAACAAACTGTTTCAAACTGTTACCCAAGTAAACTAATTGGACAAGAGGCATTCACATTATGCAGACATACAGTATCACATCACTTGGATATACTTTGTATAACAAAATCACCATGCAGTACAAGGAAATTCTTTTTGTGGTAGCACCATATTAAACATTAAAAATAAAAAATATTACAAACAATAGAAATGAAAAAAAGAAAGGGTACAGATTTACTCTGTTACATATTATTTAGATAAATAATATGTAACAGGCCCTCCTTATGGGGGAAGGGAAACAGCACAATGAAAAAAGTGTTTTAATACAGATGTTTTTATTATTACCTTTAGTCAAATATCCCTTAAACATTAGCAATCACTTACATGACATTACATTTGGTCATTTAGCAGACACTTTTATCCAAAGGGACTTACAATGTTAATCACAACATCTCTGGAGCAATGAGGGTTAAGGGCCTTGCTCAAGCACCCACATTTGTAACTTCAGTGGACCTGGGATTTGAACCGCCAACCTTCATATTGATAGCCCAATGCCCTAACCACTGAGCTACCTCTCCCTCTAGTTCTTTTCCATTAAGATGGATAGGGCCCCATAAAACCACTAGACAGACTGATTAAATGCACACGTAACACTGCAAACCCACAGATAATTTTTTTATTCTTAAAAGCTAAAGTATGCCAAGTGCAAAATACTGTAAGTTTAGCAACTATCACATTAATTCTGGGATTTATATATTTATATGGGAAACCTATAAAAAGGGGGAAAAAACATGGCTCAACCCTGCATCTGCATAAGCAGAACCAGAACACATTAGCTAAATCATAAAATACATTACACTTACTATACACAGTTAACATTAGACACAAACCAAATATAATAAAAGTGTATAAACTAAAAGATTAATAAATTGAGCTTACCCAGCAGAAGCTATTCTAAATCTCAACCAGCATATCAGTTGCACTTTGTAGACACAATTTGTGTTTATTAAGATAACAAAAACATCCATAACCATATTAATATTAAAAACATCAATCCCTTTCTGAATTAACATTCATACATTGTGGTTGTGTGTCCATTTTATATTTAAAATAACAAAATGAAACAAAACAACCAGATTTATAAAGATAAGCTTACCCTTCATTAACAGGGATTTCAGTTGTACTTCAAACACTCTGTATGTAGCATCCATTTCAAACATGCCCAACCAAAATTCCATCCACTCGAAATGAAAAAGCCTCCTAGCTCCAGGAATCCCCCACCTTACATGCAAGGGCTTCCTGAATGCTCCTCATACTTACTCCCTCCACACACACACACACACACACACACACACACACACACACACACACACACACACACACACACACACACACAAACACTCTCACACACTCTCTCTCACACTCACACACACAAACACACACACACACACACACACACTTTGCGCATGCTCTCTGAGGTAAACGCCATTGCGCTTGTGCAGTAGTACCATTATTGTTTCATTCTTATTAAAATGAAGGACAAAAATATTTTCTAGTAATATTAGTGGTACTTTTATTTTTACATATTGACAAAACATGAACAGCCATCCACACAACAGCAAACAAAACAGCAAAAAAAAAAAACAATAACAATGCTTGCATTTTTCATTTATTTGGAATTGTATATTTCATTCATTATCTCCCGCTTTATACTCTATTAGGGTCGCGGTGGGGTTCCCAATGCCAATCCAGGGGAGAACGTCTCGGGCGCTGGGCAGATACACTCAGGACAGGGCGCCAATCCATCGCTGGGCACACACTTACTCACACAGACACACTCTATATGGGGCAATTATGGGAATTCAATTGACTTGATCCATGTTTTTGGACTGTGGGAGGAAACCGGAGAACTTGGAGGAAACCCATACAGACACGGGGAGAACATGGAAACTCCACCCAGATGGGGATTCAAACCGGGAATCCCTAACGCTGAGAGGCGAACGTGCTAACCACTAAGCCACCGTGCCGCCTCTTTTTAATTTCTTAATTAAAAAAACGAATTAAAATTCAGAAAAATGCAAACGCAATGTTGTTGTTTTCCTTTGTGCTCGTTTTCTGATGCATAAAAATGTGGTTATTGTTTATAATCCATGTTTTTAATTAGTTCAATCGATTTAACACGTCATTTGGCTCTGGGTTCATGTTAAACAGACACCCAGCGCTCATGTTTGAGGAAAACGAAACTTAAGTCAAAGAGAAAATACCGGAGTCAAGTGATCCGAGTTAAATACAAGTGCTCCTACATACTCAGTATTACGGTAGTTCACAGAACGCTGTAAATTAGACTTGTTTAAAGGACTTTAACCCTTATATTTTAGGGTGTATATATATATATGTGTGTGTGTGTGTGTGTGTGTGTATTTATATACATAGTATCAGTTTATATATATATATATATATATATATATATATATATATATATGTATGTGTGTGTGTGTGTGTGTGTGTGTGTGTGTGTGTGTGTGTGTGTGTATATATGTGTGTGTATACATATTTATATGTGTATTTATATATAATATAGTATTTATATATTATTAACCCTTATATTTAGGATATATATATATATATATATATATATATATATATATATATATATATATATATATATATATATATATATATATATATATGTATATATATATATATATATATATATATATATATATATATATATATATATATATATATATATATATATATCCTAAATATAAGGGTTAAAGTCCTTTGAAAAAGTCAAATTTACAACGTTCTCTCTGAACTACCGTAGTACTGAGTATATAGGAGCAATTATCTTTAAAGTGCGGATGACCACTCCGGTGAGAAAATGCAGTTTAAAAACAAGCGGCTGGTCGATTGTAGTCTTATTACAGGTGAAAATTGTGTTTTATACACATGCACATACTATATTGTAACCACGGGCATAAATGTAACCACCTTTATACACCTTTAAAACAATCAGTGCTTTCGTTTTGGCAGAATTCATCTGATCGGTTTCTACAGAACCAGCGGCTGCTACCATGAGGTAAGAGAGATCCCCTGTGCGATTTCTTTACCTTAGCTCTGATTATTTTTGCCATGATAATTTACTGATTGTTTAATAATAGTTCCACAAAGGACACAGATATGATGGAAAGACTGAGTCAGCTGGAATGCCATTTCACTTGGACTTTGAGGAAAAAGGACACAAATGTCACTGATTTGCTGGAAAGACTAGAAGAAGAAATAGAATTAGAGCTTGGTAAGACACTGGGAGTAGCCCGCAGCTACAGCTGTTTAGGATTTGTCAAGTTTCTACTTGGTTTTAATGATGAAGCTTTTGCTTGCTTTCAAAAATCCATTAAATTTACCGAAGAAAGTCATGAACATGAAGATGACAAGCTGTCTATTGTTGCTTATGGAAACCTTGCGTGGTTACATTATCATATGGGTGCACATGCAGAGACTGAAAGATACTTGAATAAAGTGCAGGAGATCACAGATAAACATCCACCAGTCTCTCCTACTGCCCCCTTTGCTAATGTGGTTGGAGAAAAGGGTTGGACCTTTTTCAAGTTCTCTCGTAATTACTATGACCAAGCTAAAGAGTGCTTCAAAAGGGCCTTGGAACTGGAACCAGATGAGGGTGAATGGAATGCTGGCCTTGCCATCCTTCTGTACCGCACAGAGACTGAAGTCACTAGTCCAACAGAGTCACCTGCAATTAAACAACTGAAAAGAGCCATAGAAGTAAACCCAGATGATGATGTTCTTAAAGTTCTGCTTGGTTTAAAACTGAGCATTTACAAAATGTACAATGAGGCAGAAAACCTAATGGAGATTGCTTTGGAGAGGTCTCCAGAACATTTACATGTAATCCGATATATTGGCAAGTTTTTTCGGATTAAAGGCTTAGTGAAAAGATCCATTGCCCTGCTGAAAAGAGCAATAGAAAAAAATCCAGATTCAGCTTTTATACACCACCAGTTAGCACTCTGCTATAAGAGGCAGATGCTCGATCTGCAGTACTCAGGACGGTATTACAATAATGGAGCAGATATGCAGCGTATTCGTAATCAGTGTATCTATCATTTAGAGCAGGCCATCACACTGAAGACTGGCTTTATTATGGCTATGTCAGAGCTAGCTGTTCAATATGGACAGAATAGAAATGTTGCCAAAGCAGAGGAAATGTTTAGTTCATCATTTAAAACAGCAGAAGAAAAAAATGATGGTCAGCAGCTGGTTCATTTGCATTATGGAGAATTTCAGCAGTACTCTATGGGATGTGAGTCGCTTGCTATCAAGCACTACACTGAATGTCTGAAAAAAAATCCCAGCACATATGAGGGTAAGAAAGGTGGCAAAAACCTGCAAAAGATTGTTCTCAGAAGACTTCGCAACAACCCAAGTGATGGAGAAGCCCATGGAATTCTAGGATTTGTCCATCAGGAGCAAGGTCATATACAACAGGCCATCGAGTGCTATGATAAAGCTCTGAGGTACACACATAATGATGATTACCTAAGTAAACTTCTTGAACTCAGACTTTCTTTAAAGTAAATATATATATATATATATATATATATATATATATATATATATATATATATATATATATATATATATATAAAGGTGAAATCACAAGCACATTTTCGGGCGTTGGGCAGATAGACCCAGGACAGGGTGCCAATCCATCGCTGGGCACACACTCACTCACACACACTCTATATGGGGCAATTTGGAGAATTCAATTGACTTGATCCATGTTTTTGGACTGTGGGAACCCACGCGGACACGGGGAGAACATGGAAACTCCACCCAGATGGGGATTCGAACCGGGAATGCTAACCACTAAGCCACCGTGCCGCCTATATATATATATATTTTTTTTTTATTCAAATTTTATAATCTAAATGATTAGTTATAGGTTGGTTTATTTGTTTTATTTTACCAACAATTTTATTTATTTATATAGTAAATCATTGTATATAAAAAAAACAATTGGTTCATCCTGTATTAATGTAACATTATAAACTCAGCTTTGAATGAATGGCTTAAATATATTATGAATATACATGATCATATATTTCAAATGTCTTTTCCTGTTAAATTATGTAGTTATAGTAATGTTGCATAATTTGGTTTAATCAGACAAAATTACAACAAATACCAGAGATGAAAAGAGGCAGAGAAGAGGGAGGCAGGAACAGTTAGTCTTTGGGTTTATTATCAGTGTGATAATATAAACATGTAATTTTAAAATTACATGTTTACATTAATATTTCCTCTGATTTTCTATCTTTCTTGTAAAAACAAATTGTTGCTGTAAAACACATGCACTTTTTCAGCTTAGAACAATAACATCACTTGAAACTAAATGCATTGCTGTTTGTATTAATTTATGGATATACTGTGCCATCTACAGGACATTATTAATATAACTAGACTAAAACATATAAACCTTAAGTTTATGTATACTCACCAGCTGCAGCTTCTGCAGTAGGTCCAAGAGTCTGCTGCTCCGGTGCTGCAGGTATATAATATTGGTGGTACACCTTATTTACACTTTAGCCAATTTCTCAATTTTCTTAGCCAATTTCTTACCATGTACATGTACTTTGTTTACTTTATTACGTAATTACGTTCAAGTTAGTAATTTATGTGATTTTTACCGAAAGCGGTTTTACTTTATGTTCATACATGGCTTTTACATTTTTGTTAATTGTGTAAAATTGTGCTTTAAAAATTTGTCATCTATTCATATGTAGTTGCATTTAACCTTGTATTAACCTTCCAAGGATCTGATACATAAAACCAAGTATTCAAAGACTGCATATTTTCTTTTTACCATGACTTTTTACTAATTCATTATTATCACTGTATTGAATATAAATACATAAATAAATAAAAAATACAAAAACAAAACTCCTCCCAGTGTGAGCTTAATCACAACATACATTATTTCTCAGTCAGCTTTCATGTTGTTATTGGTTTAGTGTGTGATATTAACATAATGTGTTGAATCTTAATTCAAACTTTGGAATTCATAACATTTTTGTAATAATGACAGTTAACTAATCTTTCTAAGTTTAATTTATGAGGACAGTTATTGTCTCACCTCCTCTGAGCAACATGTAAATGTTCTCTTTTTTCCCCCAGTCCATGAAGGCAATCAAGGTAGGTAAATCCCGTCAGACTATAGCATATTGATAATTTATTTTTAGTTATATATTTTACAATTTTAAATACACACCTATCTAGACCTTTTACCAACTTAAAAATAAATGTTCTTAAGAATTAAACTCAACCACCACTGTCATCTGGCTTAATCAAGTGTTCCATGGAAAACACAAAATCTTAATTATTCTAAATCAGATAAAGGACATACAAGTTGTTCCTATCATACGGTCACAAAAACTGCTTCCTTAAAATACATGCATGAATATTTGCAATATTATGTTAATTGCTGGATAAAATACAACACATCTTAAAATGCAATGGATGTACAACTGTGTTGCATATTTAGAGGTTTTGATATTGCTGATTTGTTATTTTGACCACTGTTTTCAGCGTTTAAATGGTAGGCTTTTCTCCCATAGACAACTTTTATCTTCATGTTGGTTTATTCCTTTCAACAGCAAATGCTATTTTACATGTGACATCGAAACCTAAACTAGATATTCAGATGTATTTCAGCTATTAGTATTACAAAGACACAGCAAAAAATACAAAGTAGCTGGAACAGTCCTTAATTAAGGTATGTAATACAGCTGTATATCAGTTTTAAATTTAATTTTAAAAAGTATCTTTGCACTAGGAAATTAAGCACCTGTGTAGTAGCACACCTTGTTGAATAAAAAGTGAATTGTAAATTCAAGTTGCATAGTAAATATTGGAATGCATTGCAATACAAATGCTGACACTGAGTTTCACGTCTCCTGCATTAGGACACTGTAGTAAGTACTAAACTGAGTGTAGTGGAGTGTTTACTCGTGCACAATTAAAGGCATGATAATAAATTTACAGTTTGATAAATGAGTTTTATCTCGCACTGAATGGATAAAACAAAATCTAATGTTAAATTCATTTTGATTTTCGAAAGTAAAATTACGCCAATCCATCGCTGGGCATACACTCACTAACACATACACACTCTGTATGGGGCAATTTGGAGAACTCAATTGACTTGATCCATGTTTTTTGGAATTTGGGAGGAAACCAGAGAACCCAGAGGAAACCCACGCGGACACGGGGAGAACATGGAAACTCCACCCAGATGGGGATTCAAACCGGGAATCTCTAGTGCTGAGAGGCGAACATGCTAACCACTAAGCCACCGTGTCGTCTGCATTTAATAATTTTTAACTTAAAATATCCAGGTATTTTAGGGAATCCATGACACCTGCCTTTAGGACCTGTAGGACACACTGCCTTTAATAAAAAATAGCACAATGACATCTTAAACCTAAATTAAATCATACTTAACATTTAGTGTTGTATTCTTTTCAGCATAATCATAATTTGATTTGAGCTGCAATTTTTTTTTATTTGACCAAAAAATACAATTTCTCCTAGCAAGCCTTCCAAATAATTTATAGACGTGACAGACATTTTTTTGTAACTTTCAAACGGGGATTTTTGTCACACTTATTATCATCTTCATTGTGCATAAGGCAAAATGAACTTGCATTCTTAATTAAGCTAAAAAACGTTATTAGCTATTCATAGAAATGTAGAAGTTCTGAGAAATAGCTATTCCCTTAATATAATTTGTAAGTTTAGACACTGATATTGGGTCTGGCTTGCATTCTATATTTTAATTCATCTCAATGTTGTTTGATAGTGTAGGTGGACTGGGCTTAATGCCAGACAAAACATGTTTTTTTTTTTTTTAGATTAAACTCATGAACCGTGGCTTTATGGACCTTATTTTGTGCACTAGAATTCAGTAATTCAGAGAAACTGCTTTGCCAAACAATGGCATAATTGTATACACCTGTTGAAACAAGAGTTGACAAGAGTCAAAGTTCCTAGACACTTCAATCAACTTTTAGTTTAATCTTCACAACTACAAGTAGTAGTCTTAATATAATGATAATTTTATTTTTTAATAATTAAAATAAACAGTGGCATTTTTGTCTTTCAGTGCAAGTTCAAACAAATTTCTTGTAACTTTTTTTTTTTTTTTTACCAGGGGTGCTATTAATTAGGGTATGCATTATTGTAGGGTATGTATCTATTGCAAAATATTTTTTCATATTTGTCATATTTGCTAGACAATGTGTAAAGTCTATTTATATAAATATGTGTTTTAATAGAATGTCATGTTATATTTATATATGCGATCAATCTATAAATTGATGGCAGGAGGGTAATATCAGAAAGTCTATGATATGTGAACATATTTGTGTAAATTTAAAAATGGTAAATTCAAGTAAAAAGTCTGACTTGTAACAGCCAATCACCAGGTATACTTGGACTTCTAGCAAAGGTAATGGTAGAGCACTTACTTTTGTCACTACTCTATGAACTCAGGCTTGTTGCATAAACTGCATGCATGCAATATTTATATATATGCAAATAATAAACTAGCTAGTTAGAAATGAAAGACATCTTAGCTGTCTCTAGGTAAATGATAAAACCCACAGAAAAACATAAGCAAATATTTACCTTGTTTGGTTAAAACACAGTCGGATAGGTGAGTAAACTCTGTTTTGTAGATCAGACGTTAAGCCCAGAAGCTAGTCAATTTTGACATCTGTTTCATTATAGAGTAAATCTACCACTTACAATATGTATTAATAATGAGTGGGAAGAACCAACACATTTTTGAGTTACATGACACATTTTGACAAATGCATTATAAAAAAAAAAAGCTTCGATGCAATATGCACCA
Organism: Corydoras sp. C115; assembly: GCA_019802505.1. Classification (NCBI taxonomy): domain Eukaryota; kingdom Metazoa; phylum Chordata; class Actinopteri; order Siluriformes; family Callichthyidae; genus Corydoras; species Corydoras sp. C115. The sequence goes on along the minus strand of JAFMOC010000022.1, from coordinate 3,358,425 downwards.
ACTCCAACTAAACCTTTTCTGCTTTTAGCTTTTCATTTAAAAAAAACCCTATGAAGCAGAAAGACAGCCGGATAGAAAAGGCACATTTACTGTGGTTTTAGGATGTGGAAATGACCGGGTTGATGGTAAAAGTTTCCCATCAGCTACACAACACCATCAAACTTGTGTTTTATACAAGAATAGGTCAATAGCCCATACATTTCTTGATAATGTATTAAACTATTTAGTGATGATTTTGGTAGCATAAAGAACTGAGTTGGTATCACATGATTCCATTGTGGAGTCTGGATGTTGAAATTTTTTTTCGAATTCTCTGGCAGTGACGAAGAACAGTGATGGTGCACAGCAGGAGAGCACTACAAATAAGTGCAAAGCCACTCAGGAAGAATGTTGCTGTGTAGGTACCCGTTGTGTCCACCAACCAGCCTAAACCGAAGAGCAAACTTATTAGTACAGATACAAATTAATATGTTCTTCTGTGACAGGATACAGTAACATTCAAAGGTTTGGGCAACATGGTCAAAAAGTCTGTAACTGAAAATATTTAATATTGTATATATGTCTTTCTACTTTTCATTAAGCTCTTTACAGTGTTGGAAAAAAATGAAAAAAAAGGACCTAAAACAAAAGTTTGAGTACCCTTCATGCAGGCACAGACTGTACAAGTTTTTTGTAGCCAGCTATCTGTGTTTACTTTTTCAGTCGGTATGGTCTTTGCTTCCCAATCATAATTGATCACTCAGTATTTGGAAAGATCAGAAATATACTCTTTTTATTTAATTTGCACCTTTTCTTCAATTACACCTTATCTTGTTGTAGGCAAAACTGCTTTAACAACAAAATATATCGACCATGTTTAGACAGTTTCATAAATGTCTTATTTTTGACGCACAGTACACCACCATTTCAAAGTCAGCTAAATCCTTATTTTCAAGTATTTTAATTTGCATTTCTAGCAACCCTTAAGATTTTTTACTTCCGTGGTCTTCTAGATCTAAACATTTATCTATTTCAATTGCTATTTTGACTATCTATTGTATCTTTTATAGTCATCTTGTTCTTATTTGTTTTTATATTTTCATTCTCAACATGCTGGCTCCTTAAAAGAAAATCTTATATAATAAAAACTGTATTCATTACTATTCTCCGGTTTCCTCCCACAGTCCAAAAAACATGGATGAAGTCAATTGAGTTTTCCAAATTGCGCCATATAGAGTGTGTATGTGTGCGTGTCTGTGTGAGTGAGTGTGTGCCCAGCGATGGATTGGCGCCCTGTCCTGGGTGTATCTGCCCAGCGCCCGAAACGTTCTCCCCTGGATGGGCATGGGGAACCCCACCGCGACTCTAATATAGGATAAAGCGGAAGATAATGAATGAATGAATAATAATAATAATCAAAAGTTATAAATGAGCATCAGGTTGCTGATGTATCAGGTTGCTTTCATTGTTTTCAAGACAGTGTTTTGTTTAATAATAAGTGTCAGACATTGTTGTCAGAAATTAAATAATTAAAGTAATTAATGTAGCTGTATTTTGTTTACTTCCTGTGACCTGTTAGGTAGAACCCAGTGTATGCTTTAGAAAAGGTCATCCTCAAAGCTGGCACTTCAAAATCATTACTTTTTGTACTACACAGTACACAAAAGGTGAGGATGGAGTGTGTGTCTGAAATCAGCCTCTTTCAGCCATTTTATTAATATATATGGCCTGTCAAAGTTTCTCATACAACTGTTGATGGCAGAAAGTTCAAAAGGCTTGCATAAGGTAAATTCTTAATCTCTGTGTCATCATTAAGTCTCCTGCTAATATGTGACAATTAAGCTCTTAGTGATTATTCAGGGTTATAAAAGTAAACTGTTTTAAATAATTATAGGTAAGTTCTCATAATTAGAGGCTTAATAACAATTAATTATTAATTGTTACATTACTTTACTGCTCTCCATCTTTGATAGGCTTAATTGCATTTATTCATTTTCTTATTTGTACTATTGTTATTATTGCCTGTAATATTTGTATTATTGTATTATTATGTGTTTTTGCTACCAGCTGCTAAATTTCCTCTGGGATAAAGAAAATATTCTATCTATCTATCCTATTAGGAACATAACTGCTGATTTTTTAACAAAAGGTAAATTAATGAAGTTGGCTCAATAATTAGTTAAATCTAAAAGGGGCCAAATTCAACATATATATATATATATATATATATATATATATATATATATATATATATATATATATATATATATATATATATATATATATATATACTATAAAAATATTGTATAATTACCTACCACCCTAATACCTAATATTCAATATTATTTTTATGCGTACCTGACAGTAAGTTGACAACTTTGACATGGCATAGAATCTGTGTTTACAGTTAAATAATGCTATTAAATAACACATTTGAAAATGTATTATTGCATGTTTTATATTTACAATTCATTATAATATGCTTCAGCCTTAAAAAGAAAAAAAATATTTTTCATTATTTTTGATCAGTGATTAGTCATTGAGATTTATTACTTGTCTTTAAGCTTTAAATGGCTAAATATATTACATAACAGGTGATGTTACATAATGGGGATAGAGTTTTCACATGCTAATAAACTTTGACCCACTAAAGAATTCAGTGATAGCTGTTAAACCTGTAGATAAGCATAAACACACTGGTAGTGTGTGCTTTTATATGTTTTTTTTTCAACATCATTCTTTTATATGTGCCACAGTTCAGTCAAAAGTTTTGAAAACTACAATTAAAAAAAAATTATTTATCATTTTTAGAATGCATAAATACATTACAATAAATTGGTTTGTCATTTCATGTTAACACAAACAACACATACGAACATTGATGGCACTTACCTCCAACAGGGGGGCTAAGCAGGTAAGGAATAGCATGGAGGAAGTACACCACTCCAAGAGCAGAAGACAGATATGATGTCCCCACTACATCTGATGTCACCACGGGAATAAGGGCCACATAGGCACCATCAAAATAGCCATAGAGCACCGAAAAGGGCACTAGCAGGGCAAATGTATGGAGAAGAGGAATGAGAAAGCAGCAGAGACCTTCCATACCCACAGCGGCCATATAGCAGATACTTCTATATTTTTTAAGGCACCTGAATAAAAAGGAAGAGTAAGTCAGAACAGGTCATTCTCATTAGTGACTAATCATAATTTACTTAATTTATTTATGTTGCTCAACAACTTAAAATACCTGGAACTAATAAGCGTATTTGATGTACCCTTTTGTCATACAGTTTATGTCTTAGTAACTAAAGACCAGCTGTTCTAAATTTAATGTGAATAGATTGCTCAAACAGGCAAATAAATTGTAATCAAGTTTAAACTTGTTCTTTTACCAAATAACTTCTACTGACTTACAATATTATATACAATTACAATACAATTACTGAGAAACAGAAAACTTGCTATAGTCTGTTTAGGAAGTGTTTTTAGGAGGAATGCTGCATAGTATCTAAGTTCCTTCACCTGACTTTTAGGGTTCTGTCAATAATACATTTTGTCTAATGAACATGAACACAAAACATTCTGGTCTTAACACAAGACATTAAGGAAATTGTGTTTTGTCAGTCATTTCAGGAAGTTCTTTCTGCAATAACTCCCAAACAGTCTTTCATTTCTTGAATTTTTGGGTATATACTTGTAGAAAACACTGAATGGAAGGGCTATACTTCAGTCAACAAATAAACTGTAGCTATCTTTTACCAAAAAAACATCTTGTTTAAATACTATTACTATTAATCACTATTAGCATTTCTTTACACTTACCTTCTGTCAGTAAGCCAGCCAAAGGTGATGTTGCCCAAAATATCGACGACACCTAAAATTGACATAAGAAATGCAGCATGCTGATGGCTGACACCCACGTCCAGAGCATAAGGCACTAAGTAAACAAATGGCAGGCTGCAGCCACTAGCCAAGAAGAGAAAGGATCCTGACAACACTAAAAAGTCAGGCATAAGTAAAAAATGGTAGTCCTGTAGTGACTGCGCACAGCGTTGCTTTGTGTCTTTCTGTTTTGTGCTGTTAAAATGTTTTGTTTCAGCTGTATGAGATTCTGAACTGTATCCAGAGTCTACGGGCAAAGGGAATGCCTCCTCTTCTTTAAGAATGATGGGCCGTAGCAAAGCTCCACACACACACAGGTTGGATACCAAGCCTCCTAGTATTAACAGAGCACCTCGCCACGAATAGTGTTCAATCAGCAGTTGAACCACAGGGGCCAGGATAAATGTGCCAATACCACTGCCAGACATGGCTATCCCATAAGCCAGAGACTTCCTCTCGCAGAAGTAAATGCCAACCATAGCAACTGCTGGCGTGTAACATAAAGCAAAGCCAACTCCTGAAGGAAAATAAATAAATGAGGTTATTAGTATATCACCAAAATTTTATATATTTTTCTGAACAAAACATATTTTTTAACTTTTAAAATAGCTTACCAGTTAAAACACCTAAAGTGAGGTAGAGATACTCCAGGCTGGTGGCAAAAGAGCTAAGCACCAAGCCAATAAAAGCCAGAAACCCTCCCATCATCACAGCCACGCGACATGACAGCCTATTCCCAATAAGGCTGCCAAGAGGAGCTGGCATTGAAAAGGGAGGTTAATAAACAAGATGTTAAAATAACAGATTAAGACTACACAAAAGACTACATAAAAAAACTACACTGAGAAATAACCCATTTGCCGGTGAGTGTTAATACATTTTTATAATAATAAAGATATCTCATTTTTATTTGTCCAAACTGCAAAGTTTGCTATTGAGCCTCTTGAAGTAACTAGGATTCTGGTCAACTTTGAAGCTTTGTTATCAAAGTTATGATAAGAAAGTAACAAGTCAGCTAATTGCAGCAATAGAGTAGCCTTTAACAAATTCAGCACTAATACAAAGTTGTGTTCATTATTATTACCATTTAATGCTTTGAAAGTTTGCAAGCACAGTCTTACAAACAGCCTGAATCAATTAATCCTTTAGAAAATCTAGATATTGTGACAGCAGTGAGTGAAAGAAAAACAAAGTCCTGCTGATTCCATTCATGCTGTTTTATTAGTTTTATATTTTCAAGATGTTTTAAGTGTCTAATTTCATAAAAAGATTTTGTTTAAATTAAAAACCATAAATAACAAATGGTTCTTGGTTCTTCCTCAAATAATTTAATCAACCAACGCATTGAGAATAAACGTTTTTAAGACATTATCCACTTTATAAATTAGTTAACAGATCTTTAAGTCCACAGCACTAAATATATCATTACCAGCCAAATCGTTAAAAGCTATGCAAATTGGAATAATGCAGGACAAATGTATTAAACACATATATTAATCTCAGTTTTATCTGTGTGATCCAGTATCAATATTTGCTTGTGCAACCGTACAAACAGTACATATCTTACAAATATCCATTAAAAGATGACTGACAACCTTTCAGTACATGAACCTGACATATATTGAAAACCTATTTCACCTCCTTTTCCTGTGAGTTCTGTTAGCTCGAAAATGCAAAAGCTTGTAGTACAGCACACTGATCAGAAAAGATTCCTGGATTCGTGACTTAAGCACAGAGATTTAGCTCTATTCTCTCAAATAGAATATCACTCTTTCTTGACCTGCATCTTCTAAACCTACCACACTCTTTCTATGTCTCAGTCTAAATATTAAGAAATTTTAAATAGTAAGTGCAACATGTTACTGAGGCTGCCAAAATAAGTCAGAATATCAAATATCATATGAAAATAATGCACAATAACAGCCATTGGATTGAATGCCTTTCAGGTAATTAATCATTCATGTTTTTTTATCCTCACATACAAAGTAGAAAAAGGCAGCTGATTGGAATTTATTAGCATAGCAATTATTAAAGAACTTATCAGTTCTAAAATGTAATTTGAAAGACACTACTTAATCATCATAATTAGTTTAGAGGTGGAAACATTATAGTATGATTCCATTTTCAATGTGCTAACCAAATCTAAATCTCACAGAAAAAAAGGTTTAAAGCTGTAACATACTGCCTCTACCTGTTGCATCAGCCTCTAGGGATTAGAGCTAATGTACTGAAGGTGTGAGTCGTACCTGACATCCAAACCAACCTCCAGCTGACCAAGTTGATTCCAAATAAACTTTGCTCTGCAGACTGCATGTGAGTTGTCTAGCACTTAACTGAAAGCCCTGGGAATGGTTTGCAAGGCATGGAGCATACAAAGCAGGGAATGCTTAGAGTTGCACTAAGTCTCATTGCTAAGCAGAGTTACTTTCCCTCAGCAACTTCATCTATCTCCTCTAAGATGTAATTGGTAAATATAGAGTGGTTTAAAAAGTAAGTAACATGGTGTATAATTGTTTTTACCCATCTTAAAATATTATGGTGTTCTACCTCCTGCAGTTTGCTACTCTGTTCCACAGGACACAACTTTGTCTACACAAAAAAAGACAGTGGTACTGGAAAATTCTGTAGATATCCACTATGAATAATATAAAAAAGCTTAAACAAGCCTTACGGCCCACTTGATGCTTTGAGACTTGTGTAGAACATTAAATAAAATAAAGTATGTTTCTTTTGTACATAAAGCATTTATTACAAACAAGAATGTTTAAACCACAAATCTAAAATTCAGCTTTTAAACCTTTATCCTGTGTCAGTCCAATATGTTGCACAATATATACAATTAATAACCAATTCTGTTACATTATAATTGAGAACTTAATGCACACACACGTATAATATGAGCCAATCTCCTTAGCACATATGAACTAATGCAAATTAGATTTGAGGTCAGATAATTCAGACCAATCTGGTGGGAGGTCATTTGTAACAAATAGCACAGCTGGAACTAGAGGACCCCAGACAAATGCCTTTGTCAACTTCAACATTTACAATGAGTCGATAACCATTTGAAAGTGCACTGTGACAACAATTGGCTTCTTTTGTAAGACAAAAAAAAACAACTGGTAATTTCGAAACATGCACAGATATGTGCACATCTTATATTAATCTCAAAAGGATTTCTTTGTTAAAAAAGCAGTCAAAGAAATTCAAATGAGGACATACCACATAGCATGGTGGTGCAATCAACTAATGAATGGATCCATGCTGTTCCAGAGTAATCATGTCCGAAATGCATTTGGAATTCAACAAAGAAGATGGAGATGCATCTAGAACAGATTTAAAACATAAAATCAATTTCATGGCATGGCAACATGAAACACACAATACACTGTTGCTTTATTTCCCATGGAGCATCAAATGCTGTAATTACAGGAACATTTAGCGATTAATGCCGCTTTGTTGGACAGCAAGGAGTTGTGCTCATCTAAGGCCTGTGGGGCTTTTAGATTTAAGAACTGGGAAAAGGGGCTAATGAGGCACAAATCTCAACACAGCGTGCATGCACCTGAACAAACACGTTGAAAGCACCAGGCTGGAGACCAGGGTCAAATCTCTCTGAGTGAATATGACAGTCTGTGACTCTTACATACGCAGTCACTGATCAGAGAACATATGCAGAGCAAACCGGGGGCCAAAAAAGGGGTAAAAGGCCTTTATTTTACTATTCAGACAAGTTGGAGCTAGCTGACAAAAACAAAGGTATACCCAAGGTTCTGATCCACACCCTATGTGAACAGATAAGACTTACCCAGAGACATAAACCACAAAACTAATTTGGCTCTCTGGTACCTAATAAAAGTTAAGATGCATAAGAATGCCAAAAAATGTTGAACAGAATGCTATTAAGCTTACAAGTTAAATGGTGCCAGTTATATAAGTATATAGCCTGCTGAAACCAGTATTACAGCATTTGACTTGTGGATATTTGTCCTACACCTCACAAAATGTCCTCAGTAAAAGCCTATGTACCTGCCAATAACAGCTAATATTGAATTCACAAAGTATTTAGTTTCTTTTCTAGCAAACCTGAAAGATGACATATATTGTTCTCTTTAGTTTAGTTTCCTTATCTACCTCATGCTAAATTGCACACATTGTCCATTTTCAGCTACGCCCAGAGATAGGTGTGACATGAGATAGAACATCCCTAAAGCTAATTGAAAACAAGTGTTGTCATGCAAACATTTTGAAAATTGTTTAAAACAAGAGTTTTAAATGTTTAGCTAAAACTAGTCATCCAGCTGGTAAATAAAGATAAAACAATAATTTATGCTGAAATTCTTATTCTTCTGTCTGTAAGATAGCAGATGTGAATGACTTCTAATCTTGATTCTAATCTTTACAGGAAAGACAACAGGCATGTTAACACAAACTTACCTAAACCAGTGTGACCACAGTTTAAAAGTTGTTTACTTGTATCTACATTGTAACTTGAACTGGCTGTTATAGAAACTGGCAATACCAGTGTTGTTTTCAGAATTTTTTAACTGTGTTGTCAACTAAATATAGTGTTTTATATGTGTTTTTCTGCTGAAGGCTAAATATAATTAGAAGCAGAAACCAACCATGGTTTAACGGAAAACATGCTCTTAAGTAACAGAGTTAAAAAAAACAGCGCACATAATTGCATAATAAAATTTCATATGATCTGGAATGGGTGTTTCAAATAAGATTCACCTTGTTACAGCACGGGTGCACACAGTGACCATGAAACAACCGGCCACGATCATCCAGCCCCAGCCCCCATCTGGAGGAAGCACTCCTGCTGTCTTCTTCTTTTCCTGAGCCATGGAAGTTGCACCCACTTCTGTCTCTTCCTCGTCCTTAGCAAATCCAAAAGACATGCAGTCAGACTTTTTCTTACAGTCCGCCTCTAGACAACTTGCCTATCACAGAGTTACCTCTGCAGTTGCACTGAATATGCAGAAACTTTGTTCAGCACAGGATGTCACAAACAAAAGAAGGAATGGGAAAAACGGACAAAAACAATCATTAACAGGCTTTGTGCCATGCCTAACATATTTCAGTGGGTCATCCTGAAAGATTTGCTGTGCCCGTGTTCTCAACATTGCCACTGCACTAATGATTCACAGGTGGCTTAAGCAAAGTGACATGTCTTCCCATGACATGATATTCAGAAGCTGTGCTATCTCAGGAACCCACTGCCCACTCCCAACACCACTATAACCTGCTCTAAGAATCAGGCATGCTTGAACATGCTTTTCCTGGAACAACACAGTTAGTGGGTCATGGTTTCTTATTACACACAGCCCTATATCTATACAATAAACATGTGTGAAAGGACACACTGATAATCAATACAAATGATTAGGCTTTGTAGACAAAAGGGCAGAATTTTGAGTATAGGCACCTTTCTGTGAACAATTCAAAAATTGCACTAAGGTAAAACTTTAATTAAGATTTTTTTATTTATTTAAATTAAGTAAAGAGCATTTTTTACAAATTATACTACTGCTTGTCAGTGCCTTGAATTTGTGTCAAGCTACTGTATTGTAAATCATGCGTTATAAATAAAATTAAATATAACTTAAACAAGGCTTAGTGGTTAGCACGTTCGCCTCTCAGCACTAGGGATTCCCGGTTCGAATCCCCATCTGGGTGGAGTTTCCATGTTCTCCCCGTGTCTGCGTGGGTTTCCTCCGGGTTCTCCGGTTTCCTCCCACAGTCCAAAAACATGGATCATGGACAAGTCAATTGAATTCTCAAAATTGCCCCACATAGAATGTGTCTGTGTGAATGAGTGTGTGCCCAGCGATGGATTGGCGCCCTGTCCTGGGTCTATCTGCCCAGCGCCCGAGACGTTCTCCCCTGGATATGCATGGGGAACCCCACCGCGACCCTAATAGAGGATAAAGCGGGTGATAATGAATGAATGAATGAATGAACTTAAACAAGAAATTGATGATCCAGTGATCCAGTTTCTATTAAACAACTTTAATAGAAACTGGATCAGTGAAATATTAAATTAAATGCAATTATCTAAAGAAATTATAAGGTACTGCTTTATTCATTGAGCTCCATACAGTACACTAAAAAGCATTCATTGTGTTTCTGTTCTATTAATCGGACATAATTACATATCTGTTCACCACAAACTATTTCACTGTTCTCAGTGCCTTGTGTGTATAACTTTGAGCAGAACAGCCGTTTTATTAGCGTCAAATCGAATGATTTCATACGATTAACGAGCATTATGTAATGAATTAACCCCTTTTACAAAAAGTCAATAGAATGCGTATGATCCTAATTCTTGAAGCCGGTCACATGCAGAGACTTGTGTTCATATAAATAGCTTAAAGTATGTCTCACTAAAAAGTTGATAAAACACTTTAACTACGATAAAAAACACTATTATTGCTGTTAATCATTTCTTATTGTCAAACTATACATTATAGTTTGTATAGTAAGCTATACATTAGTCAGCTTAGTTATGTATAGTAAGCTATACATTAGTCAGACTATTGAACAAACCGTAAACCAGCAGAGGGTGAAATTAGCTGTTAAATGATCAAACTGTTTCGGGTATTTATTAAAAGTTCACGTGAGGGGACATTCGAGTGCAGACTAAATGACTGCTATATTACAGTTTGTTTGACAGAGCAAACTTAAATTTAAAGGAAATATAGAGTTGGCTCACCATTCAACCAAACAGCCTCGTGAAGTTAAACAGTGCGCGTAGTCTTCATCTGCTTTAACACTACACTCACTTCTCTTCTTCCTCCGGTACTCAGCTGAAACTCATAAACAGCCTCGATAAAGCTCATCATAACATTTCACATGCCCCACCATCTTTTTTTAAAGTCCTTTTGAGGTTTTTCGTGAGGCGCTGGAGTTTGCAGCTGTGAGAACATCATGCTGAAGGCTAAATGAACGCGTGTGTTTGCGCTGTGCCGCTGTGTGCATGTGTGTGTGTGTATGTGTGTGTGTGTGAGTGTGTGTGTATGTGTGTGTGTCTGTGCTGTCCTCAACCTCGCGTGCGTTTCCCGGGCTACGGCCCAACCCACAGCCTATCCAACTGAACTGAGCACCACAAGGGATGGTTCTGATACTTATTTTCTGCCCACTATACTATTACATTCACCATGCATACTTCACTGATCAAGCCAACTCTTGCAGCTCAAACCTACTAAATGCTCCATTATTTTTTACATGGAACCTAGTTGAACAGTACAGGTGCCACCAGCAACTTACTATAAATAATGAATATTTGTAATAAGGGAAGGATGGGATTGGTTGACACCATCCTCGGATCCTTAGGGGATGTCATCACAAACATGCCAAGTTTACATTTTGGCATAAGCAACCATGTTATTTACAACAAAATTTGTCAGACCAAACCCTTCACAATGATGTGAAATTAGCTTATATGTGCAGCACATTTTGTTCTGGAGGAATGACACCAAAATGTTATAGACACACAATGAAAAAAAAGGTAAAAGGGCAAAGGGCAGGCAAAGCTGCATCAATATGTTCTGGCTGTTGTTTTCTACTCTGGAACTGCAGGCTTGTAGGGAAAAAAAGTACATAGCACATGGACAAAAAACCCTATTAAATTTGATATGTCTCACTCAACTTGCATACCCACAAATATTTTAGATATCTATACGATTACCAATCTATTTTTAAAAATTGGATTTCGCATGTTGATACAGCCATGGAAAAATCAGGTCAGAATTACAATAGGGAAAAACATCAGACTTGAGCGATTTCAGTGGGGTGATGATGTGAACACAGCCTCAGGCACCATAATTGCTTTAAGTGTGTAATATTTTTAATACATCAAACCCCACTGAATACCTTCACTTGAACAAATGCTATCCTTAATTAAGTCAGACGACATTTTATCAAAGCATCTGTTTGGAGTGTTTTTGTAACTATTTAAAGCTGAATGAACTCTATAATTGGAAATATTTCCACACACAATTTCTTAATTATCACATTTAATTAGTATTCATATGGTTTATTGACAACAGAATAAAACTTGCAGAAGAAGCAAAAGATGCACCAAAATGAATCAGTGGGAGCCAAAATTTTCAGAGCAGGTAGGAATGAGATGCTCATTCCACATGGGCCATAAAGATTTTCTGTCCCTTTTACATGTAAACACATCCCACTGCCAGACAGGAAAGAGTGAAAACACCAAAAAAGAAGAATTACATACATAAAAACATACTGCTTCTTTTCCAAGCAGACAAGTGCCAATACATCAGGGCAATGAGGTTCAACTTAAGCAATCCATGGTTTATTATTAAAATAAGCAAAGGCTCAACATTCAATGATGTTGAATATTTAAATATTTGAGATGATGATGCAACAAGTAGGACAAAATACAGGCAGCCAGAAGAAATAAAACATGGGAAAATATAAAACACAACAGTCTAATACAATTCTAATACAACTTCAGCATACGCAAAACATGGAACATTTATGGAACACACAAATGAACAAAGTCTGGATTAAAGCACATATAGCAATAACAGGGAACCACTATAGTGCCTGGACCTGGCTCACACTGCTTTGCATGTCATTCTTTCAGTTTTAATATTTGCGATGGCTCAGAGCTTGAAACCTTGTTTGGACACATGGTTCAATGTTTAAAAAACAAAATGCCTCACACAAATAAATGACTTTAGCATTCGACTGAATATTTCACAGGAACATCTGGATGTCATACATGGAGAAAGAACATGCATGGATGCAGGTCTCTTCTCCATCAGTAAAGGCACCCTTGACACAAAGGTGTTGTGTTGGACTACTAACGTACATGTAAAGATTTTGAGAAGTCAAAAAAGTGTCCAACAGAGCAAGGCAATTCTGTGGACTGTGATGAAGTAACAGGAGAATTCAGTGAAAGAAACGTGAACAAAAAGGAAGTTTAAACTGGTTTAAAATAAAGGGGAATGCATGGTTCCCATTGGCATTATAATGTTTAATGAATCCTAAAAAAACTAAACAAAACATGTGCCAACATTCACATCAAAGTTGCATACTGTGAACTATGCTGACATGGAGTATATAAAGTATGAGGCATTTAAACTGGGTATATATTTAAAACACATTGCTGATTGAATACAGGAAAATGTCATATTTGGCTGGACATTAAGAAGCATTTTAGTGTCTGAAGTCAATTTTAATGGTTACATTAACACTTGTGTATTCCTGCTTTTAGTAATACAAGTCAAACAGATAAATCATACAGTGCAGTGCTGATATGCTGCATATACTAAACTTCGGTCACATTCGAACTCAGACATGCTGACACAGCGTGAACATACAAAGTACAACTGTTCCCAAAATAATCACTTTCTTTATGGATAGGTCACAGAAACTGGAAATTCCAGATGATCTGGATTTTTAGTATTACGTTTGTAGAGTAGGTTTGTTCCATCACTGTGATCTCTTTGACGTCTAGCTCTAATATCTGGGATATGAAAAATACATTCCACACCTCTAGTGTCTTATTTAGGTACCTTTCTCACAGCTTATGATACAGTTGGCAAAACACATTCAGCCATGCAAAGTACTAATCTTTATACAGCAGGTGGCTTTTGCAGAAGGCAAATTAAAGGTGTGTTATGTTAGACTTTGCTGACAACACCATAGTTGACACAGACTGATAGAATGAAGGCATTTTAAAAAGGCAAAAAAAGGCAGAAGACAGTACAGGAGGTGCAGTGTGGAGTTCCAAGAGAAAATACAAGATCAATTAATAATGCCACAAATACAGTTTTCACTAAAATGTTACGATCAGCAAAAGTGGATTAAATAGAAAACAAATAGACATCTATAAACAGTGTAAGTACAACATGAAGATAAAACAAAAATGGTCATGTGAGTAGTCATTCAGCAAATATTATTTAGACTACAGAAGAAAAACTCTTATTTACTCAGTACAATCAATTAGCACTGAGCTAGTCTTGGATAACTGTTGATCAGTAAACACTGAAGTCATGGTCCCAGGGATCATCTAAATATGCAAATGGAACAATCTAAAGAGTTATCTATGGGTTTCATTTCAATAGATTAATACTGCAAAATACTACTCTGACTTTTATCTACTATACACATTTCTGAACATAATATAAAAGTCCAATAACTAACAAATTTCCTAACCTAGTAATCAAGACTAGGTTTCCAATGTACTGTGGACACTGCTTTAAGAGTTCTTGCTTCTATAAGTGTGCATAGTAGTGCTAAAATTTTCAATTTGGAATCAGCTGCTCTGCAAAGTCCTGCATATTTTTGATTAAATATGCTAACTACCTGGTTGGGTAGAAATATTCTTTAATGTATATGACCTGGGAGTAGTGCCAGTGTTGTCCTGACTTGCATGTAAGAAAAAAAAGAGGTTAGATCATGTGTTGTCACTAGTGTTACCACCTACAGACCTACAACTAAAGACTAATATACATATTAATTTAGATCATCAAACAGAAATGATAAAAACGTACTTATTGGACCTTTAAAAGCAAACAATTTTGTTACAATTAACCTATTTTCCACATGTGAACATTTACTACAATTTAATAGAACTATGACTCAGGACACATATTGCTGAAGATCACATTAGGTCCATTTCTTTAGACACGTTCTAAATCAGTTATTCTAAACACACAAAATAACCAAGATTTTGTTGAAGTGCTCAGCATTAGGCTTAGAATCAGTAGGTTTTGGCATACAGGGCTCAATGACAATTATCTATAAACAGACTATAATGTGAGAGGCTTCCATGTTAGTGGCAAATCCACACAGCTTTGTTTTCCAACCTCTAATAATGTACAAAGTTTAAGCTTCCTTTAAATGTAGGAAGATATAGACATCTTCTTGTGTATCCAGAGGATGCTCCTTTGACATCTTACAGCAGCTTTTGGTTAGAAGTTCTTGAGTACATTAATACCTTAGAGGTCATCCGTCATCTTCAGTAGCTCTAGGAAGGCACCAACAGCCCCAAAATAACCCTGTGCACAAGGGGACAATTTAGTTAAAAAAAAAAAAAAAACTGTCAAATTCAGGTAACATTTCTGCACACTAAGAGCCAAATCTAGAAAGTAATAAGCATTTCATAATTAATATTTAAACAAGCAACATTTATTTTGCTTAAAATTAATACTTACTTCATGTTCCAAAAATAGGGCTTTTAATTGACCCTTTGACCAAAAGTCCATAGCGTAGGCTAGCAGCTTTGTTGACACTGTGTTGATCCGCAGGAAATTTCCAACAAATACTACACGTTCAATTTTCTAAAAAAAAAAAAAAAAAAAAAAAAAAAAAAAA
Organism: Corydoras sp. C115; assembly: GCA_019802505.1. Classification (NCBI taxonomy): domain Eukaryota; kingdom Metazoa; phylum Chordata; class Actinopteri; order Siluriformes; family Callichthyidae; genus Corydoras; species Corydoras sp. C115. The sequence continues at coordinate 3,343,206 of JAFMOC010000022.1, read as the reverse complement.
AAAAAAAGATAAACTTAAAGATAAAGTTATAATTACAATTGCAGCAAATTCAGAAATTTTAAAGCTTATAAAAACCTTTAATTTTTTTACACACCCGTTAATGTGAGTTATTTAAATAGAGCAGAATTCCTCTTTATTCAACACATTCTCACAGAAACATTGCAGAGCAACACATGGAGCAAACGCTCAGCTTGTATAGCCTTTGCCGCAGCCGCAACGAAAGCTGAAAACTGGCGGGAAACTGGCGTGAAATAGGCCTACACTCCACCTCCTACCCTTTAACAATCTGCCTTGATCAGCTCAAGGCCCACTAAGCTCAAGCGAAGGGCCCTCACTGCCAGTCCACATGGCACCACAGCCCGCCATCTGGCCGATAAGATGACCGCAGTGGAAACCTACCTACACTCCACCCCCTACATTTTATGTGCTGTCCACAAGGTTTAGGAATGTATTTATGGGAATGACTGACCATTCTTCCAGAAGCGTATTTGTGAGGTCACACACTGATGTTGGACGAGAAGGCCTGGCTCTCAGTCTCCGCTCTAATTCATCCCAAAGATGTTCTACTGGGTTAAGGTCAGGACTCTGGGCAGGCTAGTTAAGTTCATCCACACCAGACTCTGTCATTCTTGTCTTAATGGACCTTGTTTTGTGCACTGGTGCACAGTCATGTTGGGAGAGGAAGGGGCCAGCTCCAAACTGTTCCCACAAAGTTGGGAGCATGGACTTGTCCAAAATGTCTTGGTATGCTGACACATTCAGTGTTCTTTTCTTCTTTTCTTTGCCAAGCCCAGCTCCTGAAAAACAACCCCGCACAATAATTCCCCCCTCCACCAAAATGCAGTCAGACAAGTACCGTTCTCTACCGTTCTACCGTTCTCGTCCGCCAAATCCAGACTCGTTCATCAGATTGCCAGATGAAGTGCGATTCCTCACTCCAAAGAATGTGTCTTCACTTCCCTAGAGTCCAGTGGTGGCATGTTTTACACCCCTGGATCTGACGCTTTGCATTGCACTTGGTGATGTATGACTTGGATGCAGCTGATCGACCATGAATACACATTCCATGAAGCTCCCTGCACACTGTTCTTGAGCTAATCTGAAGGCCACAAGAAGTTTGGAGTTCTGTAGTGATTGACTGCAGATAGTTGGCAGCCTCTTCGTACTATAAGCGTCAGCATCCACTGACCCCGCTCCATCAGTTTATGTGGCCTACCACTTAATGGCTGGCTTGCCGTCATTCCCAAACACTTTCATTTTCTTATAATACAGCTGATTGTTGATTGTGAAGTTGATTGTGGAATATTTAGGAGCGAGGAAATTTCACGACTGGGTTTGTTGCACATTCTATTATGGTTCCACACTGGAATTCACTGAGCTCCTGAGAGTGACTCAATAGTCTGCATGCCTAGGTGCTTGATTTTATACACCAGTGGCCATGGAAGTAATTGGAACACCTGATTCTGATCATTTCATTTGGTAAAGGAAAAGTAGAATAACAGTTACAAATATCTTTTCAATGATTACATAACTGCTGCATATTCTTACTGTAAAACACAACTGTTTAATGGGTGTAAAATGATGGTTTGTTTTATAACTACCTTTTAAATCCATTTAGGTTTAGATATACCACAAAGGAATGGATTTATGACCTGGTTGGGCCTGGTGAGCATGTATGTTCTGAAACTGCAAAAAGCACCGTCTTGTAATGTCCTGTTTGGCTAAGAACCTTTTCATACATTTGACCTACACTTCTGTACATTAAAGCATATTTGGCTCAGAGTGTCATTTTTGGTGTTTTAGAATTACTTCATCACTTTTTTCAATTTAATATTTATATCAAACTGAACTAAGGTAACCAAACTGAAAAGCATATACTTCATATACTTTATTTAAATTCCATCCATTAACAATGCAAAATCCATACTCACATTCTGTAATGTATTTTATCTCAATTCTAAAACAGTTTACTGCTGCAAAAAGCTTCATGATACCCTATTACACTTAATATAATTTTTTTTTTGTAACAGTTTGTAACGCATGAAAGGCAATTTTTGACCAACAGTGCCTTCTAGTGTAACATTCATAAATAAAGCATGGGATAAATATTTTTAACTGGATTCCTTTCAGTTTATTTTAGGCTCTGAACACTGTCAAACAACTATTATTTTTTAAGCAGGAAGGGATTCCACATTGTGAGAACTGTTGAAAAATCAAGAGTGACCAACTGAGAGTTTTCAATTAAAAACATAATTCAAATTAGAAGTTAAAAAAATAGATTTCGTGGGTTTTTTTTTTACCTGTTAACACTGCAATTTCGTTAAAAAAAAACATATGTGGAAAATGATCAGACTTTAAGCTTCTGTTGAGAAAGCCCCACATTGGGTGAACCACCTTTATGATCATGGTATCACAATAATTTCTAAAGTACATTTATTTACTTATCATTTTGTAGAAAATACATACTTGCAAGAAAAGCAGGTACCTTTTACTACTACTAAAATTTGTGAACTGGGAAAATACTTAAATCACATTTCATTACTTATTTCATTTTTAGATAACTTTAGAGACTTGAATCTTAAATGTTATCAAAACTATGGTGTGACTGCCATTATATGAGATTTCATATAGTTAGCATACATAATGTATTGTAGTGTGACCATATTAGACATTTGGATATGTTAATAAAGTTTAATAAGGCTAGACACAGCTTGGTTATATTATCTTAAGGATATGTAAAGAGCAAGCTGCTAACACTGCAAATGAGTACTTGTTTCAAAAGTACCATTTCCAAGTGTCAGCACAAAGTATGTGTTCCACACTTTATTTTTGGCCTAATTTCTGTCTCCCACAATGCACTATTAAACATATTAAACAAATACCTTTATGTTTTTAAATTGTTCAGACTAGCAGACTGTTTTGGTAGCAATAGAGCTATTCACACAGCCTTTGTCCTCATCTTTGTATTATAATGGTCATGCAGGTACATGTGCAAATGTTGACTTTACTGTAGTGTAGGAGCAGTCATCAGAATGTTAAATGGCAGGTGGATATGTGCATATAGCCCTAGCAGATTCTTGCACAGATCCAAGATCCCAGATGCAAAATATAATAAGTACAATAACAACCGTAAAGCATTTTATAGGAATTCTACATATGACAAATGATAAACTGCATTCATGTGACAGTAAGGGATTAGAAATTGTGGCATGCAGATCATCAGAGTGGTATTTTAATCCAGCTGTTGTTCTGTGTGCCTTGATAGCCCTGTACAATGCTGCTTGATCTCCATGCTACAAGGCAACACTGTAAAGAAGCTGAAGGCAAACAAAATGGATCTGTATACTCAAGGACCACGCCATTTTTGGGTTTGTGACTTTTCGGGCACTTGTATTTAAGAGTTGACTTTTTAGATATAACAAATGCCACAGTAAAATACAATTATGACAAGCAAAGCCAAAAATATACTTTACCTCATTTACTGCACACATGCGGGCGATGGAACCAATGTTGTTTGTTATGGTGACAAGAGTAGCTCTGGCTAAGTCCTCTTTACTGATGCTATCACGTCTCTCCTTGCTCATCATGTGGCCAAAACTATAATATAAAATAAATTAGCTCTTCTAAACAACACAAACAATTCTAACAACTTGATTGGAAGAATAAACTGTTTTAATACCTGGATGCTACAGCAGACCCCTGGAGACCAAATCGTTCGTAATCACCTCCATAAATGTCCTTCACAAGCTTATCAACATTTGTACTGTCACCCTTAGCTGCCATTTCTAAAGCCTCTTCAAATGTTTCACAGCCAGTCAGTAAGCAGCAAAGACCTAGAAACGTACCTCCTCCCAAACTAAAAAAGAAGTCACAAAGAAAGTGCTGGATTAAGTAAAAAATAAGACAGCATCTTTTCATATATTTATTTATTATTTATGAAATGGGTAGTTCCGTTCCTAAAATCTAATTGGCTGAGCAGTTTGTGCAGGTGTGACATTACTGGCAATAATGGACACACTCACTCACACATACACACTCTATATGGGGCAATTTTGGAGAATTCAATTGACTTTGATCCATGTTTTTGGACTGTGGGAGGAAACCAGAGAACCCGGAAGAAACCCACGCGGACAAGGGGAGAACATGGAAACTCCACCAAGATTGGGATTCGAACTGGGAATCCCTAGTGCTGAGAGGCAAATGTGTTAACCACTAAGCCAAAGTGTCATTTCAATTCGATATAAAATAAATTATTTTATAATAAGAATAAGACAAAATACAGATTCATATAAACAGTGAATCGATTCCTAATGAGCAGTAAGCCTGTTGTGTTTTTTCATTTGGCCACTAGATGGCTGTTTTATTGTTAGAGAAACCAGAATACTGTTACTCAGCAATCAGTAATCGGACTAGATTACTTTGCGAAAGCCCAGTTTCTTAACGATTTTGCTTTCAATGAATGTGCTTATGGATCAAACCTTGTTTTATTATAAAAGTGGGTTTATAACAATTTCATAAAATAGGACACTCGAGGTTGTGCATTAGTTTGAATCTTTGGGAAAATTACACCTTTTCCTGCGAGTTATTCACAATAATACAAAGCCTTTAGTGTCTTATTGCTTTACTACAGTTTATGACACAGTTACTATTTATTTGCAGAACTGAACAAAACATGCCTAGAAGATACATTCACATTAAACATTTTTGTTTTGTTGGTTCTGTTAAGATAAATATAGCTAAAATTTTAAATATCATTAAGATACACGAAAGGCATGATGAATACAGAACTATTGGATTTCATCTTTTCATATGCAAAATGAATGTGTTCAATCATATTCACTCTTCTCTGTTCACCTTTTTTGTTTGCCATGTTATAAAACGAGTTATGCAGCTTAATGCATACGATCAGGTTTCTACATTCTTAAACCTCCATGTACAGATTTATTGCAAACAATGGTGTCGCGATGGCTGGTGAACAACTTTTTCCAAGGATAAGAGGCTTTCGGTTATAAAAAACAGGACAATTACAGTCTGTTATGATGTTGTACTATGCAAGAACACAATGGCTGAACCAAGGTATGCCTATGCTTCACCAAGACCCAAGCAGGCATACTGTAAAAATTATTATTTTTAAGTAAACCAAAACAAACTAATAAAAAAAGGCACACATCATGTGAGCTCTAATTAATAAAAGAAAGTCTACCAAATTTAGACAGTCGAGGGACTGTCTCTGATTTCCAGGTACGAGGTGGAGCAATAAGGTAGATGTGTCACATAAGTATGTAACGATTGACCAACTATCAAAAACTTCACCAGCACCTCAGTGTCTGATCTATTCATTGACAGTAATAATAACTTGATAAGGGCTGTGTGCAGAGCAAAGCATGCAGGAGAACGGACTACAGTCTGTACAGTCAGTTCACAGTGTATCTGTGAAACTGATAAAATGGACAAAGTGCATAGAAACAACAAGGTGTACAAGCATAATGCACACTTAATAATGTCCATGTATTATATATACACTGTGTTCTCAGTACAGTAAGATTAGGTTAAAAAAAATTTTAATATATTGCCAGTAATATAATATATTGCCAATAAAATATATTTAATATATTTTTTAATTAAAATATAATGTTTGGCCAGGAATGTGTATTTATGTGTATGTTTGTATGTATAACATACATATAATTTTAGTAAAAACAATTAAGGAACAACACTTGTTATTGGTATCAGATATCAGTTCTCAATACTTCGACAACGCTACTTGATACAGTGCAATAAAAAAAAACTGCAGAATGCATTGTTTCAGAAGTCAACGATGTGTTTTTCATTACTGGAATGCATTATGTTAAGATATTTATAAATGGATCTAAAGGTCTATGATGAATTTCTATACGCACTGCAAATAGTTAAAATGCCTGTACAAAGAACAATAGCACCTTCATAAAAGGGTAATTTTTTCCATTGCATTGTTTTGCATTTTTCTCTTATCAATTTGTGCACTGGAAAAAAGGCAAGAAGGTTAATTTAAACTTTACGGTCTTTTAAATGAGCATCAAAATGCACAGTTACTAAATAAAATGTTTACATTATTGTGCAGAGAGTAAAAAAAATGAGATCATTTTATAAATCATATAAATGAGAACTCAGATCAGAGAACATTAGTTGTTTTTTAAGAGCAATTAAAATGTGTTAAGTTTACCTAGTGCCCGTGACCCGTTTGTAGTTGTCTTTAGAGTAAACCGCCAAGATGCTGACCCCTGATCCAATGTTTACCAGCAACATGGGGAAAGGGTTGTCAAGGCAACAGGGCCTCTTAATGCAGTTTTCGGGGTCAGACGGGTTTTGAAAAAAGTAGCATTCTGTGTGGCCATTGAAGCCAACAGAGTCGACATAGAGCAAGCCCTGGATCAGACAGTCCAACTCATCTAGCTTTTGCAGCTCCAGATTAGCCACCTGCAAAAGGACAGAACAAAAATGACACAGGAGCAGGCAAAGCAAGTTTTATGTAAAACAAGCAACAATGCTAAAGCTCAAAGCTTGGGTTGAGTATTCGAAATGCAACTGGCAATGTTTTTTGTCTCAGGGCAAATATGCAAACCTGTCATAATCATCTTGGATTATGCTGTATTAGATGAAATAATGAGTGGAAGGAATGCAGCATTTGCTTTACCCCAAATGTTTTCAGTAGCATACTGTGACAATGTTTGCTTTGGAAATTGTGTTTACTTTCTACACTAAGTTTTAAAAAATTTTAAAGACTTGCTAATAAACATTATATGGAGTTCAAATAGTATAAACAAAAAAGGGTTACCATGCACGGCATAATGATTTAGGCAGTGAGCTAATTACATACTGCTTTGCGTGAGACATCAGGAACCTAAAATGTTGTTTAAAAATTTAAATTTAATTTTAATAATATTATTTCATTAAAAAATGAGTGGGCGGCACGGTGGCTTAGTGGTTAGCACGTTCGCCTCTCAGCACTATGGATTCCCGGTTCGAATCCCCATCTGGGTGGAGTTTCCATGTTCTCCCCGTGTCCGCGTGGGTTTCCTCCCACAGTCCAAAAACATGGATCAAGTCAATTGAGTGCTCCCATATAGAGTGTGTATGCGTGCGTGTCGGTGTGAGTGTGTGTGCCCAGCGATAGATTGGCGCCCTGTTCTGGGTGTATCTGCCCAGCGCCCGAAACGTTCTCCCCTGGATGGGCAAGGGGAACCCCACCGCGACCCTAATAGAGGATAAAGCGGAAGCTAATGAATGAATGAATGAATGAATGAATAATTAAAAAATGCATTTTAAATTCATATTGTTATAGCTGTAAAAAAAATAGAAAAAAAGGAAAATATTACTTATAGAAATATACGTAAAGATATAAAGACAAAGTAATGCAATAAAAGAACACAACACAAGGGAACACTAAAATTACAGATCTAATCTTAATGATACAAAGATAGCAGTTACATAAATCAAAGAAAACACTTGAGATCACTGACTGATCCAATAGGTGTGAGTGTTATCACTGCAGCTCAGTGTGTCATCATATGGTATAAGAGAGGGGCTAGAAGTGAGAAGGGCTAGCAGTACAACAGGAATGGACTGAAGAACTGCCTCATGCCAGCAGTATGGATAAGCACAATATTATACAACAATCAGTTAGGAAGAATGAAGTGGTAGTAACGGTCACTACCTGCAAAACCAGCAGCATCACTAATGCAGCCTGTCTGGACAGAATGATATCCTTGTGTAGTTTAACTGACGTGATGTTATACTGTGATGATTAAGTCTCCCACACACCCTTTTTGAGACATGTATTTTAAAGTTACTCAAGTACTGTACTTGTGAATGTACAGTCATGACCAAACTCATTTAGGAATTACACCACTTTTTTCCCCAGAACACTGCAGCAATAACCTATGTTTCTGTGTTCGTATTTAGTTATTACATTCATATTGAAATGAATGCAGAAAGAATCAGTTCAACCGGACTAATTTTTGCCCCAGTGGCACGCTTAGTTTAATATTTGCTGGCATGACCTTAGCAAACAATAACAATCAATTCTTGTAGCCATTATTAATTATATAATTATTAGGTCTACTCTTTTTTCCTGCTCCAGGTCTCTCAGATTTGAATGGCTAATCCCAGACTGCTGTTGTGAACACTCTTTACAGGTGTTCTATTGGATTTAGACAGAACTCAAGCACGTTTTAAGACAAAAATCCAAAGTACACTGAGAAGTTGTGGTTTTTGGCAATGTTTTGGTGGTATGTTTTGGGAAATAGTAGAGCTCGAAATCTTATGATTTCTAACATAGAGACCGTGCCTTGACCCTGGGCCCTACAATGGACTCCAAAGGCAATCGACTGTCTTTGGATTTTATGTTATTACAAAGAAAAACAAAATCTCAAAACAGACACAGGATGATCTTTTAGGCATCCTGTTTTCTGTTTTTTAAATGATCTGCTTTTATCCAATTCAAAAAAACTGATGTCCTCAGAAAGATTTCCGACTTTTATGTTTCTTCTACACAAGGCAATAGACTGTACGTGCAGACAATGTAGTACTTTTTTTTTTTTGCAAGTCAGCACAAAATTGGCTGGAAATTGATTATGGTTCTTTAGCTACCATTCTATTATTATTGCAATCTTCAATTAATTTTTCTATTCTGAATAGCCAGAAAAGTTAGCTACAGTGCCGCAGGCTGTAAGCTTCTTAATGATGTGAACAATGGTCACATGAACGTTCTCCATGCTCATTGTGAAACACAGAAATACATTTTTTCTAACTGGTTTAAGATGAAATTATTCTACAGCCAGCACCTGTTACTTGCCATATAGAAAAATGTAGGGCATCACAAGATTGAATACCAATTGTTTCTTATAGTTTTTAAAAGGTGATACAAGTAAAATGATACAAGATTTGACTTTTTCTGTTTTTGTGATAATTTGATGTAAAAAAAAAAAAAAAAAAAAAAGAAACAAACAAACATGTTACTACCAAAACATTTACTAGTGCAAAGCATTTGGGATCAAGTGGTTGATCTTTTTAAAAATGTTTAGGAGTTTCCATGTTTTTGGCTATGACTGCCCATTACTGTTCACACAATATTTCAAGAAAATAAAAATCAATTGGCTGTTCACTGTATGCCTAAAATCAACGCTGAAAACAAATACTTAAGGTAACAACTTTTCAATATTCCCCAAAAAATAATAGCAAATATAAGGCATTTTGTTGGACAGTACATTGTGCATGACTTATTGAGGCCCAAATAATCTTGACAATTAGTATATTACTACATCTTACAACTATTTTATACTTTTTTTTGTACTTTAAAAGTTTGGGTTAGTCATGCTTTTTGAACAGGAAATACAACTCAAGGAAGTATTTCAGTAAAAATTTCTAATTGGGAAATAGAAAACACCCATATCCAAGTTTAGTTATAAAACACCAACAGCAAAGAAACTTCAAAGTTTTGAGCTGATGTAAAACTATAATCTATAATGTCAGTTCTGCTCAAGACAACAAACCACTTACTTTAAATTAAGAATCACCAGGTACATCTAATTCATCTTTTATTGTTACTACTTACAGTCCTGAAATCTTCCTCAAATTTGTAGGCCCCTCCACCAGTGGCACATAGTGTTGTGTGCAGGCTGGAGAAGTTCTTGTCACGGCCCATCTGGATGAAACTGTGCATGTCGTGTGTGGGAAATCGAATGAAATGCAGGTTGCCCTTGCGGCCACATATGGTCAAGTTTTTCTGCTCCAGATGTACGTCACGAATGCCCGTGTTGCCGTAGGCCACGTTAGAGGTCAGGTAGCGGCGGATGCTTTTTAGGCTCTCAACTTCCTCTTGCTCTTCTTCAGCTGTGATATCCTTGGGTTCAAAGTATACCAGCTTCACCAGGGTACCACCAATATCCATTCCAAACCAAGGGAACGCTGCACAACAGAAAAGAAGACTAGGTTATGAGAAAATAGATAAAAAGAGATTTCACTACTTGACAAAAACACTATGGCATCAACATGGCAAAACCCATTTAAGAGCCAACAAATGGATAAGAACGTTTCTACACACCTTCTTACTGATCAGCAAATAACTTTTTATAAACCGTACAATAAAATGCAACTTTCAGGGCAATGTTAATAAGCGGATGGGTCAATCACTGGTCCTTTCTGTGTGGCATTTCCACCCCTGACCCCCTCAGTGCCTTTGTGGATTTACTCTGGAGAAATGCAATTGTTAAATTATAGAAATTTTACTGTCCCAGCCATTGGAGCTGTACACATCAGTGTACTCATGGTGCTGATCCTAAGTCTACATACAGGAAGGGCATGCAGTGTAAAACTGCCTGCAGTGTAAAACTGCCTGTTTTTAAAAAAAAAAAAAAAAAAAAACTAGGACAGTCAAATAAGGTCTATGAAGGAAAGAGAGTTGGAATGCTGTATCCGTATCATCACTAAAGGGAGAAATTATGTGCAATTTGCCTATAATTATAATTAGGCTAAAACAACTCAGATCCTGTAAAATCTGTGTTTTGTTGTATTTAATTTATGTACCCAACATCATTAATGCGGTTATATCTGCTTACAGCAAGGATATCCAGCTGTTCTTCACAGCACACACGCGATCTTTGCTCCCTGTCAGTAGACTTACTGAATCGATAAAGGAGCCATAACCTTAGTCCAACAACAGAAATGACATGAGTGACAGAAGCACATGTAGGTGAAAGGTGCTCTCCCTGTCCTCAACAAGACCATAGGCAGATGATTGTGGAGAGCAGTTTCTATGAAGTCTGTGAAACGCAACACAAATATATGATATGATGTCTTTATGGAAACAAACATTTACAGAATAAGGTTCTTTTTTTCATTGTACATCTTAACTTTTTTTAAATGTTGGGGTCAAAGTGCAGGGTGAGCAAGATAAAGTGATCTATTTTGCCTACTGTTTTTACACACATAGGAATTTGTTTCAACTGTGTAGTGAAACACACATATACACACATTGAGCGAGTACATGTGGGCAGCCTTTTGCACAGCACCCGATGAGCAATTAGGGTTAGATGCCTTGCTAAAAGACACATTAAACGATAGTACTCGGTATAGGGAGCCAGCCTTGTGACCTTCAGGTCACAAGACTGGCTCCTGAACCACAAGCCTACGACTGCCCCATTAGGATTAAGATTATGGCACCCAACAAGCAGAGGTCCTTTTTTGAACACTCACACAAGAGTACACATTTGTTCAGGATGTCCTGGACAAATTTGATCACAACGATGCTCATAAAAATACACAGAGGCAAATGAATAACGTCCCTGCCTTTAAGCATATGACAACATTTAACCCTACATCTGAACAGAAGCACCCCCGCCTCCATTTAACGAAGCTCGTCACTCATTGGTCGAAGTTGCGAGTCTGTCATTGACGCCGTGTGTTGTCAGATCTCCTGAATCTGCACTAACCAATAAAAAGCATCCAAACGATTTCCCAATACACACTACAGCACACGCCAGAGCGCCACACAAAACGCAGTGTCAATCATACAACCAACGCACAACGCCAACGTTTTTACAAAAATAGTTAGACAATTATTAAGATAGAATTACAATAGGACATAAAAATGGGTTTTGCACTCTTTGTCCGTCGAGCCCACTACACGCCGAGATTATGAACAACTTGCTTTGACGACAATAAAGATGAATAACTGGAAAATAATCCACACATGCACAGAAGGACCTTGGAGGTTTAAAGAGTCGCTTCATTGCGGGTTACCAGATCAAATCCCTCCCGTGTACAATACTGATATTTGTAAACAAGGGGCTTTTTATTGATGAAACACTGGCTGTTGTTGGGTTCTTTTAACGCGTAGGGGAAAAGCCACGTCGAGTGAATGAACGCAGCCTTTAAACGGTATCTTTGTTTCAGGAAGCGGAATGATGGACTGGGTAAATAAGAGTGACAAGACGCCACTTACGGGGTCGGTTCTTTCGGCCCGAGTCGACGCGCCTCCGCAGCCTGCAGCGTTTGGCCGGAGAGCCGTTGTTAAGAACATCTTGATGAAGATGGTGGAGATTTTCGGTACCATTATGGCCACCGCTGCAGTTGGGGCCACTGTCATCGGCAGCTCCGAAACCAACTCCGCCTTCGTTTGGACCGGACTGCGCCGGGTGGAATCCGTTCATCAGCCCGTTGCTGTAGCGGCTCGATGCTCCATTTTGCTCGGGGGTTTGAGCATTTTCCATAATGTGACAGCGTAAAGAGGGCGACTCTCAAAACTATAAAAGCCGTAACCGTTTACTTTCGACGACGCTACGGATAAAGCAAACCAATGAAGCAACGAGACTGAGACACGAACAGTGTGGAGTTCCAGTGGGAGGCTCGGTGTTCCTCCTGCTCTAGGACGCGAATCCGAGGTCGCTGTCGGTCATTTTTTTGTCGCTCGTGCGTTTCGCTCGAGCGTTGCAGCTTCCGAGTCAAACAGCCGGCTGGTGACGTCACGGGCTAAAGGCAACGTCACGTCGGAGGAGTGAAGGAGGGCAGAATGTACCAACCTCACCTCTGCCCTCATTCCACTACCCAATTTATCACCGCCGCCTCACCCTCTGTCTTTTAAGTTTATCAGGGTTTCTTTCACTCGCCTTGAAACCCACAATGCCATATGACGCAGAGCTGACAAAAGTAACGGGACACATACAGACGCTTTTATCAGAGTTGTGACACGTTTCGCAGATACGTCAACTTATACCGGTTTTAGATCAACTATCAATTTGAAAAAATAATTTTCTTACCACATTGATTACTATCAGGGAAAACACTAATAGTTCAATTTAATAAATTCAGCAAGATCCTCTCAAAATAAAATGTTCCATAGTCAATTTGTTCACATGAAAGCACAAAATGATTTTGCCCACTACTGAATATTCATTAATTCATTATCTCCCCCTTTATCCTCTATTAGGGTCGCTGGGGGTTCCCCATGCCCATCCAGGGAGAACGTTTCCGGTGCTGGGATGATACACCCAGGACAGGGCGCCAATCCATCACTGGGCACACACTCACTCACACAGACACACTCTATATGGGGCAATTTGGAGAATTCAATTGACTTGATCCATGTTTTTGGACTGTGGGAGGAAACCGGAGAACCCAGAGGAAACCCACGCGGACACGGGGAGAACATGGAAACTCCACCCAAATAGGGATTCGAACCGGGAATCCCTAGAGCTGAGAGGCGAACGTGCTAACCACTAAGCCACCGTGCTACCCTACTGAATATTATTAATTAAATATTTAATTTAACAGAACAACTCATAGTTAGATATAGAAGATCAGAGTGTTAGGAATTTTGAATCTACAACTCTACTATAACACACTTAATAAGAAATGACAGCCCATTATAAAATCAAACTATGGTATATATACATTACATATTATTATAGGAGATTAACATAACAGTACTTTTGTTAATAGCTGATGTACTGTTTATGAAATGCTCTGGAGATTCTTGTTTCCTTAACACTGAAATGATAAACCTGCTACTGCAGTTGCTTCAACATAAATATGATCATTATTTTACCAGTGCCTTGAAATCTAGTGTCCAGCCTTAAAGCTTATGGTCCCATGGGACTTGCATCAATTATCATGAAGTGCTTGGACAGAATAGTAGATAAAACCTGCAGCCATTTCTCAATAGACTTACTGCAGATTATACATTAACCATACCAATCAATTACGATGCCCACCATTTGGGGAAAAAAAATCCTGACTAAATTTTTTTTATTTTTTTTATTTTTTGGATTTTTAATATCTTTTCATCTGAGTGATATCTCAATACCGTCTTAGTATTTTACCGCTGTTTTTTTTTTTTTTTGTGAATATACTTTTATTTGTTTATCTGTCACTAACACTACACTAATTTGTAAAACTGCTACACATTTAGTGTCATTTCTTGCACCCTGCACAATTTGTCCAATTTACTTTAAAATAGTTGCAAAGAAAAATAAAAACCTGCAAAAAAGAGAAAATTTACAAAGATTTAATACTAATTTATACAATTGAATATGTATGAAACAACCTAGTGATAAAAAAAAACAAACATTTACAGTAATTTAAAAAAGGTAAAAAGAAAAAAAGTATATACATAAACTAAATTCTAAAGAAGCTTGACATTATGTACAGAAATCTTTATGCTAAACATATTACAGTGACATTTAGGTGTCAAATTTTCAAAAGGAATTAATTTTTTTTGGCAGTTCTTGTTCTGAGTTTTCTCTTGATGATGAGATGATCACTTTCTTTATCTTCTTGATCTATTCCAAGAATCTGTGAAAAAAAAAAAAAAAAAAAACTTTAAAAGAAGAACTACAATTCCATTTTCATGCTCATCTCCTGGTTTCCAAAATACATGGCTTAATCTTAATTACAGCCAATCCAATAACAGGCAATAAAACTTTAGATAAATCTGTATACTACGGACAATAGTGTTGAGACACCAACACATCACATACTTATCCACAGCTATAAACATTTTTTCTTCTTTGAGCAGGCTTTTTACAAAATGTAAAAGTGTATGTGTGGGGTCGGGGTTGTTTGCAATTTCATCCAAAAGAGCATTTGTAAGGGCGAAAACCTCTGTTGGATGACAGTCTTGTTTACAATCTCATTTATCGTTTATCCAGACCAAACTCACCTAAATATGCAATCACACTTGCTTTGTGCATCAGTAAAATGATAAAAACCGACCTTCCCCAAATGTCCTCCACTAAGTTTGAAGCATATAATTGTACAAAATTCTTAACCTGGTACTTAATTTTATTCATGCAGGTTCAATTATTAAGAGGTGTGTCCCAATATTTTTATCCATACAGTGTATATTAAATTCAAGCTTAATAAGCAATAAAACAATTTTAGTGATTCAGTTTTAACATCTATAAAAGATAGATGTATGAAAATATAGACAAATTCTGAAACATGAACATTTTTGATGAATTGTTTATGTAAAAGAATTTAATACTGACCGGATGATTTGGAATATCTAAAGGGGAGGAGATTTGAGTCTTGAAGAGCTTGCGTTTTGATCTCTTGGGCTTGATGTTGGTCTCTATACAGCTCTGGGTATCTGGAGATTTAACAACTACCTTTGCCATGATTTTCTTTGCTGTAAATAGAACAAATCTTAACATTAGATCTGAGCACAGTGTCACTGACAACTAACAAAAAGCCAATACTAACAAAAAGCCAATACTAACCTTTGCTTCCTAAAATGGTTGGAGAACTCTGGATTAAGTCACCAATCCTCTGCAGGGTTCCATCTTTTTTACTTTTTAATCTTGCAGAGGAATCTTGTTGATTAAACTGATTAGCATTCTTACTCAGCCCAGTGGGAGACTTTGGAAAAGAACAAATATTGACACAAATATATTTTAAATGTGGAAAATGTAAATGTAGAAAACAATATTTTAATACATTACCCACTATAACTAAAGTCACACAACAATGACTTTTTTATTTTAAGCAGGTTATAAATGCTTTTTATAGATTTAAGCAGTGTTGTTCGAAGATTCCCACCTCCCCAAATCACCATTACATTAAAATATGTCAAATGTACATTTTTTTTCTAAGATATGTACTTAGCAATAATGACAACAGTTGGGGCATCGTAGTAAAATTGTTTGTTAAAAACAACAAACAAAATCCAATTGTAGTGGAAAAAAATAAAAGTAATTTAATCTAAATGTTCTGGTTCTTGTTAAATATCTTGTATTAATATAAAATATATATTTTTCATCTATGCTTACAGCCACAATAACTAAATCCATGTTGGGTGTTAAAATGTAGTTTTACACTGATTGAAGTATGTAATCACACATCAGTTTCTTTGTTCCAGACTTGAGATAATCGGCTTTAAAAAAAATTCTATACTTAAATCATCTTGCTCATGCAAAATGTGAAGATTTATACTTTGATGTTTGTGCTTCATTATATATTTTTGTTAATATGACATCTTGTTGAAATCAAGTACCGTATTTTCCGGACTACAAGGCACACCTAAAAGTCTAAAATTTTCCCAGAAATCGGACGTGCGTCTTATAATCCGGTGCGCCTTATATGTGTACTGAGTTCCAAAATCTATAAAAGTATTGTTGTGCGACCGGGTGTTTTTTTTTTTTCTCCCCCACACATCACCGTCCCTGCTGAAAAAGCAGAGTGAAGAAAATTAATTCGGAGCTCGCCGTCATTCCGGGAGGATTAAATAAAGAACTCCAACTGCTGGACATTGGCGTAACCAGGGCGTTAAAAGTTAAGTTGCGGGCGGCGTGGGAGCGATGGATGATAGACGGCAAACACACGTTTACTAAAACTCGGGAGGCAGCGGCGGACGAGTTACACCACCGTCTGTGAATGGATTGTGGATGCCTTGGCTAATGTTTCTGCTGTAACTGTTGTCCGAGCTTTCGCGAAAGCCGGAATCATTGCTGAACAGCCGCCTGGTGACGAGACTGACTCAGACATTGATGAGGGGTGCTCAATAGTGCTTCAGACACAGAAGATGAGGACTTTGATGGATTTGTGGGAGAACAGTGATTAAAATAATGTGTGTTTTGTCAAGTAGTAGAATAAACTTCAATTATAAATCACCATTTTGCATCCTTTAATTTTCTTGTAGATTGTATGTTTTAGCAAGTACCTTATAATACGCTGCCGTACAGAATAAGTACCGCACAGAAATAGAGTCCCTAATTGAGACTGCGCCTTATAGTACGGTGCGCCTTATACGTGGGTCAAATACAGAAATAGACCCCGTAATTCAGACTGCGCCTTATAATTCGGTGTGTCTTATGGTCCGGAAAATACGGTAGATATGCTAATATCTAGGGGTGAGCTGCAATATTCGCTGATTCGACGATTCGATTCGGAGAACCGTAGTCGACTATGAAGCTCATAGTCGAATGTACCATTTTGACCACATGGGGGTGCCCATGGCTGCTGCTAAGCATTAGTTTTTACATGAAATGTCTTTGTTTTCGTTATATATATAGCCTTTTGTCAAATAAAATCATCCTAATTTCTGTTAATATTTTTTAAAATGATGTGTGCGCTTTAACAATAGGCTACACATTAATAAAACTACCCCTGCATTTAGTTGCACATTCCGGTGCTCTAGAAAAACAAGTAAAATATATATATATTTTTAAATCTTTTTTAAAAACCACGGTTATAGCACCATCTTGTGGTGAAATTTTAACTGATTCGACTATCAGTCGACTATAGGGAAAATCTGACGAATCAGATTCGACTATGAAAATCCTTAGTTGAATACACCCCTACTAATATCTACACAAAATATCAAATAGTAAAAATTATTTTTAAAGCTTATATCCTATTTTAACTTTAACTGTGAAAGACAATCATTCAGTAGGTGTTTTGCTAAAGATTTTATAAACCTTTTTGCGATTTTTGCGCATCCGTACTTGCAAACACAAATATGTACCTGTGTACACTGAACATTAGTTCTGATGTTTCCTCGAAGTCGCATGTTCTTCTTGTTCTCTGATGCCACAGAGCTCTGCATAAACATACAAATAAAACCTTACAAATACATTAAGCCTTGTATTCAGCCATCCCCTTTAGGCTTTACTTAAGAGCAACTCATAAAAAGCTTGCACACTAACCTCTGCACTTTTTCTTTTCCTGGCTGTGCGTTTGATTTTGATAGTGACTGACTCTTCTTCTCCTGGCCTGCGTAGGTTTAGGCAGTCAGGTTTAAGAGGTGTAAAGCTAATCTCCAACTGGGGCTTGGGAAACCGTTTATCTCGATCGCTGTCAATAGAGAGAACTGAGGAGTCTTGTACTGCCATCTGCTGAACACATAATTTTCACATTTAGTAAAAGAGTCATTGAAGGTTTATGTATAGTCATAACCCCAGTTCATATTCTTACTGCCTCTGTTAAAATACCACTATCTAAATAAAATTTCCTTTTAACTTAAATAAAAGAAACATGTGGCCAGTGTGATAAAAACAACGATATGATATATACCTAAACAGGAACATGAAATTATATTGCTAAGAAACGATGCTAACATTAGCAATAGGCAACAGCTAGCAAAAACATGGTAATAATTATATTTGTTGTAAACGTGTTGTACTTACTGTCAAACCTCCTGCATCTTTTTCAGTTTTAGTCTTATCCTGATGTACATCAGCAAGTCCAGGATCAGTCACATGGTGTTTCTGGTTCTTCTCTTTTAGAAGCATTAGCTCTTCATGAAATTTATAATGTTAACATTATTAAAAGTATGAGAACACTGGAGGTTATTTTTAAAGTAACTGAGGTAATTACCTTCTCTTAGAGATTTGATCTCATTAAGACTTTTCTCCAGAAGTTTCTCTTGATGGGAGTGAGATTTTTCTTTGTCTGCTAGAATAATACGCATTTCCTCAATAAGATTGTCCTTCTCCAGAGTTACTACAGATCAAAAAAAGTGTCAGTCATGGATTTTTGTACCTCATTTCCATGACAAACATATGATGAAAGCTTACAGGAATTAATTATGTTTAATAAAATAAAAAGCTTAAATACAGAAAAACATGCAAAAGGCCATTTTGGTCAAAATTTATAAAAGCAAATGTCTAAAGGTGTAATGAAGTGCTTTTAGAAACCACTCAGAGATTAAATATTAATTTACATATTTACGTAATGTTATTATAATCTACATTTTTTACAGCCTTAAGCGTTTTTTTTCTTGAATGTAGGAATCAGTGCTGCACTTAAGGATTCAGTGCTGTTGGAAAATTATTTGTTTGAATTGCTTTTGCCTATTGCAACCAATTTTACTTGCAGTTTCAAAGCTGTTTCACACTTTTATTTTTATTCAGTTAAATTTCCATTTACCGAACATTTTTAAATTGTGGAGTTACCATAGAAAAGTTATAGAAATGAGAGGCAAAATCTGCACAAAAGATTTCGGGTAATTAAAACTATATCAAAACACCACCACATCAAGCTTGTTTTTTAAAGTTGAAATATTAGCATTAAAACAAACAAATATCTTTTCATTTGAACAGACATTTAGAAACACTTGATATTTTGAAAATTAGGTTTTTTCAATGAAACCTAAATTTCCTTAATTAGAGTTTTAAAGTTGCTACATATAGGAAATTAGGCCTCATTCTTTACACAGTGGCTTCATGCAATAGCACCCGTGTAAAAGTGAGTACCAAGATTGTAAATAGTTACCTTTACTGGTATCCTGATTTTGCTGTGTTCTGGTCAGACTGAATGGATCCTATCAATAAACAGGAAAATTGTTATTTACTACATTTATAATTTAAGTATTTCTGCCTTTGAAAATGACAAAGGGCAGGGAAACAGCCAGGATAGGTGACCAGTCCGTCAACAAGGCAGACACACAAACATTATAACACATTTCATCCAAGTCAAACCCATCCCTTCTAACAGTATATTATTTGCAGACTGTGAGAAGAAATAATGAGAATGTAGAAGACATCAGCACAGTCACAGGGAGAACATACAAACTTGACATGGAAATGACCCTGGCTGTAAACTGAACCTTTTTACTGTGAGGCGATACTGCAAATGATTATGTCACAATGTCTACAAGGTGTTCACGTCATCAATAAGGAAACATTTAGAGAATTTTTCAATACTCACAGACATTGCAACAAGCACACACGCACACTGCATGGCAACAGTCTAATCTTTAAGTCAATGTGCCACTATATAGAAGGCAACACATCATACAAGATCAAAGAACAAAAATACAACCTTAAGTTCTTTAGTTGACTCGCTCGTTGTCATTGAGGTCAGTGGTTGATTCAGGTCTTTCTCAGCATCATTCAGTTTCTGTTGCAGGATTTTGATTTCATCAGTCAAAGTTACAATCTTTAAAGATAAGAGATGTGTATTAATACAAAGTTTTCAGTGAAACTTCGGTAGCCTAAACAACAGTCCTGATCACTTACATCTTTCTTTAGCTGTGAAGTCTCAGCACTAGCCTCAGTAAGTGTAACTTGAAGATCAGAAATGTTTTTTTCCTTCATTTCCAGGTCTATTTTTAAGCCTTTGATGGTTTCCAGACCACCATCTACCTGTTTTTTGGATCTACAAAAAGAGATGAATAAAATTACAGTAAACTCTGCAGCTATGCCAAGTTTATTTTCTAGTACAATTAAAAAAAAAAACCTGTAGAGATGACAAATCAACAAAACACAAGGTAGGATTTTCTGTCGCTCATAGGTATGGAATTATGTAAGAAATAGATTCTTTAATATTAAATCACATGATTTGGATCACAAAGGATCATGTCTAGTGCTTGGGTGGAGTAGTCCTGGAATTATGGCTTTGATTATGACTTCATCAGTATCATTTGTTAAAAGGGGAGCAGTTTCACCTATTCTGATTTTATCCATGGTGTAAATAGTGGTGCCTTATACATCACAGTCTGTAAAGTTCACTTAATTTAGTTATATTAATTGCAGTTATAAGTGAGGCATGTAAGAAGATCACTTGATCAAGCATTAAATACATTTAAATAAATCAAAACAATTGAACGAAAAGAAACTTACTCTTTGAGCTCCTGAGTTTTAGCCTCCAGCTGTGCAGACTTTTCAGACAGTTCACATTCAAGTTCTTGTCTTTCCATCTCTGACTGCCTACTGGCTCTGGAGATGTCCCCTGACCTTTTCTCCTCCTCTTTTCTTTGGCATTGCTCCTGCTTTAGATGTTCCTGAACTTGGTCTAATGTATTTTGCGCATCTTCAAGCCTTTGCTCCAGATCTGAACAGAGGTCCACTTTTTCTGCAAGCTGCTTTTCCAACGGGCTCACTCTCTCAGCACTCAGCTTGAATACCTTTAGGTCTGAACTCACAGCATCCAACTCTATCTTCAGTTCAGAGCAGGTTTTCTTAAAGTGCTCCTCACTAAGCACCAGAACTTGAAAACGACTCTGCAGGGTCTGAAATTCTTCTGTCTGTGAATCTCGTTCTTGCTGAAGTTTAGTGCAAATATCTTGTTTCTTTGATATTTCCTCTTTTATATGGCTGACCTCCTGTTCCAAAGACATGATCCTCCTACTTTTTTCCAGGGAGGTTGTCAACATCATCTCACACTCTTTACGGAGAGAATCAATGGTTTTCTCGAAGGCACAGTTGTTCTCTTCCCCCTGCAAATGTTTCTGTGTTTCAAGTTTCTCCTGCAAATTCTGAGACTCTTGCTTAAGAGATTTAATCATATTAGACATTTCCATAGTCTGCACTTCATGTTCTTTGATAAGAGCTTGGGCTCTTTGAAGCTCCATGGACATCTTGTCTTCCTGAGATTTGTGGACATTTACCTCTTCTTCCATGTCTAGCAGCTTTGACTTCATTTCACTGGCTGCTTGCTGAAACTCTTCTAGCGCATTTGACATTTCTTGGTTCTCAATAATAAATTTGACATTAGCTGCTTTCTCTGCCTCAAATGAGAGAACAGCTGCTTCCCGGGAATGAATTTGCTTAGACACCTCCTCTGCAAGGTCCTTCAACTTTTTATTAAGTGTTTCCCGCTCATATTTAAACAGCTCCAAGCACTTATCTTTCTCTTTCAAAGTTTGCATGTGTTTCTTTTCCAGTTCTTCGGCCGTTTTATCACCATCATCGGATTGACATTTGCAGTTATTTCTATAGTGCAGGACTTCTTCTTTAATAGAGTCAATCAAAGAACTCTAGGAAAGCCAGCACACATGATTTAATACAACTGCACTTTTTAATGACACATTTAAAATATTGTGCTATTCTATATAAGAGTAATAGGCCACAAGTCATCTTATCATGTGGTTTGTCACTCCAGATGTCGCTATGCATCATGCCTAACACCTCTTTCCCATTATTTATACACAATAATGCACCCAGTCTCATGCCTTATTGCTTTTTTATAAAACTGTAGTTCCAGTTCTAAAATCTAATTGGCTCAGCAGTTTCAGTTGTTTTATATATAAAAAAAAAGAAGCTGTTTTTCAAAAAATTTGGCCACTAGATGGCAGGTTTTGATTGCTTGATTGTTATTGTCAGTGTTTATGAAACAGGACTGATCATGGAAGGCTAGTTCATTGACGATTTTGCTTCCAATGAACGCATTTATCAATCAACCCTTGTTTTTTTTTTATCATAGTGTGTTAGTAACTGTTTTATTAATATAAATAAAATCGCAAGAAAGTGGTGTTCTTAGGCCTAACGCATAGTGAAGTTGTTACACCTGTTTCTCATGATTTATTTACAATAAGGCACAACCCATCATGCCCATCATTTTACTGATTTTTTTTAAACTAGGCATCATCTATAACACAACTACTGTCCATTTCTTGTATTTGAATAATGGTAATATATCTAGATGTGTTACATGCATCAAACGCAAATATTCTTTCATATCGTTTTCTTTTTGTACATTCAAACAATTAAGAGCTATACTTAAGACTTACACTATACAAATTAATAACAGAATTTTAACCAACAGAAATATGCATTTAATAAAATTCATCCACTGCCTCCTAGTGAGTTTATGTTAACAATTACTAAAACAATTAACTATATTTCTCAACAGAAACATGAACATAACAGTTTGTATAGTGCTGGGATTTAAATAAAATATATATATAGAGATGCAAAATTAGCATTCTTAATTAGTGGTCATACTTACTTGTTCATTAGCTTCCTTAACATTCTGATCTAAAATAATCTGGAGCTTAGAGATCATTTCATCTTTTTCCTGGCAGATAGTCATGAGGTTCTGACACTTTAGGGTGTGATTCTCACAATTCTAGTAAACAACATTACATTTTTAACTATACATTTAAAATAATGATACATTAATTATATTTGTATAAAAGAAAACAGTAGTGGATTTTGTAAACCAAACCAACCTTATCAGTCTCCAACAGTTTGTCATTTGTTTCTTTTAACTGCATTTGCATGGTTTCCATTTCTAGACATAAAGAAATAAATTAGATCTTAAAAACTTGACATGTTTTGCTCAATGTGGGTAAAGTCAGAATAATTAAACATACCCTTGGTATTAAAACTGAGAAGCTGATTCTTTTTAAGGAGTTCTTCGGCCATATCATCTAGCTGTGCTTGTAGCTTTTTCACAGCTTCAGTGGAATTGCTGTCCTTCTCCAGACATAACTGGGCTGCTACAGCATCTTTTTTTATATTTGCCAGGTCATTTTGCATAACTTCCATCATTTCATCCAAAACTCCCCTTTTACTCTCCTAAACAAAAAAAAAAAACAATTATTTTTAAAACATACACATTCAAACCAATTTATTTGTTGTGTTAATATAAATAAGCACACAATATAAATCTAATTAAAAAAAATTATTAAATACAAATTATTTATGTATTTTACTTTCGCTGCATCTTTAGTAAATGTTGTATCCGTCACATCACTAGTTGTTTCATTAGCCAAATTCTTTAGTAGTTCCAATCGTCTGTCTGCACGTTCTTCAGCAATTTCCTTTTCTCTCAGAAGACGTTCACTGAAATAACATGAAGGGAATTTAAGACTTGACAGTAAATTTCAAGATTTCCTGTATATTACTGAGGAAAAGAAGAGCTGTTTTACTTGTAATCTTTTTCCATGTTTGCAAACAGCTCCATGAACTCTGTAGTTACTTCATCCCGAATGCGAGCTTCCATTGCCAGTTTTTCAGACTGTTCTTTGGAAAGTTCACCTTTAAGCTCTATTATCTTTTGTTGTAGCTGAAATAAACAAACGAAACACAAAGTAATATTTACATGTAAAACAAAGATAAGCAAAAAAAAAAAAAAAAAAGTTAATTGCCATTTTCATTATTGTTTTTAAAAAATTACATTGTATTTTATTACATTTCAAACAGATATGTTTACTACCCAATTTCAACAGCTATAGGACTACCCATTATCATAATATAGTTTTACCAGTGGGATCATGACAAGGCATTTTTGAAGCTTTAATTAATATTTTAATTTTTGGTTAGTTACATGTATTATATAAAAAAAAAAAAAAAAAAAAAAAAAAAACACGTTCACATTACACAAAATGTCTTGGCTATAATGATGTTTCTAAATGAAAATGAAAAAGAGGGAAAAACATTCATATTTTAAAAAGGGCTGCTTATGTTAAAGGATGTTTAAATCATAATTATTTGTATATCAATTTAATATTCAACAATAATGCTTACGTCATTTAATATGTAGCACATCAATAGATTTTAAATAGAAATTAGAGCCAAAAACGAAATTTACATCTAAAATTGGCCATCCTTATCTGTCTGTTTTATGTTTTTAGTACATAACTAAAAGTACCTCCATGTTTCTACCTTCAAATAAAGCAAAAAAATTATTAATGGTAAATTAAAAAATGCGTTTTAATAAACAATTTAATTAAACTATTTATTTTAGCGCACCTTTCACAATGTGACAGTTTTGGGTGCCACGTTTCATTTTTTATTGTTATGTCACATCTTTTGGTGAAAATGCCCTGGTATAAGAGGTTAATAGATAATGGCCAGAATTGTTGAGTGAAATGCATGTTTATTATAACTTTTATAAGCAACCTAAGCATGGAAAATATTGAAATATTAGACAAATGTTACATTTATAAAGAGAAAAATTATACTGAAATAATTAGCATTGTAATTAAAATTACTCAGCACTAGACATATGCAATTAAAATAATTAAAAAATATGTTATGTATTGAACCTTAATAATCTCTTGGTCATCGACAGCTTCTAAAACAGTGTTGTCCATCAGGCTTTCTTCCTCTTCCTCCTCCATATCATCATATTCTTCTTCCATGTCTTCAGCATCACTGTCTTCCTGTACATCCTCTAAGCTTGACTCCCAACCAATCAGAGTGCTTCTTCGTGTCCATTGTCTTCGGTCTACATTGTTGATCATCATGGAAACATCTCGGGCAGGTTTTTTGGTCACAGCAGTAAACACTGGTTTGGGGTTCAGGACCACCACCTGGTAAAAGGATTCAAGTTTTTATTAAATGCCGCTTTCAAGGCAACCTATAATAAAACGAAAGTATTGCACGTGTATATGCTTTCTAAAAATTTCTTAGTAAACATTTGTTTTCATCTTTATGTTTATTGTTATGGTTGATAAATAGTTGGTTGGTAAAACCATGAACAATAATACAAGACAATAATAAAGCGGGATAACATGAGTTAAATATTACATTCCTGTTCCTAAAGTTTGCAAGTCTAACACTATCCCCAGGCTAAGCGGTCACAATATCATTTAAGATGATGATTAATCTCAAGCAATTATTAATTAATGAATAATGACTAAATGATGAAGTGATACATTTTGTCACTCATATACATGCACTTGTGAAGTGAGCACACATGCCCGGAGCGATGGGCAGCCTTGTACACGGCAGTCTTTAACAAGATCACCTTAAGAACTTGTGTATCAGAATAGATTTTTTATCTTACAATACTTAGATTTATCATTGACATTATAGAGATCCAGAGATTGTCCTGCAGGTCAGAGTCAGTGATATAACGTAATCCTAAGGGGCAGTCCTCCATTACAACATACACTATATCTTTGCACACTACACTGACAGGCTTAAGATGATATAACTCCATACTTGATCGATTTAAGTTTTTAAGTTTCACTTTAATAGAAATTAAAATACAAAAATGGAGACAAAAGTCTTCTGACCTTTTGAGCGAGTGCTGAGAACTTGAGGACGTTTAACGTTTCATCAAACATAGTAGAACATTGATTGACGTTAACAATCATGCAAGCCTTTCCACGACCACTGAAGAAGCCTTGTAGATAGTGTGTGAGTTTGCTCTCTCTGAAGGGTATGTGTTGCTGGAACCTGCAATATTAAATATGAATTTTAGATTATGGGCAATAAAAAAAATGGGGGGAGGAATCAAAAGACAAACGATGACAATTATGATGATAATTGTGGGTGGTGCATTGATTTTGCACTAACTCTGAAATACATAAAATTCCAAATAAAGAGTGAAATTATTAATAATTAAATATAGTATAATAAAAGTAAAAATAATAATATCATGATAAAAGTAATTCCATTGAAAAAGTAAAACTTGTGTGTGTGTGTATATATATATATATATATATATATATATATATATATATATATATATATATATATATATATATATATATATATATATATATAATAAATAAATGTATATACATATTTATTCATTACAGACAGACTGATATATTTCAAATGTTTGTTTCTTTTATTTCTGATGATTATAACTAATACAAATTCCAAATTCAGGATCTCAGAAAACTAGATTACTTAAGACCAATACAGCTATAATGATCAGAACTAAACAAAGTAAAAAAACATTTGATATATATCAGTCTGTGTGTAATTGTAGTTTTTGATCTGAATTACAAAAAACAGATTCAAATTTTATGTTCTAATTATTATTATTAAAATTTTTATTATTATTACAAAACACACACACACACACACACACACACACACACACACACACACACACACACACACACACACACACACACACACACACACACACACACACACACACACACACACACACACACACACACACACACACACACACACACACACACACACACACACACACACACACACACACAAAAAGCAAAGGATCCACTTACTTAGACTGAGACTGGGATAGTCTTAATGCATTCATGCATTTTCCCAAAGTTAACAGTGAAGTGTTAATGTTCCCAGCTTCTTTTAAGCGGTCTCCTCTGTTCTGGGTTTTTGCACATCGCTCTGATCCAGCCAGATCGCACAGAGACAATCTGGAACAGTGATATTATGCTGTTAAAGACTCGTGTAACAGATTTACCACCCTTTATATTGGCAATCCAGCTTTTTGCCACTGATAAAACAAAAATTAAGAAATAAAAAAATAAAGAAAAAAAAGGGAAGATACCCACTCGCTTATGCTCTGGACTCGAGGTACACCCATGTCTTCAATTTTTAGGATTCGGATAGAGAAAATACTATGGCTGTAAAGAATTCAAAATTACACTAATGAATAACTAAGCTTAATTAAACTAAATGGTTAATGTCTAATAAAAACCATACACATTTGATCTAATTATTAAAAAGAATGTTACATTAATCATACATGATGAGAAGTTTAATTAAATCAAATTAAATCTTAAAAACAAAGCAAAATCTGAATGTAAATAATGAGGACCTTCTGCTTGAAAGACTGTTAAGCTTTGTAGAAGAGAAACTCTGGTTTTTTCTT
Source organism: Corydoras sp. C115 (assembly GCA_019802505.1). Classification (NCBI taxonomy): domain Eukaryota; kingdom Metazoa; phylum Chordata; class Actinopteri; order Siluriformes; family Callichthyidae; genus Corydoras; species Corydoras sp. C115. The sequence goes on along the minus strand of JAFMOC010000022.1, from coordinate 3,315,906 downwards.
CCAATTTTTAAAACTCTGTAGGCTTCCTCGGCGCTGTTTGCTTGGACCCATGTAATATCTGTTTAAAAAATAAAATAAAAAATAAAAAATTTATTCTTAGTAAGCTAATAGTCACGTCAAATAATTGTTTAATTTATGTTTTTACTAAATAAAATTAATTAAAAAAAATTAACAATAACAATTACAATAATTGCAATCATGTTATCATATAAAATATTGGCCTAGAACAAACAAAAAAAAAAAAGATCAAATAAAATAAAATTGTATGAGGAAAAATTTTATAATAATATAGCCAAAGTATAACAGAACAAGACACTTTGGTTACCTTTGACAAATGTGTTGCCTTTGACATCCTGGCATAGTCGCAGCATGTTCCTACGTTGAGAATTATTTGTAGTATCCAGTAAATCATGGATGTTTTCATTGTAGATCTCACAGAAAGAGACCCACACTGAAAATTTCACATGACAATCTTCCTCCAAACAAATACTGTCTCCATCTATTTCACTATAGCTGGAACCTAAAACATTGCACAAAAATAAAAATAAAATGTCAAAAATCGTACAAAAATAAAAGTAGATTTTTCAAGTTTGCAGATTCTACTTGCCATCTAGTAAGGTGCTGCTACCAGAATCTGACATGCTGGAGGAAGAAGTTTTTTGCATATCACTCTGTAATGAAAGAATAATCAAATAAATTATATATATAAAACACAATATTTGGCACATCAGCAGTGTTCAACCTGCTACATTAGCCAGCTACACAGATAAAACTAACACCCAGCAGAACATTGTTATACATAAAATCACAATCTACGCTGGTAGCACCAAACAGACTGATGATAATTAAATAACTAGTTGGCACTATGCAGCATCCCACTGAGGAATACACTCAGCTTTCAAATTCTGTTTTTATATTTATGTTTTGGTTGAATTTTCTTTAAGAATTTAATTATTCAAAATAAAATTATTAAAAAAAATACAAAATCTTATTTTGTAATTATCCTTTAAATACAAATTGGATGAATTTAATTTGTAATGATACAAGTGAGAACGTGTAATGATCACACGACTTTTTAAAGATCCAGGATGGACATCTATAGCCGCTGTGTATGAAAACTTTACACTGTACCTCTTTAAATCTTTTAAGGAGATTTTTCTTAATTTTGACCTCCTCCTCTTGCTGATCCTTAGTAAGTCGTGTGAAGTCAATGCAGCGGTAGGGTTTCAGGTTGTTCTGAGTATAAACTCGTCCCTCAATGCTGTTGAAGATCACATTTAGTGCCCGTGGCAAAATTCCACCATCACTTTCAGGACCTTAAAATTCAAAGTAAATTAAAATAAACAATAAAATAGATTTTTATGACTTTTGTAATACATTTTCTTATTGTATTTAGCAAAAACAAGCAATTTTGTGTACTGTTTTTTTTTTGCTTTTGATCCTTTTAATTAGAATGTAATTGTTTTTCTCCCTAGTAAAATATATGGACCAAAACAATCAGATTCCTTGTGTTTTTGTTTTAAATTCATCTCTGGACAGCAAAGCAGTTTCAAATTATTAAACTTTAACAAACTCATGTGTTGAGTGCAATAGCATGAACTATAAAAGAAAAACCACCAGTAATCCAAAAGAACATTGCTGAATTTGATAAACCATTGCACGGTGATATGCTGGGTCTAAAATTTTAAAGAGTGTTAAGAGTAAACCTTACTCACAAATCTGACCTCTCCTCCAAGATGTTATATGTGAATATAATTAAACAGTCAACAAAGCCATAAGGCATTTTAAGAAAATAGCATTGTTTATTTTAAGTTAACTAACTTTCCAGTTAAGTTAATTCATTTAGATGCTCTAACATTGTTATTAAATTAAAATAAACAGATAACTAAAGAAAGACAATTGTCGTCAAAACATTGTCGTCAATACCTTCTTTATAAAGTCAAAATTAACTAGTTCAGTGGGAATGTTATTTTCTTTCTAATCTTTTGTTTTGTATTAATTTACGAGATTAATTTAGATTTTTCTGTATTTACAGCTAACTGTATAGACAGTTTCATTTGCCATTAGGTTGACAGTTTGCCGATTTGTCATGTAAGACAAAGTTGCTTTTTTTCTTTTGTTACATTTTCAGTCATTATATTGTCTTCCTTATGAAAAAAATGCATTAGATAAAAAGACAGATTATCAATTAATTAACTATCCATTAAATTTGACTATTGATCAAACATGCTAACAGTAGTGTGAAAAATGTTTAATAAATAAAAATTATCATATAGAATACATTGACTTCAATGTATGTAAAATGGTAAATAATTTTTTAGCAAATCCAGGTTTTTGTATTATCTGTATTTGAAAATTACCTGTATGACTGAATTGATGCAACCCAGCTTAACAACATGCATTTGTCAAACTTTGTTTACTAAATGTGAGACTGTATTAGGTGTATTCGTCAAAAACTTTATGAAAAATAGTTGATTGGAGGCTGAAATCTGTGCAATTAGCCAGTATGATGGCTTAAAGAAGTTGTTTACAAAAAAGAAAACTTACCCAAAAATGTGAACGTCTTTCCAGCATTTGTAACTCCATAAGTGAAAACTAAAGAGTTTCCTCCTCCCAGGACATCCTTTACAAGGGCTTTTGTTGTACCTTCAAATATTTGTCGTTGTGTTGTTTCTGGCCCATATACCTTAAAGTCAATGAGTATAAACACAGTAAGCCAACAATTAAATAGTTGTGTGTGAAGATAATAAATCAGTGCATTATATAAATATCACTTTTAAATAGGACTTGTACCTTGGAAAACTGGAATCTCTGTGCAACTTGTGGCCCAAATTTTTCACTTTGTCTGGCTGTCAGAGAAAATCTTGGTGCTTTTAAAACAACTGTGTCGGGAGGCTCTATGGACATGTATCCCTGTTATATGAAAGAACAGTGCAAAGATTTGTCACCTTTTTGACATTTTATTGCTGGCTACTATTAAGAACAAGAAATCAAAACAGGCATATTAGCCCCACATTGAAGTAAGTGATTTGAAGAATTCAAATAAGCAGGAAAAATGTCCTTCATATAGCGGTCTTATGAGCCATTAGCCTCGAGTTAACAAATTACAAAATATATGTACAGTTTGTGGAATAAAATAGCTCAATTAAAGTTAATTCCCTTCATTGACTCTCTAAAGAGCATTTAAGTTTGTAATAATTTATAAAATGCATCTTCAAACCTGGTATTCTTCAGTATTATTCTCAGTGGAAGTGAAGGGTCGTACCCGCAGATAAACCTGCAAATTTTCCTTCTCCAAAACTACAGATTCCTATGTGAAGAACAAAAACAAAAATAAATTATCTTGCTGCATACATCACAACAACATTTAAAATAAAGAAAAACCACCAATATGTGACAATTCGTGAATAAACCAATAATAAAACATCTAGTATACCTACAAACACTGATTAACAAAGCAAGCAAAACTACAGTATAGATGTATATTATTAAAGAATTGTTACCTGAAACGCAGGTATTTTTGAGAGTTCAATTGATAGGTCTTTTTTCAGATCTTCCACCGTTACAGACCCAACTCTCTCAGCCTTGTAATTCAAGGAGGACTCCATGATTCTAAGAAAGTAAGAAAAATTTGTTGAATAATATAACATTAATGTTTTTTCACTTCAATAGGTTGACCTGTTAACACAAATAAAAATCCATTCTACTGCAAGAATTTCAGCAAAATAAAAATAAGAGAAGAGCAATCCTTAACTGCTCTGATTATTAATAAAATGTGGGAGTGGTCACTATTCTTGTTTCTTACCTCACCATTAAGGGATTAAATGAATGTATATAGAATTGTCATTACTGCATAGCTGCAACAAACAAGGATACTTTATATTCTAAACACACGCTGCAAAAAGTAAATGCTAATGGTTTTCTGCATTTAACAGACACTGACAAGCATATTTTACATCTAAGCACTCACACACACAGGGGTGGGGTAATTTAAGTAACTCCAGTTCACCTGTTATGTTTTTTACAGTGAAAACCGATGCTCCCTGAGAAGGCCTCCAAAACAGAAAGAGGACATGTAGGCATTTAAAAGACATCCCTTGCTGACATGCCTTGTAATCAAACCGAGGACCTTATTGTTGTAAGGTGACAGGGCTATTTGCTAATATGCACATAATAAAATTGTGTATGTTTAATACTAGGGGAAAGTATAATCTTAAACTAAATCAAAGAGTGACATGCAACAAACTCCCCACCACAGCCATAGCATAACAATAACAAGGTATATACTGAGGTTTTATTACTCCATTTACACCTATTCTCTTTAACTGTTTTAGTCTGGTGACTATTGGTAAATAAAATCTGACTGGATAATGTACATAGCAGTCAGAAAGATCTTGCCTTTTAGTCACCATCGAGGTTAATTTGTAATTACTTTTCACTATGCAGCTAATTATCATCAAGAAGAAATTACTCCAACATGTTTGCTAAATAAATTCCAACTGTTATCTTTGTTCAGAAAAATATATGTTACACAAAACAAAGGAACAACAAAAACATAACATAAAGGTGGGAAGATGTAGATGTGTGATTGTCACTGTGATTTTACAGCATCACACTAGTCGTTTTTTGTAACTATACTTCATCTTTACACAAAAACAATAGAAATTTGATGTAGCAGAACAGCAACCACGTGCTGCACGTCAGTATATGACATATTTAGCTCCATACAAAAAAGCTGCAAGTGAAGCATAATCGAGTCACTGTCGGATTTCAAGCAGAAACAAATGCGACGCAGTTCTCAGAAAACATGCCACAAATTATCCAAGAATTTCTTCTCCAATAACTTATTTTGGACCGTGTGTGTAAATGATAAACAAAAACAAACGCGAACACTTGTATTACTGAAGAGATAAATTGTTATGTAATGAGGAAACAAAAAGTAAACACCGTAACTATATAAATGAGTGTGTAGTGCATGTGCAGTTAAGAAATCTGTTTTATTATCACTTTTGTGAGACTTATTTCAGACGAACGGACACAACAGACATATCGGTTATTAATATTCGCCATTTCAAAACAAACAACAGAAAAGAAAAAAATCAGCCCGCGCTTAAACCCTTACCTGTAGTTGTACGATCTTTATCATGTGGTTTGAAAACGTGCAACTGTGTCAAATTTATGAAATATTTAAACACTTTAACAACTGTAACCGTGAAACCTCATAAAGCGTTCATTACAGCCGTTTTAACAATGGCCGCGGTTTTAGTTTAAATTGCACCAATCAGAATGCTCCAAATTACCGGAAACGGTCATGTGTACAAGCCCCAGCCATATTGTAGTTTTAGAGTGTAGTTCATATAAGGCAGGGTTAAGTCATTCAAGTCCTATGTGAACTACATTTCCTACAAACGCACATCCTGACCCCTGAAATCATGTGTTCCCACAGCGCACACGTTTTCCTGCTAGTGCTTTAGCGGTTGACGTTATACATCGCTAACACTGCAAGACACCGTTTAATGATTTAGTTTCATCTCTTACTTAAGAAATATTGTGATTTTAAAAATGTCCGTATTTATGGATTTGAACATCAGTGCCGTCAGTGACAGGAATACACTGCAAAGCATGATAGAGACAGCTGCCCATCGTAAGTTAAATCTAATAAACTCTTTAGAACGGTTTGTTTGTTCATCATTACATTTATTAAACATGCAAGCAGTGCACTAACACTTATTAAATGTATCTGTCTTTTAGTTGGCTACTCAACAGTTGCAATAAATTATCTGGTGGAACCACAACAGAAGAAACTGGTATTTTAGTTCATTTCTAACAACGCCAATGCTGCCATTTTACTAAGAATCAGATTCTCCAGCATTTTCTAAACGTTTGTTGTGCATCATTTGCAGCCATTGTCTAAACCAGGGGTGCTCAATACGTCGATCGCGATGGGGTGTTGGGTAGATCGCGATGGAGGTTTGAAAAAAAGCGCTTACACGTGTCAGCGCATTTTTACAGCACAGTATCGGAAGCACTTATAGAAACGCGCACACATTCACACACAATGTGATTCATTCTGAATCGCGATCTCTCTCCCTGTGTAAGCGAGCAGTCTCTCTCTTTCTTCTCCCCCCGTCTCTCTCACTGTTCCCAAAACCGGCCCGTGGCCACGCCCCCGTGCTTAAATCCGACGCATTGCCTCCCGAATCCTTTCATTCATTCATTCATTCATTCATTCATTCATTATCACCCGCTTTATCCTCTATTAGGGTCGCGGTGGTGTTCCCCATGCCCATCCAGGGGAGAACGTTTCAGGCGCTGGGCAGATAGACCCAGGACAGGGTGCCAATCTATCGCTGGACACACACTCACTCACTCAGACACACTCTATATGGGGCAATTTGGAGAACTCAATTGACTTGATCCATGTTTTATGGACTGTGGGAGGAAACCGGAGAACCCGGAGGAAACCCACGCAGACACGGGGAGAACATGGAAACTCCACCCAGATGGGGATTCGAACCGGGATTCGAACCACTAAGCCACTGTGCCGCCTGCCTCCCGAATCATGTACATTAAATAGTTTCTGTTTGTGTTTTTGCACTTTATTTGACTGACAAGATGAATGAAGGATTTCGCTCCAAATGAATTAAAATACCACTTTCATTTAGAGTGAGAGGATGAATATTTTTTTTACAATGTTAAACTCAAAATGCATTTGCTTTTATTAATGTTCATGTTCTGTTTGGGGGGCGACACGGTGGCTTGGTGGTTAGCATGTTCTCCTCTCAGCACTAGGGATTCCCGGTTCGAATCCCCATCTGGGTGGAGTTTCCATGTTCTCCCCGTGTCCACATGGGTTTCCTCTGGGTTCTCCGGTTTCCTCCCACAGGCCATAAAACATGGGTCAAGTCAATTGAGTTCTCCAAATTGCCCCATATAGAGTGTGTCTGTGTGCGTGAGTGTGTGCCCAGCGATAGATTGGCGTCCTGTCCTGGGTGTATCTGCCCAGCGCCTGAAGTGTTCTCCCCTGGATGGGCATGGGGAACCCTAATAGAGGATAAAGCGGAAGATAATGGATGGATGGATGTTTGGGGAAATGCAGTTTACAGTGATTTTTACATTTGTGCTGTATACTGTGTGTTTGGAGGTTTTCTCCATGCTATTTGCTGGAATGTGTTTAATAATGGAGCAATTCTAACAGATTTGACAAATCTAACGTGATGTGTGTAAACAGGTTTCAGTATAAAAGCCTAAAAAATAGACATTGACCCCGGTAGATCTCGATGACCTGTCCAATCGAAAAGTAGATCTCGGGACAGAAAAGTGTGGGCACCCCTGGTCTAAACCATAGGTGTCAAACTCAAGGCCCGCGGGCCATATCCAGCTTTCAAGATCAGTTTCTATTGATCTATTATTGTTGATAATAATAATTAATGGCTTAACGTATGTTTTTTTTGGACCATGCTCATATTTTAAATTTGTATGATTTTGACAGGAACATTTTTTTTTATATATTTCAGTTTTAACTTTATTTAGGTATAATAGCTCAAGAGCAAAGAAAACTGAATGTTTTTATTTTTTACTTTTGTGGAAAAGCACAATTTTTATTTAATTTGTTCATGTTTTTCATGTTCATGTTTGCAGCATGTTCATAGTTGTAACTTTTATAATTTTGACAAGATATTTTTATAGAGAGAAAATATTGTGGAATAATATTCCTGTCTATTTTTATTCTTTTATATAAATAAAATGCATGTTTATATGTATGTTCAGAAAACATTTACTTTAAGTATATTCCATTATCCTATTCAAATATTTATCCTGTTCGGCCTGTGTCCTAAAGTGTGCGCTGAGTTTTGGCCCACAGTGTAATTGAGGTTGACACCCCTGGTCTAAACAATTAATGAACAATGTACATGTTTCCCTATACAGAGGAAAACAGCCAAAAAGTAAAACATATTGTGTAACTCTTAGGTGTAATATAAATTAAGTGAAGATGTAGTGCTGTAACACAAGACACCTAAACACATATATGTTTCTAAAATATATTCCAACATGAATGAATTTTTAAACATCTGATTCAATTTAGTGTGGACCCTTATTACTAAGAAAGCCTGCTGTTATTAAGACAACAAAAATGCAAATTTACACTACAACATATGAATATATATTTCACATTGCTGAATTATGTTTGCCCAAAACTTATTCATTAGTACATTGTTTTGTTTCACTTATTTGAACGAAAACAACTTATTTGAACAAAACCAAACATTCATCCAAAATATAATTCTTTGTTTTATTATGACTTGGTTATCTTCCTCAACTTATAAGAATCACTGAGAATTAGAACACTACCAAATAGCTGGCACACTGTATAGTGAAAATAACATGTAGAAGTGTGAATGTTAAATATCTTGGAGCAAAATGTAAGAATAATCCTAAAAATATACAATGATGAACTACTTAATAATTTATGTGATTTAATCAAATTACTGAAAATGCTGTTAAACTCGCAGGATTTTTAAGTTTACCAGCAGAGGGCGCTTAGTGGCATCTTGCTTGTACTTTTATAGTGCAATATATCAAACCATGATTTTATTATATTTAACATAATTCATATATTGTTAAAGATTTTATGGTTAGTATTCGAACATAAAGCAAAAGCAGATTAAATAATATTACTTATTTTTATTTTACTTTCCATTACAGTCAATTCCTAAACCACTGTCTGTTGCAGAACTTTGTGAGAAGCTCCCAGTCGTACAGGTAATTTGTGATTTGTTTTCAAATAAGATTGTCTTTAAAAGGACAAATACTGTAAAGTTTTAATTTTTTCTAACAGGGAAAATCTAGACCAATAAAAGTATTAAACCGTTTGACAGTGGTGGCTACAGATGGGTCGCACTTTGTAAGTTATAACAAATGTTTCAGCAAACATATTATCTGTGAAACACCATCCCTAATGTGTTGAATATTCTCATCTTGTTGTATAACTTTAATTTCAGAGACCATGTAATGAATATAAGAGCTTTGATATATTGGCCGTGTATCCGAAAACAGAGAAAGTATTTCATGTAAGTCTCCATATCTTGCAAATAATCTTTCACATTTCATTCAAATTTCAGGCATTTTTTGTAAAGGTATTTATGTGTTTATTTTGTTTTGTAACAGACGGCCTGCATGACCTATGATGTGGACATCATTAGTATAGCAGCTACTGAAAAGCAGCCGTTCTACTTCAAACGGGCTCCTGTAAACGGGGTCTGTTCATGCCATTGATAATCCAGCTGTTAATTGCATTGCCACAATGTGCTTTGTTTTCGTCAGTGTCAGCTGACTGCATGATATTTACTTTATGATGATTATCACTACCAAGCGAGATTTTAAATTGTAATTAAATTGGTTTCTCATGGTCACTTGGGCTGACATCTGTGGGAACCGTAAACTAAAGACTTTAAACCTTTTTTAACGCTTGTGCTTTTGATCTAACATTTACAAATATTATTTAAATCTACCTTCATTTAAAAAAGTTATTATAACACAAAATTCTAAATAAGTGTATTTTCAGCTGTATATTATGGTTTAGTTGTGTAGTTTGCATGATAAAATTGCAATCATGTTCCTGTCTAATTATATACCCACAACAGACTAATTTATTTAAGTAATAAATATGGGGCATTCTGCATTCTACTCCTAATCTAAACCCATAACAAAGAAATGACCAGTTAAATGATATGGATGGCAAAAGCCAGCCAGCTTGTAACTATTATTATTTTTATATTATTTAAGGCTATTGAAAGAGGAGTGTGTTTTGAAATAAGCTACACAGCTGCCATCAGAGACTCGACCATGAAGAAATATACAATTGCAAATGCTCTCAATTTAGTCAGTGTGTGTAAAGGAAAGGTAAGTTAAGTTGTACTATTCATGTGCAGTCAGACTTATCGGAAATCATTGCTAATGTAACTGTGTTAACTTTACAGAATGTCATTGTGGCAAGCGGAGCAGAAGCAGTAAGAGAACTAATAAAGCTTTTTTAACTTGTCAAAATCAAACTTTTAATGCATCATTTACAGCTGTTTATATATAAATGCTAAAATGTCCTATAATCCTTTGTTATGCAAATGAAATTTTATAACTTTCCCAGTTTTTAAACTTACCAAGTTCACAGCTGTAAATAAATTATTTGAACTTTTTTTTTATTTTTGTCTTTTTTTTTCCCTCTAGCCTCTCGAGTTGCGTGGCCCTTATGACATTGCCAATTTGTATCTTTTTCTGAAGTTTTATACCAATTATTAATAAGTCTGTATAGTGTGTGGTCCTTAATTTTTAATGTAGGGGTATAGTGTTTGGCTTGGCTGAAGGGGACGCCAAAGCCTCAGTTTCTACAACCTGCCGAGCTGTTGTTCTGCATGGAGGTATATTACTTGCAAATTTTCTAACTGCCATTGCATTGTGTTAATGTAGTAAATTGCTTTAAAGATCAGGATAATAAAGGTTAAAATAAAGTTGTTTTTTAAGGACAGAGTTTGTGTAATAAAGTTATTAAGGTAATATCTACTTTTAATTTATGTTATTGTGTCCTACAGAGACCCGATCTACAGCGTTCGGCATCATTCACACATTCAAGAGGAGCCAGCCATCCCAAGAGCATCAAGATGAGGAAACCCCAGCCTCAAAAAAGGCCAAAACAAATTAATATGAAACACATATGTTGAAAAGTGGCACATCCTTGTTTCAATACTAGTTGCATATTTTATGTTTTATTTACAATTTGATTTCACTTTGTAGTTTGTATTAGATACAGACTAGTTTATTTGTTTCTCTACATATCTTTTCGTCTTTGTCACCTTTACCAGCCATGCTGCTGGGATTATTAGACTCCTTAATGACCACCAAACAAAACAATGGAAAAAAACCTTCCAACATCTAGTAGGTCCCCTGTGCACTGATTAAGGTTTAGTGGATGACAAACACAACACGAACTGCCCAGCAACAAAAAGCTGCTGTCACTGATTTTAGATCTACAGAGTGGAGTAATAAACTAGATCTCTCCAATAGAGTGAATACAATGTTTTCAAAAACTGCTGTGTCAGATCCACTCATAGTATCACAACACACTAACACAGCACCACCAAAGTAATTTCACTGCAGTCTTGATAATTAAACATCACCTAGATAATCTTATAGGGTTTCATACCATGAGTTTAAAAAAGTGTATAGTATCTGTATAATAAGTGAAGCTAATCAAATGTATATTAAGTGATATAGTAACAAAGACTTTCTAATAAACTTGTGTGTGCATGCATGCGTGCCTGTATGTGTGAATGTGTGCACATGCCTCTGTGTGCGCGTACACTCCTCTGTCTTATGTTGTTAAAAATAATAACTATTGGTAAAATAAAATATACTATGAAAAAATTAACACAAATGTTAATTAAGTTGTATTTACCTTTAAATGATTTTGATATAATGAATATCTATGAGATTAGGTATTTAAAGTACTTTTTATAAATTCACTACATTGTAACGTCTCTTTGCATTTCAAAATTGATATGTGTATGAATAAAAAAAAAACTTAAAGCATTAAAATATTTCTAAGGTTTTTTAAAATATTTCTAGGTTTGCCCTTGAACATCACAATATTTGAAACTAGCATTCTAACTGATTAAAGTGTAGGAATTCATGGCATTGTGTTATAAGCAGGCTTCACAGAAAATATAAACAAAACATATTAAAAGCAATATAAAGTACCTGAGGGTCTCAGCATCACCTCCTAGGAAGGCTTTCCACAAGGTTTATTTTCTATTTTTGAGATAGATTAGAGTGTGGTGTTAGTTTTTTTTTCTGCTGAAGTTTTTTTACTCCTGAAAAACAATCTTGCACCATAATCCCCCAGTACAAAACTTTACACTTTGCACAATGTTATAATTGTACACAATCATGCTGACACCTGAGAAGATGTAGAATCACATGTGGCCTAAAATTACCTATTTTCATTAGACAAGAAAAAAAATATGGTGTATTTTCAGCTGATGTTTTTTGTGGGTTTATTAAAGACATGAAACATTTTAAAACAAGGAACATTTATATTTTGTACTTTTGAGCATGCTTCATAATCCAAAAAGGCAAATTGCAATGTCAAATTTGGCATTGCAGTGTTTAGCAATTTTGGCTCAGAGAAAGGTCATGGGACTAGACAAGTTTGACATGACAAGTTTATTTCTGTGCTAAGTTTGCATGTTGTAGTTTTTGGAAATTAAACTGTAGATTAACACACCAGTATAATTGTCTAGATGTGCTGCACAATACAGGGCTAATAAATGTACAATTTATTAAAAGTTTTTCAAATCTTGTGAATGATCCTTCTGGTCATCAACAATTATCTGAGGTCATCCTTGTAGCATCTAAACAGGGTTGCAGACAAGGAGGTTACCATAGATGGTGATATTTCAAAAGAATACAAGTGGTTAAAAAGTTATAATTTCATTACATCAAGTAACAAAATTTAATCCATTGCAGCACAGAATAAAAAATCAGAACTTAAAGGGGAGACTAGAAATTTATAGGCAGGAAAAGAAGTGTTTTTAGCCAAGTATCTACTTTCCATTGTAATTAAGATTAATTTGTAATTTTACAGACTCCCTGCTAGGTAAGAATGTTAAACATGTCAGAAAGTAAACATACAAATTAGTAAACATAAATTAAAAAATATACTGATCACAGTGTTATTGTGTTTAATGCGGGGCTAATTAGTAGATAAATTAATAACAAAAAAAATATTGATTAAAAAAAAATTCTAATTTGAAAAGTATTATTTTCAAATAAGAAAATGTATTGTAAGAACCACAAAAAATCTTTTGGAGAATCCTGGAATTTACCATAAATTATTTAGAATCCAGTAATAAATATTTTCTTTATTGTTAGTCAATATGTGTTTGTCTCTTTTTGAAAAAACTTGGCATGCCTACATTTAATCATAGTTTTTTCAGTTCATATCAGAATTGTTTAAGTTTGTCATATGGTGCTTATAAGAGAGAGAGAAATGTGGTATGTAGCACAGCAAACTAATAAATAAATAGTAGCATTTTTAAGGAGGAAATATTAATAATGAGCTGTTCTTGGATACACCACCTCCTACAGACCTCCTGATGGTATCCTGACAAAACTGTGGAGCCACAGGTCTAATAGAAATTTTGTAATCAGTGTGAAAGCCAGCGCAAGTTTTATAAGACTGGTGATATGATCAAACATTTTGGTACTACTCAAAACTCTAGCTGCAGCATTTTGAACAAGTTGTAGTTTATGTAATGTAATGAACATCCTGTAAGCAGTAAATTATAATAATCCAAGCATGATGATGCCATCCTATTAAATCAGCTCAGTTCCCACCAGTATCTGTTTCTGTTGTTTTATCATCATATTATTGTTGACATTAATATATACTCTTTAAAATGTATTTGCAGAATTTGACTGCCATAAATGGGTCATTAACTTTTGGGATTGGTGTCTACTCCACTCACCTCTGGATATCAGGATTCACTTTTCACATTACTCAAAACCTAGCTCACTGTGAAAGCTGAAAACCTATATGAAAGCATGTGATCCATCGGTACAGTCCTGGTATGCAGATAGGCTGACAAAATATATTACCTACTGAATTATCACATTTTAAATAGAATTTAATATTAAATTAAGCAAAAGGTGCGTCAGTTTGAAACTGTTTTACTTTGCACTGTAGCCTTCATTTGTTTAATTTCATGCATAAGTTGAAGGGTGTGTACAATCTACTTTGCATTCCTGCTGTTGTTGTTTGAAGGTTTACATAGACTATCTATCCAGCCCAAAGGAAATCAACGAATTCAGTTGGAGCCAAAATGGCCCACAGAAAATTGCTGGAATGTATAGTATGTTAAACATCACGCGAACTGTTCCGAACTGTGCAAAATCATGGTGCCGAAAAATAGATGTGAACCTAAAATTAAAGTATATTAAATATTACATTAATCTTAACTTTAAAATCAATTCAAAAAGAAAAACAGAAAATCATGTTTAGTCAGCAGTGTCGGTAATGTTATTAGTATGTTATTGGTTTATGTTATTGGTTTAAGACATGTTACAGCTATAAATGGCAGAATGGTTTCTTTTTTCTTTTTGTTGTGTTTGTTTAAATAGGTAGAGTATTTTTCCTGGTAATGGCGGCACAGTGGCTTAGTGGTTAGCACGTTTGCCTCTCAGCGCTAGGGATTCCCGGTTCGAATCCCCATCTGTGTGGAGTTTCCATGTTGTCCGCGTGGGTTTCCTCCGGGTTCTCCGGTTTCCTCCCACAGTCCAAAAACATGGATCAAGCCAATTTAATTCTCAAAATTACCCCATATAGAGTGTGTCTGTCTGAGTGAGTGAGTGTGTGCCCAGCGATAGATTGGCGCCCTGTCCTGGGTTTATCTACCCAGTGCCTGAAACGTTCTCCCCTGGATGGGCATGGGGAACCCCACCGCGACCCTAATAGAGGATAAAGCGGGAGATAATGAATGAATGAATGAATTTTTCCTGGTAATGAATGGTAATGTATTCAGAAAAATTTGAAACTGATGCATTTTGTACAACTTATTTGAGTTTGAAATAAAATACTTGTTTATTTATTTTTTTATTTCTAATAACCATAAACATGTAAAGTGTTTTTTATTATTTTAAAAATAATAGTCTGTACTTACAGTGGTCTGTAAGTAATGTGTTTTAAAGATGTGTGTATTAAATATTATGTTTTGCAATTACCTGGTATACACACTCCTGAAAACAATAAAATGGTGTCTATTTTAAAATGATCTTTCTCATGTATATAACACTTTCCTAGCTTACCACTCAATACATATCATAAGTAACACTTTTACCTACTTTATTTAAAAAAACACGGAATTGAAACAGTATATGAAATGTTGTGAAGTGTCTGTTTGACTACAGTTTTGGAGCCAAAGTTTCACAACAGCAGTTTCAGGATGACATCATTAAACTGTATGCAGTATGATATAATGTAAGTGTGCTGATTTGCACCATATACACAGCAGCTATTTTTGGTGGTTTTATATTTAATTTGATATTTACTGGTACATGTCAATGAAAAGTTCTGTACTTATCTTCTGTTTGTGTGTGTATTTGTGATGGTGGAATCAATCCTATTGTTTGGCTTTATTTCTACCTACCTATTTACACCTACACCATCTTGCAAATATATTTCATGAAAGCATCAATAAACAAGCAATACCTTAAAAAAAATAGGACATTTATTTTAAAAATTAAATACATAGTTATTTTGCCCCTATACTCAATCTTTTTAATATTTTACCTGCATGTAATCACTGACTAATAATTGTATTTTAATGAATATAAAACAAAACAGCTCTAGGTACAGGACACAACACTGAAGACATCACACTAGAGGACAGTAGTCCTTAATAGTCAAGAAATAAGTTTAAAACATATTACCATGACACTAACTGACCTACAAGTGAAATGCTACTACAAGTTAAATAGTTTTACTACAAGTAAAAAAAAAAAAAAATCAACTTGACTCAGTAAGTTTAGGGGAAAAGATAGTATGCGGTCATCAAATGTTGATCTGGTGCTTATGTGGTTATTGTATTTTGTTGGAATAATTTGTGAATGGTCATTTTCTGTTTCTGAATGACTGTGCCCCAGTACACAAAATAAGGCCAAATGAGTGGGTAAGTTGTGTTGCATAACGTGACAGGGCCACAGAGCCCTTAACCTTAATACCCAACCTCATCAAACACATTTGGGATGAACAAGATTTTTGTATAAGGCCTCCTTATGAAAGAATTTACACCAAAAATTCTAAATTAAAATTTGGCAGCGCTTAAAACATTCCCTCCAGAATGGACATGAACAACCCCACTGCAATCCTAAAATTGGATTAAGGGGTCAAGATAATGAGATGAGATTACCTTATCGCACTAACAACTTTATTTTTATTATTTTTTATTATTGTTGTTTTACATAGTTTTTTTTTACATTTAGACTTAGACTTTTCCTCTTTTACCAGCACTTTTGTTTTTACCCAGTTCTCCCTAAAACATCTCAAAATTTCTCTTTTTTCTTCTTTTCTCACAGCTGCTGAGGAGTAACCATATGCCACCTCCAGCTGGTTTCTCATTGTCCCTGTTCTACCCTAGGAATGCATTAGAGGAATGAAGATCATGTCTTTTGAGCTGTACCACTGTACTGCTTGTCATGCCTCATTAAAGTTTATGAATATTATTATCAGTACTATAGTTTTACTTTTACAGTTTTTACTTTTTAAGCGTACTTTCAATTCTCGGTTTAAATGCCAGGGTTAGATTTTGTCCAGGGGCCTTAAGAGAAGGCAATTTGCCAAAACCGAGTCTCCCTATGTTTCAGATTAGGGTTGTCTTCACAGCAACGATTTTATATGATTATTATAAGAACTATTCATAAACTTCAGTGAAGGCTGTCGTGGTGCAAGGCAGCAGTTGCGTCCCAATTTAGTTTCTATGAGTGTGCGCCGAGAGACAACACTAAGTCCAGATCTCCTCCCTCCAACCTCCCCATCACCTACTAGAGTCGCGGCAGTTCCGCGTTCAGTTGCGACGACTTTCCGTTCGTGACATGCACCGCACTGACAGGGGGAATTACTGCGGAGCACCATGAAGCCGCCCTCGGCGTTTTAGAAGGTAAGGGCCCGCGGTGTTCAGGCTTTGAAGCCAAGCTTCACAACAATCTGACTTTGTAGGAAAGTTTGTACTGGGATGGCGACGTGATCGGTTGTCATATATAGACTATGGAGTTTCCTGGACATGTGTCTCTTCCCGGGTGAAGTGACAACTCGCGGCACTTTAGCGACTGAACGTCACACGAACATGCTGAGGCTTTACCGCGGAACGAGGCGTTACTGACGGAGGGCGAAACGCGATGACGCCGCGGTGCTGTTCGGTGTTCATGTTGCTATTCGCATTAGCGTGAAGCCGCTCGCGGATCCATCACAGATCTGTTTTACTAATTAGCCTTTCCGAAATATAATAGAAAGCTCTTTATCTTGTTGCTTAACGATGGGCTACATCAATTTAACCGAACGACATGCTAAAATACTAGGGATTAGGAAGCTAAAATATGTGAACGGGGCTTATAGTTAGAAAAGCCACTTTCTTCTGCTTCTTTAACGTCTGTTACCCAAGCTGTGCTTTGCCTCCAAGTTTCGAGCGAAGAAAAACCGGCTGACGCGACCAGAGCTGTTCAAACGACGCTCTGTGAACGGACACGGAAAACGCATGCCATGTTAAAACTCAGAAGGAAACAAGGCAAAGTTGTTGTGTATTAAATGCAGTTCGTGTAGTTTTTTGCTGTCTCTGTGTTTAGTGAGTCTGCACGTCCTCAGGCTCAGCTCAGCTTAATCGCTTTCGTTTTCGGACTGGGGGCGGGGCTAAACGCTGCAAGCACCTGCACGCGCGCCATTCAGCGCGTGGGACGCAAGCCATCTATTAAGAAAAGTTGCAATCAGGGGCGTTTTTAGGGTTTAGAAACATCAGGGGCTTTAGCCCAGATTTCTTATCCCCCCTCTCTCCTCTTTAAAAATTGCCCTTTCATGAGTGTATTTATCCATTTTTCAAACTGTTGTTACATTCATTTGGTTTGATCATTCATTAGTTATCTATTCATTCATTCATTATCTTCCGCTTTATCCTCTATTAGGGTCGCGGTGGGGTTCCCCATGCCCATCCAGGGGAGAACGTTTCGGGTGCTGGGCGCCAACCTATCGCTGGGCACACACTCACTCACATACACACACTCTGCATGGGGCAATTTGGAGAACTCAATTGACTTGATCCATGTTTTTGGACTGTGGGACAAAACCGGAGAACCCGGAGGAAACCCACACGGACACAGGGAGAACATGGAACGTGCTAACCACTAAGCCACCATGCCGCCTCATTCATTAGTTATTCATTCATTCATTCATTATCTTCTGCTTTATCCTCTATCAGGGTCGCGGTGGGGTTCCCCATGCCCATCTAGGGGAGAACGTCTCGGGCGCTGGGCAGATACACCCAGGACAGGGTGCCAACCTATCGCTGGACACACACTCACTCACATACACACACTCTGCATGGGGCAATTTGGAGAACTCAATTGACTTGATCCATGTTTTTGGACTGTGAGACAAAACCGGTGAACCCGGAGGAAACCCACACGGACACAGGGAGAACATGGAACGTGCTAACCACTAAGCCACCATGCCGCCTCATTCATTAGTTATTCATTCATTCATTCATTATCTTCCGCTTTATCCTCTATCAAGGTCGCGGTGGGGTTCCCCATGCCCATCCAGGAGAGAACGTTTCGGGTGCTGGGCAGATACACCCAGGACAGGGCGCCAACCTATCGCTGGGCACACACTCACTCACATACACACACTCTGCATGGGGCAATTTGGAGAACTCAATTGACTTGATCCATGTTTTTGGACTGTGGGAGGAAACCGGAGAACCCGGAGGAAACCCACACGGACACAGGGAGAACATGGAACTTGCTAACCACTAAGCCACCATGCCGCCTCATTCATTAGTTATGTTGGATAAAATTAAATCACATATGAAATATGTCTGTCAGCAGTGGATAGCACATTCAGTTCTTATAACTGATGGTTTTGGCTGAATTTTTGAATAAACGAACCTGAGCTTCGGCAGAAAAACATGAATCCGTTTTATGAGTCGGGCGCAGATGAGACAGTTTTAATAAGGTTTTGCTTTAAATACCGTAACTTTGCAACAGTTTGCGCCTTCAGAAAAATTCTGACGGTTTCTGAAAGCTGAGAGGCTGCTCTTTACAGCCAACATACAGTTATTACGGTAACTTTACTCCCAATACTGGCGAAAAATATGTCTCCTCACACACACACACACACACACACACACACACACACACACACACACACACAGGTGCTTAGAAGCACAAACAGCTGACGGTGACTCCATCGTTCGGTCCCGCTGCTGGAGGAGAGGCGGCCAGAGAAAGCTGCTCTCATTTTATCCGGGGCTACTGACAAAACAACCGGGGCTATAGCCCCGAAAGTCCAGCTCTAACGACGCCCCTGGTTGCAATTATTAATCCTCCATTTATATAACACCAGCCAAAAGTTTATACATGTCTCCTTATTGCTCCACCCATTGTCCATTTCATCAGTTCCACTCAACGTAAAGATGGACTTTGTAGTTCAGACTGTAGTCCATCTGTTTGTGTTCTACAGTACATACTGTTATTCCCCTTTACTCTGTTCTCTAATCGTCAGGACCCCAATCATAGCACCACAGAGCAAGTATTATTTGGTTGGTGCATTTTTCCTATCCCAGCAGTGTCACTGAAGTGCACTGGTGCACTAACCCCCTCTATATATATATATATATATATATATATATATATATATATATATATATACATATATACATACACACACATTTTTGTAAGTAAATCAGGTAAATTAGAGTAAATTATATCATCATGAGTAAGTCTATATGAGTTAGAGCCTGTTGAAGTATCAAAGTCACTTAATAAGTTATTCTGGGTTAGTAGGTTTATGACAGTAATGGTATTGTTAATAGGAAATGTATGGTATTAAGATTCTTCGTTATTCTTCAATTATTTAGATTTTTTTTTCTTTGACAGATCAAACAGATCAAAGGACCTTGGCACAGTGGTGTTATGAAAAAATGACCGCACACATGATACCATGATGTCACTGAATGCTGAACATGCCAAGTCGTGAGTTTAAGGCGCCTTGGGGCAGAGCTTTTCTTTGACTCTACCTGCAGCTGTTTATGCCATATATCTTCAACAACCCACACTGTTTTTAAGATTCCTTTACCCGCCCAGTGACAGCAGATGACAATGTCCACACAGAGGAAGCACTTAGTCAAGGAGTTTAACCACTTCATCACATGTTATGTCTGTAAAGGGTATCTGATCAAGCCCACCACTGTGACGGAATGCCTGCACACTTGTGAGTGCTTTGCTTTACCGATCATGGTTTGCATTATTTGTGTGGTTGAATGTTTGCTTTTTTAAAAGTGTGTTTAATCCAATGATTAATGTATATAACCAAGCAGAATAATCATCAAATCATGCTCTGAAAAAAACTCTTAGAATACACATAAAAAAAACAATAATTTTTTTAAACAACTCATTTAGATAAATGACCAGGTCATTGGAATATAAGGGGTGTAAATCAATGAAATAAAAATTAAAAATAAATGAAAAAGCAATTAAAAAATGCCAAAATTAGTTTATTTTTTGTCAATTTGTCAGTTGGATGCAGTTTAAATAGATAGCAAAGATCCAGGCTCATTTTCTCAGATGAAGTAAGATATTTAACCCATGTCTGCAGCTAGTTCTAGTACTAGTACTCTTCAGGCCATATAAGTAAGGTAAGGCTGTAAATTACTGGCACTAAGCTGCCAAATATTAGGAAGCTCTTTTCCTTTTTAACCATGTGGGAGAAAGTAAACAATCAAAGCAGAGCCAACACAAAAGGAAAAATAGAGTGGGTTATTTTCCCCATGCATATATGCTAATCAATTTTAAAACACCATTAGAGTGCCACTTTTCTGAACTTTCAACTTCCCACAGTCTGGAATTCTTATTTAAAAGGTTCCCAGGAAGTCATGAAAATGTACTAATAGGGAGAGCAATGTACTAAAAGGAAGTTTAGAAGAAATTCTATCTCTCTCAACAATTGCCTGCCATGGTCAGTTCATTCTTCCAAGTTGAAGACCATGCCAGAATATTGTTGATACCAAAGCTACCAGAAGATCAATCAAAACTCTGAAGGATATGCAAGTAGGTGTGTGCATGTCACATCTCTCACTAGTTTTATACAAATTTACATTTTGTGGAATGATTGAAAGGATGAAGTGCCTTTTGTAGATATGCTACAAAGTCTTTTTTGGAGATCTTGTTTAAAACAAAATATTTGATTGATTTGTGTGCAATAAGTGTTATGTTTGTTGAAAACTAAGCACTTAATATTAAAAAACCTGGCCGGGTCGGAATGGCTGCATGAACACTAAACAGACTCAATTTATTTTAAATTAATAACAGCATTTGTACTACAAATTACATTTTAAGGGCAACAACAACAACTGACATTAAAGAAAACCTTAAAGCTAAATGTACTAAACTAAAAGTAAAACAAAAATAATGATAAATAAATACAAATAAAAATGAAAAAAATTGCATATACTGAGACCCAGGCAAATTTTTGGCTAAATAAAAGCATTTTTTTTACATTGACATTAACAACTATAATTAGAGAACATTAAACAACTATAATTGCAAGGAAGGGTTACAAGTAGAAAGCTACGATGTTCCAAAAAGAACATAGTCCACCCTTAGTTTGTCAAAGATCACATGAATGTATATGTTTGGAAAAAGAAAAAACACTATTCAAACTGTAAAACATGTTGGTAGTATCATGGTTTGAGGTTGTTTCATGGCATTTGAGTCAGGACAGCTTGCCATCATTAATGAAAAATGAATTCTAAAGAACTTTTTTAATATAGCATGTAATTCATTGTATTTATTTATGCCTTATTTTTGTCTTTGGCAGTTTGTAAGAGTTGCATTGTTCAGCATTTTGAAGACAGCAATGAATGTCCAAAATGTGGAATCCAGGTCCATGAAACAAACCCACTGGAAATGTTAAGGTGAGACTGTTTTAAATAACTTTTTTAATAGGATAATATGATTTTTGGTAAGGAGTCGACCATGAAAATGTTTTACAAAAAAGCCAAAGTATTTCAACATAAAACCTATATTTTGCAAAAAAAAACCCCATGATGATCATAGAGAACAGCAATTGGGTAAAGCATTAAATTAACAACATTAAAATAATGAACTGGTCAGCCCAGAGATCTGGTCTAAAGCCAATAGAATTTGATACTAGGTTTTTTATTTATCTCAATAAATATACATTTTAGTGGTATGACTTGTAATATTTCTAAAGTGAAATATGTGCCATGGCTCAAAAGGGTTGGAAAACACTGAATTAAAGTCTATTGATGCACCTGCAATGGCTCTGCTAATGATCTGTGTGCCACTTTTATATGTGGTGGCAGCGTATGCAGCGGGGAGAGTGACCATCTACAGTTACAGGAGTTCATTTTGGAGGAAGATCAACCAATCAGCATAACGCCTGATGTATTTATGTTAATAAAGTCCATTTCTAAACCTAAAAAATCTTTTATCCAGTTCCTATTGTGTACCACCCTGTCACACTTAAAATTAATCTCTAATAGAACCTAAAATTCATGGCATTGTGAATGGACTGCGTACATGTGACAAACAAGCAAAAAAACTGTAGCTGTTTTGCATAGTGTAGGACTAATAGCACAGAGTATAACACATGACAGTCACATGATAAAGTGTTTTATTAAATGCTATTGTGTCAAATAACATATGTCTGTTTTGTGTGTCTGTCTGACTAAACACAAAGGTTGGACAACACTTTAGAAGAAATCATATTCAAGCTTGTGCCTGGACTTCGTGAAAGTATGTGCTCTAATATGCATTTGTTTTTAATTTTTTCATATAAAACTGGGATTAAACATGTTTTAGATATGTTAAAATACCAAATATAAATAATTCAATTAAATGTAAAAAAAAACATTAAGTGTAAGCAAAGGGGTTGTTTACTTTTGATTGATTTATAAATTTAGAGTTATATAGTTCTGACATTCTGGCTCACTCCTTTTTTCAGAGGAACAACACCAGGAGATTGAATTCTGGAAAAAAAATAAATTAAAGGAAAACGATGGTAAGGTATTTAAATTAAGTAGCATTACATAAAGAAATTTTTTTCGTTATAAATAAAAAAAATCTATGTTTAGTTTATACCAAGTGGTTTCATAAAAAGTAATTTGGTATTCAGAATCAAAACCAGAAAAACTTAATCCCAGGGAGAAATTGCTGCAGTTACAGGTTCAATGTTACAGTAAACAAATAAAGAATAAATGATAGAAATACTACTAGTAATAATAATAATAAGTATTACATCAGAACTTAACGTCATCTCACAAACAAGCTATATTACTTATTTAATATACAGTATCTTTTGTAACTGGAGGAACAGGAATACGGAGCCCTGCCGCCAATGTAGCTGGTAAATCCACAACTAGCAATTGGCCTGTGCTTGTGATGATGATGACGACATGATACCCAAAATAGGCCCATGAATCATGTCATGTTAGAAAAGACTAACTGACATCAAGCTGCGCCATGCAGGGTGGACAGCTCAATAAAAAGGGCACTAAAGCCAATTAAGCCATTTATTGTGGTTGTAAAAAGTATGCAAATCTCCACAGAGTCTTGAAAAGTGAATGTCAATTTTTGTGGTAATCGAGGCAATGATGTAAATTGGTATAGGGAACCCACAGATTTTTGACTTGTATATACTGTATATATACAAAACTAATATTGTATATATTATAGTATTGTAATTAGTACAATTACAAACACAATGGTTAAGTTAATATATAATATGTAAACTGATTACATATTAATTGGTTAATTATATATATATATATATATATATATATATATATATATATATATATATATATATATATATATATATATATATATATATATATATATATAGTCCAATTAAAGCTTGAAAGCAACTAGCTTTGCTACATGCTGTGTGTTTAATGACTGTAAATAGTATAAATGCCTAGTGTAAATAAAGTTATTGCGAATAAAGGATAGGTGGCTAAAGTCTGAGACAGACAGCTGCAGCTGCCAGTGGGAGTCTTATATTTCAAATTTAAAGGGGACAGCAGACAGCTGGGCTTTGATAGCACTCTCTCAGGAACTCTGATTGTATCTTTACACCCCAGCACACAGATTTGTCACACAGAGTAGCAATCACTGTCAAAAACAACAAAACCTTTTTTTCCTTTAGTGTCTGTTGAAGTGTATTTTCCAGAAATTTCATCAAATTTGTTCCTGTTGAGGAAAAGTAATTTACCAAATTTTTCGTGTTCATGTAGCAATGATTAGAAAAATTAAATATTTAGGCAGCTTTAATGACATTCCCATGATATTTTGAACAAAATCTTTAAAAGTTGGTCAGAAGAAATTAAATAAATAAGTTTTTACTTGTTCTCTTAGGACAACAAAAAGGATAGAATGAAATAAATGTTAAATGATTCAATATTAAAAATAGACATACAGGCTCATGACATCATGCCATAAATATGTTTGGATTAAATAACCAAAAGGAGTAAAGTAAGATAGCAGACACTTATCTAAAGTGACTTATCTTTGATAACATACATTTATATTTCTATCGACATCAAACCACCCAGTTGGTCATATTGGATTCACACAGCTGCCATATTGGATTTCCTGAAGTTGCCAACTCCCACAACTGTTCACAAAGATTGTGCAGCTGTACGTTGTTCTTCATGATAGTCTAATTACACATTTTCCCACAAATGCATCTTTTCACATTTGACTGATTGTATCACATTTTTTATTTATATCTGTTTATGCTTTCTAAACCCTCTAAGGTGAAAAAATTTTCTGTATATCTATTGCATTCCTAGATTCAATACATTTGTTTTTTTTTAATCATAATTAATGTGATTATCTATTTTCTTTGTGTGTATATATAGCATAAAGCATTATTTGTTATTTCCTTTCAGATGATGGCCCAGAATGTAAGAAAATAAAGTTAGATGAAGAAATTGATTACAGGGGTGATGGAAACTACCACAGAAATGATCCACAGATAGCCATTTGCCTGGACTGCCTGCGCAACAACAGCCCGATGGGGGAGACTATCGTTAAGGTCAGTCAGTTCACATTGTATCTTTGATTTACATGATGTGGGATACAATGAATATGTTTTCCTAAGTGCCAATGGAAAATTCTAATGTAATTATTTAAAATTACTGCATTTAGTCCCCTAACTTAGTAACTTGGTCAAATTTTCTAAATAATGTAACACATTACTATGTTAATGAAGACAAATCAAAAAGGCAACAATGTGGTCACATTAAAAAGAGTTAATCGTGTAATTAAAAAATACGTTGTGATAAGGTCACAGACGTCACTCCGGGAAACAAAATGCCTTTATTAAGCCAATGCAAAATATTCATACAAAATAATACTGAAATTAACAGTGTTGTATTGAACTTTCAGAGGTCATTAAATACCAGTGGCTGTGCTTTTTACACCTAGGCCTTCAATAATGCTTTGCCTGAATCAAGCCACCTGTTATTAACTATTTTATAAAATCATTATATTACGCAGAAGTGCAGTATAAAGATTTGCATCAATAAATAACACTCACCAAAAATCTGATTAAATTCTGAGTATTTGTATATAACTTATTGTATATAACTTGTATCTTCCTTTTTTTCTTGAAAATAGTCACAAAATAGTAAAATGGTCACAAATAAAGGAAATAGTGACAGCTCTAACACCAATAACATTAAACATTGCTGAATTTCTAGGCCCTTATTTGGGCAAATGATTGATAGCACAGTAATATTTAACAATGCATAACATTGTTGTGTCAGTACAGTGGCAGATAATAGATTATTTTAGAAGGCCATGGTTGAATAACCATGTGTCAATTATTAAAAAAATATAAATAGATAAATAATTATATATATAGATATATATACTTCCTTCTCGCGTTTCTCACATCTGTTTTCTCCACTTATCATAGAGATGGACATTTACAAACTGTAGTATGTCTGTTTCCTTTTTTGTTAGTCCCCTGATTGTTATCCATTCTCTATTGGTCAGGACCATCACAGAATGTGTATAATTTTATCAATGTATTCTTTATTGTCAGTTCTGCAGTGACATTGATGCAGTGAAGGGGTTTTAGTGCAGCAGTGCTGCTATAGTTTGATTTAAACACCTCAGTGATACTGCTGGAATAGGAATAATGCACCAACCATATAATATCTGCTCTCAGGTGCTACTATTGGGGTCCTGACCATCAGAGGACAGAAAACCAACAGGGGACTACCAAAAAAAGTTAATAATTAATAGTTCAACTGTGAACCTTTATGTATGCTAAATTTGGATGACTGACTGTTTGATATTAACCAGAGCTTTCATCAACCACCTTTAATATTGTTTAATTTTATTATTGTTTTCAGGGCTTAATGAAGAAATTTATTCGCTGCTCAACACGTGTCACTGTTGGAACAATCAAAAAGTTTTTAACTTTAAAATTGAAACTTCCAAGTTCTTATGAGGTAATGTATGTAATCCATCTTATCTCATGTTATTATCTTCTGTTTATTTCTCTTCTAGAGTCACGGAGGGGTTCCCCATGCCTATCCAGGGAAGAACGTTTCAGGCCCTGGGCAGATACACCTGGGACAGAGCACACACTCACTTATACAGACACACACACTATATAGATTACACCCACAAACTTATAGCAATTTAGAGCAGCCAATTCAGCTTTTAGACTGTAGAAGGCAACCAGTGAACCCAGAGAAAACCCATGTGGACACTGGGAAAACATGGAAATTGCATCCAGATCAGGATTTAAATCTAGATCCCTAGCACTGCTAACCACTACACCACCATGCCACCCTTTACATGTGAATGTCACAATTACACAAGAAATGCTAAATTAAGTTTAGGTTGATATGAGGTATTATATTGCAAATTCGAATCCCAATCTGGGTGGAGTTTCCATGTTCTCCCCGTGTTTGCGTGGGTTTCCTCCAGGTTCTCCGGTTTCCTCCCACAGTCCAAAAACATGGATCAAGGTCAATTGATTCTCCAAATCACCCCATGTAGTTTGTGTGAGTGTGTGCCCAGCGATAGATTGGCACCCTGTCCTGGATGTATTTGCCCAGCGCCCGAAACATTCTCCCCTGGATGGGCATGGGGAACCCCCCCGCGACCCTAGAAGAGGATAAAGCGGGAGATAATGGATGGATATCGCAAATTAATTCTTATCTAAAACATAGTTTCCCTGAAGAACTTTAAAAACATTTTAGCAACATTTTTACTACTGTGACTGTGTGATTTCTTCTGCAGCTAGATGTTCTATGCAATGGAGAGATTATGGGCAAAGATCACACCATGGAGTTCATTTATATGACCAGGTGGAGGCTTCTTGGTGAAAGTGTAAGTTAATGACACTCGCTACCTATTGTTTTTGACATTTGAAATGTGTTTAACTCAGTGCAGAATTTACTTTTATTTATCCACAGATGAGTAATCTGTGGATTGTAAGAGGGTTTAGACTGCATAGTTTTGGCCTGATAATGTAGCTCTTTGCTGACATGCCTTCCAATTCGCTCAAGGATGTTTTCTTTGCTTTAATGTGTTAAAGAGGGCACAATTATTGGCACGTAACACTATTGTATTACTCTGTGTCTGATCACTCAATTCATATAATGATATCTTTATTATGTCATGTTTGAGGTTTAAAAGCAGCTAAGGTGAAGTGTATTGAAGTGGTGAATCTTCTCACATATATGGATTTACCATTGCTATTATCTTAGAATTTTTAATTGTTTTTTTTTTAACTACATGTTTATATTTACAGCTTGTTACCGCATTGTTTTTGATCTTTCAAAGACTGCATGCTCAGTTTGAGTTTAAAAAACAGGGTCTTCATTTCAGAGAATTTGTTTAATTTTTTAAAACTGATTTATGATCACTTACGGCATATTCTGTAATGGCAAAACCATCTGCAGTGCTTTAACTGACAGGTGTACACCTAATGTACCATAGTGCTTGTTTGTAATTTTTACTGCATAAATTTGACCCATGGAACACCAAAAAAAAAAAAAGAAAATAATACTGCAGGGAGAGAGATCCCAACAGGAGCGGCACTTTCGGCACCTATGTATCAGGGGTTGTTACAGGGGGAATGAGGATCGGAGACAGGCTTTCTCTGCAACAGGAACGGGCTTTATTAACAGACAGTATTTCAAACACATTTAAACATACAGCTGTTGGCACAGTGTAGCTCGCCGAAAGTCTTGCCCCTCCAGGGTCCATCGAATCTCTCTCCTTGTGTCATTAGATGTTAGAGCATATAAAGGCTGCGCACTGTCATCAGGCAGAGCCGCATCAGCTGCGTTAATTACTCTCAATGAACAACAGTGCTGGCTCCACATTTTTATCTATACAGCACCACTGCGCTCCGTCACAGATGTTTTAAAACAATTCTGGTTAAAGCAGATTGTGTCAAAGTTAGTAAGTAAAGGTAGGAAGTGGTTTACCATATTTTTTCCAACAAACAAAGCTAGAAACCGCTGATAGATAATGCCAAGCCCCCAAAAAGCATTGCATTAAGACCTTTCAATATCGTTTGCTGCTTTATTATGTAATTCTACATGTGAAATCCTGTAGCATAAAGAGAACACCATATATAATTCTATAAGAAAATGAAGCCAAGTGCACTAGGTAAATAAGTTGTGGTAAATTTGTGTAACATTTGTGATATGAGGAAGCAAATACACCACCCAAACGTAACACTCACTAATCAGTCATGAGTGTGTTTTTCACCAGCTGAGTGCTGGGTCACCTTTATCACACTTCAGGCAGCATGCCATAAAGTAAACCATGCATTGTACCACTAATGCTGCTCCTAGCTTGGATGATGGGCAATATGGTATTGGATGAATAAATTGCATGTGCCCTGAGATATTTTTAATTGCTTAAGATTATTTTAATAATATTATTTTATTAATAATAATATTTTAATTATCATTTAATTTGATGTGGTCTGGCTAATGGGTTGGGTTTGCAGTTCTCCTGCATCAACCACCCTGCCATGCCATGACAGAACACCACAGAAGACCAAGTTAAACAATAAATATCATCATCATAAACATAATCAGAGTAATTGAAAAATGTCAGGGCACACGCATTTCCTACTACCACAACACAAATGATACTTTGGCAGACAAAAGGCCCTTACAACAAAAAACATAACTTAGAAAGCATGCTGGTACATTTAGCATTCCTCATAATGTATGCTCCCTTACTGATAATACTGCTCTGACCATACTGAGATACTAGAGACCCAAGACCAGCACAGTTACAAGCGCCAATGTAAACAGTCCTTGTCCGGGATGATGGACAGCGGAATATAGAATGTAGTTTGTATGCTACATCAGGACTGTTCTACGTATATGTGGATTACATTGTGGCACACATTTAACTTAATTTATGATGATGAGCCTTGTTTGAACATTTCAAACACTCCTCAACACAGGTTGGCCTACACCAAACCACTACCATTACTAACGCTAAACAATTTGTCAGGTAAATAAAAGTCACTTTTTTTCATTTAATTTTCACAAAATGTCCTTAATTTTTGAGGTTGGTATGTGATTATTCTTTTTTGTTCTATTCAATTTGTCTGTAGTTTTGAGGGTAGTTTTAGAAGTGATCTTTAATTAACCAATAGCTTTTTTTTTGCTTTCATAATGATTAGTATTTTTACTCCCTTCTTTTCTAGGCTTATCCAATGGTTCTGGAATATCGTCCTCGTATTGACTTTGGTTAAATTGGTCAGTGCTTCTGTTATATCTACCCATGACATCACAGAGGTTCAAGCCCTGTTTCAAGACAGAAGGAATCCAACAATTATCAGCATTTAGGTTTTTGATTTTTTAGCTGTTCTAGCACATTTATGTATTTTGCTATTACAGCAGGGTGTCTTACTGTTTAAATCTCTTTAAATTCTATTCATGGGCTACATGACTTTTGCCAATTGTGTCTTCTTCCATTTGATGGGCTGCTTAAACGAACTGTTAATAAATGCAGTAAACCTATGGAAGTTTACATGACATAAGATAATCACTCTACGAGTGCATTCAATGAATAGTGTTTTTTGTTAGTTACTAAAGTAGCTTTCCAGACTGTCTGTTTTAGGGATGCTACTATAGCTGATCCCATCATCAAAACAACTTCTTTGATTTTTTTAAACAGCTCCTTTGATTATAGAAATAAGCTACTTCTGTTATGCTCTACCTATTTTGCCTAGTTAAAGCTGGAATAGATTAAAGTATCTGCAAAAATCCACAATGTTTATTTTCTAATACAAGGAAAAAAATTCTGTTTAATGAGGTGGCACAGTGGTGCATTGGTTACCACTTTTGGTTTAAATCTTAAGTGGGCTGTCTTTTCTGTGCCTGCCTGTCCTCCTGGTGTGTGTGTGATTTTTATTCCCAGGTCTTCTTCCCATGGTTTTCTCCCACATTCCAAAGACATGACTATAGGAAAACTAAAGATATTAATTTGCCCTTGTAATTGGGTTTTTTTTATATGAATGCACTTGTAGTGCTGGTCCTAAGCCATGATAAATGGACAGGTGTCAATTTTAATTTGCAGAGGTTCCACTGGGGAAACCCCTGAATAGGAACATGGAAACAAAGACAAAGCTTAGTCTGGTTCAATCATTATAAAATGATTGGTGAAAATAACTTTCACCAATCATTTATAAATGGATTATAAATCAGTTTAAAGTGCTAAATATTCACATAAAGCTTTTTGTTTTGTTAGCTTGTTAATTGTGTATGATGTGTCTAAATAAATCACAGATATTATAGTCATCAAATGTAAATTTAAATATTGAAATGTCACATCTTTACCAGTAAGATGGAGTACACAATCAGTTACACTAATGATAAAGATTAAAAACTGTAACAAATGTATTTTTTTTATAACATATGGTATAACAATATACACAGAGAACGAAATGATACTGTGATTAATTTGTGTTTTTGCACTATTGTAAATCGCACTTGTCAATAATAAGCGCAAACTAAACTTATTTTTTGTCTTTATTCAACATTGTTCTTAATAAATATGGCCATTTTAAGGTCTATCATAGATTGGCTACTTGTAATAAATGCCATGGCACTTAAATACAGAATGTCCTGAATCCTTAACATTAGTTATTATAAAGTATCATTGAAGGGATTCATGATATTTCTCTGGAAATCTCTGAAATGATCGTTTTTTTATTGTTAATTAGAATAATTGTATGTAATTCAGTTATGATGTGGCTTTTTATTATTACATTTGCTAATTATTGAATGTAAATGATAAATTCTAACAGTCTGTTATATTGATAAATACAATTACAAAGCACTTTATTGGCTACTGCATGCTACCATTTGCCAAAGCCATAACAATTCAAACCAGTCTTTCCCTTAGCTTTGATGTCAAGCTTCAAAATAAAGTTTTTTTTTTATTCTTTATATATATATATATATATTAGTACCCAATAGTTCTTCATATAGTTCTCAGAGAATATATCTAAGAGAATAAAGGAATTTGTGTACTCCCCTTCTGTTATTTTGCTAATATGTTTAAATAGAATATAATGTACACCTTTTATATTCAAAACATCACAAACGTTAAACAATATGTTACTGTTACATATTTTACTGTCAAATTTTACGTATTAAATATACATTGATTTTAAGCGTAATAGTGCAAATATCTACTGTTTGCTTAACAAGATAAATGGATTAAAGCAGCATGGATGACAATACCAGACCATCCATATATATATATATATATATATATATATATATATATATATATATATTTTATTTTTTTTATTTTTTTTTCCTTTCACTCACATGTTGTATTAACAAGGTTTGAGTATGTCTACTACAAATACTTATTAAATGATTCTTTTTTAAAAGTTTTATTTTATCTCGTAGGCCTGAGCATTATTTATTTTAAATGTAAATATCTTAATATTTTTCTTTATTCCTTAACCTTCTTAAAAAACAGTAGTAAATAAATAATAAAAAAATATTCATATACGCTTATTAATTAATTTACTATTTTATATCTAAACTATCTTTTAGAATGACACTGCTATTGATATAAATTGTTTTACCTCTTGATGTTCTGCCAAAAGCACAAGCATCAGTCTTCAACAACAACAAAAATATCTAATAGATACAATTTCAACATACATTTTAGCATAAATGCATCTTGGTGATTCAGGAAAAGAATTGTACACACTGGTTTAATTATTAACTTTAAATATACATTTAATAAAACTTCAGTTAAAATGAACACGAAAAATAGTGTGTATACATGTGCTGGTAGTTTAAAAAAGTGCCTGAATTAAAGTCTTAAACCAATATTGCATTTGAAATGTCTATTTTAAAATGAGCTATGTATTTTTGTAATAAAAAGCACTTCCTATTTTTATGTTGTCATTCATATGTTTTTATGAGCAAACTTTAAGAACTTGATTACAATATTTTTTATCATGTCATGTACAGTGTGTATGCAAACCTAGACCTTGTGAAAGCAATGTTACATATAAGTAATTTAACAAAGAAGTACTTCGTTTGTGTGCTGTAGGTTTATATCTCTTTAGGTAAAAATGAAAGTAAGTGGTGACTTGATTTTGAGGTATTGTTAATTTCAACTCTTTTTAAAACTTATTGTTGTTATAGCATAAATTATGTGTAAAAATTCTTTTCAGATCTCCAATTCAGGAAAATCTGCTGCTTTGGCTTTGTGTGTAAACACACACACACACACACTACTACCCTTGCATCACCATAATGTTACCCCAAAGATAACTATAAACATAAAGTATCAAGTTCACATTTATTTATATAGCAATATATGCAATAGAATATTTCCCCAAAAGCAGCTTTGCAGTGTTCTAAGCCTGAATTCCAAAAGAACCAGCTTAAGTGACCATGGCAAAGAAAAAAACTCCTTACTGATGTTGATTTTTAAGGAACAAAACTTTCTTAAAGAGGGAGCATCGAGGTTCAGTGGGGCGCTCATCCTACTCGAAGAGCCGGGCAGCATCAACCGTACAGGTGTCACAGGTGTGAACTAAAACTCTGTTTTGTTTAAAGAGCAGTAGTTTATTTCCTAAGTTTCCCATGCCTCATTTGTGCTAATTAACACTTCCTTTGTTTTAGCCCTTGGTTAGTTAATTGGCATCAGCCGGATTCAGTTTTCACCTCCTTAGTTTAATTAGTCATGTGTCTGTGCTTTTGATTACTTATACATCACCTTAGACCTCTCTCAGACAGGAGGTTGTCAGTTATTTTACGTCCCCTGCGCTATTAAAAGTTTTGGTCACTCTTTGGTTGTTTATGGTGTAAATTAAGTGCCAGTGTTTAAACGGACTGGGTGTAACAGAACGACTTCTCACCCCCTGCTATTTGCAGGGCCAGTAGTGGTCACGTAGAGTAAGCTCTTTTCTTACCCTCTGGTTTTCTGTCCCACCAGACTGTACCTTTGGTGGATAGGAGTTCTTGAGCAGTTTGCATGTGTAAAGCAAGTGGCTAATTTGTCCCTCTGTTTTGTATTCATGATGGCGGCTTCAGTGGGTTACGACTCTAATTATTAATAAATTTGGACTAGGTAATTCAGGTCAGGTGAATTCTGAGGGTTTCCAGTAGGACAGATAATCATGTGTCTAGTTCGTTTTATGTCAGAGTCCAGTGTGAGTGCTGTACGAGTGTCTGTTCTGTGAGTGAACCCGACTCATGTGTTTGTGTGTTTCCCCAGTGTCTGTTCTGCGAGTGAGCCTGAGCTGTGGGAATCTGTGTTAGACCCCCTTATATATGAGTTCTTTGCCCTGTTTGCCCCACCTGTCTTTGTCGTTTGTCCAGCAAGGTTACTCCTGTACTGAGGTAAAGGAGGATGAAAGGTGTGCAGAGCAGGACAATTCTGTTTGCGGGGACGCGTCTTGAAGGCAATCCTATCTACCTTTAGGAAGACATGACACCAAGTTTTCCCAGAGATGCCAGTATTTCAACATAAAATCTTTATTTTACAAAAAAAAGAAAAAATGATTATAATTAGCGAATGGCTATAGCAATGACTATTGCACAAAGAAAGATTACAACCAAATTTTTTGATGGTTCCAACGGTCGCCAATCAGTAGGAAGTGTACAGGCAGTTGCTTTGAATAACTTTAGCAAATCTGTGTCCACATCACTAGTATCTTTTGGTCTACTCTTCTTCCAGTCTCTTCCACAATTCTGTGACTGTTGTGAGTTTCTTGGCTATAACTTTGTCATGAAGGATTTTTCAGAGGTCTTCTAGTGGGTTTAGATTAGGACTCTGGGCTGCCATTTCAGTGTTTTCAGTTTCAAGGAACTGATTGAATGATGAATGCAAGGAAGGAACCACATGTTGATGAACGTTCTGATGCACACTTGCATTCACTCTGCCATGTAGAGGGTGATGAGGAGAATTAGAAGACTATTTTGATGGGAGGCAGTTTCTGGCATCTGCCCCCACCAAGCTTCAGTGTCCTAACATTTAGCGGCTTCTGTTCAATGATTAGCATCTCTGTCCTTTCTAAAGGTGTAGGTAGCCTTGTTTTAAAGTAGGGAACAGACTCTGCAATGAACACATCACATTAGTACACACAAAATAGAATGTTTACTTTTGGTAATCATTTGCTTAAATGTATGAAAGTTCAGATTTAATCCTATAAACAGAAGACAGTTTCTTTTACTTTGATAGGCCATCTTATTTGTTGTGTTCTCATTTTGGTTCTGAGTTTCTGAAGAAATCATCCTCAGTTCCTTCAGTAATTCCTCATTTTCTCTAATTATATCCATTTTCTCCTGTAAATAAGAAAATGCATTAATATAAATACTTGTAATATTTTCTCACATGGAGCTGTTTAATAATAAAAAAAACTTTAATTGAAGAAATTAATAAATTAACCTTGATCAGCTGACTTAATTCTGTTTTACTTTTTGCCTTGTGTTCAGTCAGTTCCCTTTGTAGATCCAGGATCTTTTCTGTATTCTGTATTTCTTCTTCGATATGATTAATGTCCATCTGCCTCAAACAAACACATAACTTTACAATCTCTTCATTTCTCTTTTGTTCAAAAACAGGTTTAGGCATCGTGACATTCTGACCTCGGAAGTCTGTGGAATGTAACGCTGGAGCAAAACCCTAAATGCTTTCTGGAGTTTCTTTATGTCATTGCTGTAACCTGCACATTTGTGTAGGTCGACTTTGAATCTTTTTGTGAAGCTCGTAAGATTATTAATCTGTATGTGGATATTAAGAGAAAGAGCAACAAACCATGAGAATATTGATGAGTTTATATAGTGTTCATATTCTTCACATTTGCTGTAGTATCTATTTCACATATTGTAACTAATGCTAATAATTCAGATTACAGACATGAACAGAGTCATACTTCTAATTCTTCTAATTTAATTTAAAACATCTGCATACCTTTCTGTCCTGATGCTTCTGATCAGAGCAGCATTTTAGCCTCTCAATCTCCACCAGTTGCATTTCGATCTCCTTCAGAAAGCCTTCCTTCATCTAGCAAGAAGAAAGATGAAGAATAAAACACTGGAGAAAAAACAACTCGGTAAAGTATCGATACAAATCACTTTTGTGAATAATACAAAGTCAGGAGATAAACATAGTGAACTTCAAGTTTGTAGATAATATTTCTACATGAGAGTTTGTGATTTACCTTTTCATTCTCTTCTTTAATCAACTTCTTCTTATCTTCCAATTCCTCAAGCTTTTGTTTGAGCTCCAATATTATTTCTTTATGAAAAGCATTGTTTATCTGATTTTCTGACTGCCACTGCTGACTTAGCAAGTAAGACATCCTTGAATTCGTTTTAGACATTTCATCATGGAGACTCTGCTGTGTTGTAGAATGTATCATCCCCCTCTTCTCATTGTTAAACGTTTTATTTTGATTTTGGTACTCCATGTGCACCAGATTATGTGTTAAGTGATCGTGAGAACGTGTTGGACGCTATGTGAGGAAGGTTCTTGCTATTAAAAACCTTCTCATACGATTCTTCCCTGAAACACAGTAAGAGCAGGTTTTTATCTAAACTTGACTAAACCGCAGATTAAACCAAACATATTTTAAATATTTAGGTTATAATTAACTTTGACTTTGACTTTGAGGAAAAACTATTTAAACCAATCGCCAAGGTATCGTGTGATACTATAGAACGATTTTGCGTTTAGAATGTTTAGATAAAAAGCTGGGTGCACACAACCATGGCAACGCTGTTAGGATTTTATGTCACAGATAATAAATATTTATTAAACAAAACAATACATTGATAAATTTTTTTCAAAATGTGTTTTTTCCTTCTGTGTTAACCCCCCCCCCCCCCCCCCCCCCCCCCCAAGAACGGTTAGAACGGTTTTACCACCAGATGGCAGCACAGACAATCTAATGTCTCCTATTTCAGACTGAATCAATGACAATAGATATTTATTAGATTAGTTTAAATACTTTAGCCTGAACTTACTACTATTTCCTATTAAATTGATAAGGCTTTGTAACATGGTTCATGTGTTGTGTGTGAAGTGTAAAAATAATGTTTAAAAATGTTAAACTCAGTGTGCAGGTTAATTGAGTGACTTTAATCTCCTTTAGTTTTTGAAAGTAAACCACAGCCCGAATCATAGTACCTGCTGTTTACAATGGTAGATATATTTTGTTTAATTTTGGATGCAGCAAAATGCATTTATTATGTTTATCAACTTTGTCTTCTGCCCAGCGATAGATCTCCCCAGCGCCCGAGACGTTCCCTTCATGGGCATGGGGAATACCCCCCGGATGGAATTTTGTCTTCTAAGGAGTCATAGTCAGTCTCAACATTGGTCTTGACAATTCTTAACATTTAACAAAGTGTGCAGTCTTGTAACTGCATTGAAAAAGACCAAAATGTCCAATAACCACCTTGAAGTCCTTAAGGGTGCACTTGAACACCATGGTTAGCACGTTTGAACCCCCAAGCCTAATAGAGGATTAAGCAGAAGATGATGAATGAACGACATAGCCACCTTGGGATTTCTTAGTGAATGGGACTGTGTTTTTGAAATTGGGTGACACTGCGCATTAGCAAAACCTCCGGTAGGTATGTTAATATACCTTTAATTGCTGCTACCCCTAGACTTGATTCAGCCTCTCCCATGTCATCTCTTCCTCTACATCTTTGCCACAAGGATCAGCTAGCTAGCAAACAAACCAAAAAGAATTGAAACAAGGGAACACTGTTATACATACACATGGGAAAATATATCAGGAATAGTTACATCCCTCCATCCATTATCTTCCACTTTATCCTTTACTAGGGTCACACGGGGGCAGGGGCGGTTCATGCCCATCCAGGGTAGAACGTTTCGGGCGCTGGGCAGATACACACAGGACAGGGCGCCAATCTATCGCTGGTCACACACTCAGACACACAAACAAACACACTCTATATGGGGTAATTTGGAGAATTCAATTGACCTTGATCCATGACTGTGGGAGGAAACCGGAGAACCTGGAGGAAACCCACGCAGACACAGGGAGAACATGGAAAGTCCACCCAGATTGGGATTTGAACCGGGAATCCCTAGTGCTGAGAGGCAAACGTGCTTATTACTAAGCCACCGTGCCACTGGAATAGTTACATATTTTTAATTCATTCATTATCTTCCGCTTTATCCTCTATTAGGGTCGCAGTGGGGTTCCCCATGCCCATCCAGGGGAGAACGTTTCGGGCGCTGGGCAGATACAACCAGGACAGGGCGCCAAACCATCACTGGGCACACACTCACTCA
This sequence comes from Corydoras sp. C115, assembly GCA_019802505.1. Classification (NCBI taxonomy): domain Eukaryota; kingdom Metazoa; phylum Chordata; class Actinopteri; order Siluriformes; family Callichthyidae; genus Corydoras; species Corydoras sp. C115. The sequence goes on along the minus strand of JAFMOC010000022.1, from coordinate 3,278,262 downwards.
GACAGACACACACTACATGGGGCAGTTTGGAGAACTCGATTGACTTGATCCATGTTTTTGGACTGTGGGAGGAAATCCACACAGACACGGGGAGAACATAGAAACTCCACCCAGATGGGGAGTCGAACCGGGAATCCCTAGTGCTGAGAGGCGAACGAGCTAACCACTAAGCCACCATGCCTAGTTACATATTTAATAAAAATAATAAAGTATGTACAATTACAATCATCTAATTTATACGATTCCTTAAGAATTACATTTCAAAATTGGCTTAGCAAACTGTGTGGTATAAAGTCCCCAAATCCCCTGGGGGAAATATGCAGTTTTTACAGATGCTGCATTTGTTGTGTTTATATATACAGAGGTAGAATAAAAAAATACTAGTATGCGCAGTAAAATTAAACTGAAAGTACCAAAAACATGCAATGAAGTAAAAGTAAAAAGGCATGTGTACAGTATGTTATATATTAAATTTAAAATATATTGCACTGTGAGTCAGATGGTAGAATAATATAAAATTGCATATTTGAACATTTGAATACTTGTTATGATTACGATATTCATTACGTTATACAGTTTGATGGCCACAGGTAAGAATGACCTCCTTTGGTGCTCTGTGGTGCTCTCTATTTTTTGAGACACCAGAGGTATTTCAGCATCTGCAGGACTATGCTCAGTATCTTGGGTGGAATAAGTCTTAGGCTTAATGTGCTCCTGCGACTGACCAGTGTGTTGTACAGTGGATGTGAGGCATTGTCCATGATGGCCTTTAGTTTAGACAGCATCCTCCTCTGTGACACTGCCATCAGCGAGTCCAGCTCCACACTCAAAACATCACCAGCCTTACGGGTCAGTTTGTTCAATCTGTTGGCATCTGCACAGTATCTCAAAACAGTATCTCCACAAGTATCTCAAAAAGTAGAGATGGCTTTGGCCCTTCTTATAGGCGATTTCTGTGTTTTTAGTCCAGTTCAGCTTTTGTCTATGTACACCCCCAGATATTTGAGGGGTTTATAATGTAATTTTATGAGGTAAAATGTACTTTAACTGTAACTTTCAAACAATGTTTACAAAAACTTTTTATTAGAAAAGAAGTAAGATGAAAAACAGTAAGTTGGCTTTGAAAGCAATCAAATGTAATGAGATAAATAATTACACGTATAATTTATGCATAAAGTAATTCAGGTGCAACTACTGGGTACATTGTGTGTATTTGATATACAAGCTGGGGCATATCAGAGTTTGCAAATCGAGCAGCACATTCAGTCCACACAATACATGTGCAAAACAAAAATGTGTTTTGTGCCAGGCTTTTAGTGGTAATTTAACCAACCAAATATTACTGCTATCACGGCACAGTGGCCGCCGTTAAATTATCCATCCATCCATTATCTTCCGCTTTATCCTCTATTGGGGTCGCGGGGGTTCCCCATCCATGGGGGAACGTTTCAGGTGCTGGGCAAGTACACCTAGCACAGGGTGCCAATCTATTGCTGGGCACACACTCACTCACAAACACTCTATATGAGCTAATTTGGAGAATTCAATTGACCTTGATCCATGTTTTTGAACTGTGGGAGGAAACCGGAGAACCCGGAGGAAACCCACGTGGACACGGGGAGAACATGGAAAGTCCACCCAGATTTGGATTCAAACCGGGAATCCCTAGCTCTGAGAGGCGAACGTGCTAACCACTAAGCCACCGTGCTGCCGCCGTTAAATTATGTTGTTGGAATTTTTATCATCGCAAAAAATGAAACAGAAGCAAATGACTGCACAAGTGTATAGCCTCAGACTTTTAGCCCGAACTGTGGGCTCCGTCTCCCCGACAGGCCACGCCCCCTCCTCGGTCTGACGCAAAATCAGCGCCCGTTACCAAGTCACTGCTGGCGGTTCGGTTCTGATCCTTACAAACATGGCGCCCAAGAGCAGCTGGAGCGCAGCGGCGCGCCTTCACCATCCGAACTCACGTAACCAAGAGAAGAGACGCAGCTCCGCCAATATTTAGTTTTGTCGTTTGCACAGGGGGCTTTACAGTGAATATGAGTTCTTTTACTTTGGTCTTGACGTGACGTATTGGAGCACTAGCAGTTTTTTTGCAACACGGACAACTTGCAGAAGGCACTCACCTGCTTTTCTAAGAGGAACAGCGCGTACTCTCTCTCTCTCTCTCTCTCTCTCTCTCTCTCTCTCTCTCTCTCTCTCTTTCTTTCTCTCTTTCTCTCGGACTACTTCTCACTATATGCTGTCACTTGAAAACGTCGATAAAATGACTTCTTTTTCGGTTCATCACGAAATGTGACCGTTTAAAAAAAATTACTTTTTTTTTTTTTTTTTTGCCTTTTTTTAATCGAAAAGGACATGCGTTTAAATATGAGTGAGAATAATTATCCGATAGAGGAAAGGGACAGAGACAGACTCCCTCCCATCATTAATCATGTAAGTTTCGTTATGTGTGTCTATGCAAAAGTTATGCAGAATTTTTATGTCCAGCTGTTTTCTGTTGTGTAACATGTAATTACCCACTTTATTAGGTGCTCTGATCTTTTGATGAAAGCCAGTGTGTGTATGTGTATGTGTGTATATATATGTGTGTGTATATATATATATATATATATATATATATATATATATATATATATATATATATATATATATATGTTGTGTTGCAAAAAAAAACTGGGCAGATAGACCCAGGACAGGGCGCCAATCTATCACTGGGCACACACTCACTCACACATACATACTCTATATTGGGGAATTTGGAGAACTCAATTGACTTGATTCATGTTTTTGGACTGTGGGAGGAAACCGGAGAGCCCGGAGGAAACCCACGCGGATACGGGGAGATCATGGAAACTCCACCCAGATATGGATTCGAACTGAGAGGCGAACATGCTAACCACTAAGCCATCGTGCCGCATATATATATATATATATATATATATATATATATATGTGTGTGTGTGAACATGAACATGGTGGATTTGTTGGATCCATAGAATGTTGAATTTAATTTGAAGAAAAATCAATCATACATCTATGTAACACACAATTTGCAGACCAGACATGCACTCATACACATATACTCATGTGCTATTTTATACTCATCATTATTTTTTGTATGATTAAATAACCAACTGTTAGTGTTGGGGAGTATGTTGATCTTTGTTATTGTCATATACCTAATGATGTGTTCCTAAACATACTCTGTTTATAGTTGCCAAATAAAAGAAGTGAGTAAAAGAAAATGAGTAGGCAATTTAATTATTTCTGTTTAATTAGATGCCGTGCACTTAGATGTGTACAATATTTTGTAAAAATGTCATGTGGAGACAATAATAATAACATTATTTCTACAAATATACTGCCTCATTTAATTTCAACACCATTATTTGTCTTTGTTAAGTGTTGACTTGTCTGCCTGGCCAGGTCAATGCTGATGTTAAGATTTGAGACTGACGAGAAAACTTTTTTTTGTAATTAAGATGTTTTTTTTCACCATTCTCAGAGTTTGGATCGTGGACCAAAACTTCCCTTTTCCTCCTATGGAAATTTCATCACCACCTTAAACCACAAACGAGAATCAGGCAGTCACAGTCTGTCCACACATCTCTTCTTACCTGCAATCAGACAAGGTCAGATCATACAATACCAGCTGCTTGTATTAATAAATGATTTAATGATGACTTAAGATCAGTGTAGTAAAGCCCCAAAAGTGACAAAATAAAATGTCCCATCATAAGGAAGAAGGCTTTTAGTTACAGAAGGTCCCAGGTTCGATTCCTGATCCCAATAAATGTGATGGCTGATGTGCCATTGGGCAAGGCACCTAACCCCAATTGCTTCCCAGGCGCTGTTCACAGGGATGCTCATCACTCACTTCACTATTGCGTTTGTGTGTGTGTGTGTATCACTGCACAAATGGGTTGAAGGTGAAGGACCAACTCCTATGTGTGTAGGCAAATTATTAATAGATCACTTCATTTAAAAAGAAATAGAAAAAACACGATTAGAACCAGGCTTGAAGTGGCGACCCCATCCTCCTCGGGGTGCTACAAAATAACTAAACAAAAATAACTGAGCAGTATTTGTACGCAGCATTTTTACCAACATTTGAATATGTTAGTATGTCAATTGTCTTTAACAGATTTAACATTCGTTAGTTAAATGTGAAATTAATGTCAAAGAAATAATGACCTGAAGGTTATTTTGATCTTAATTTAAAATCACATCTACTTAAGGGACCCACGAAAGGTAGCACTTAGGCACAAGAAAAAGCAAAGTTCTCATTGCATTTCAAAGTGTTCTCTGTGATGCTAAAAATTAATGAGCATTTTATTACTTCCGATGTGTTTTGCTTTTTGTACACAAGATCAAAGACTGTTATAGAGACTTGAAGATGACTGCAACACAAAAATAAACCAGAGGACTAATCAGTGTTGAAGCTGCTGTGGTTGAATATACTTTAAGGGCTGTAAGCTGGTGATGAAATGGTGCCAGTTTCTTTTACTTGTAAAGTAGACCATGTCCAAGCCTGCTGGTACTGTCTAATTCATGTGTCTGTGAATGTCAAAGTAGTAAAATGAATGAGAGCAGCTCTATCCTCTGTAATTTGGGCTGTTTTTTAATCACAGCATTTTGAGCTGATGGTTGATGGCTTTAAGGAAAGATGGCAGTTATTTGGATTGTGATTGTTTTTGGACATATATTTTGGGCTTTTTCTATGTATTTTATATTTTGGGCTATTTTATAGTGAAGCTGTCAGATTCAGTCACAGTCTGGGTTGTTGATAACACAGTATAGTTACTCGAGATGAAATCACTTCACTCCATACACTCACTCCTTAACTTTAAAATGAAAACAGATGCATTAGAAATGTCACAACATATGCAAAATACAGTGTTTAGAAATAATTTAATGATAATCTTAATTTGGTGTTATGCAAATAACTAGTTTGCCAGGCCTATATAAATTATTTTGAATAAACACAAAGAGGAATATCAAAGAAATTGCCATCATTAACCAAATACCTTAGAATCTTTGTTTAATAAATTTAAAATATTTTCAATCTGCCATTATTGTAGTGATGCTGTAATCCTAATCTGATGATGTTGTTCTATCTGAGCAATTCCAGCTAATGTATTTAGGGACTTCTAAGAGGCCAAGTCTTAATAATTTAGGAGTTCTTTAGTCTGAAAACCACGGGGATGTTCATCCAGAGATTTACAAGCCTCTGCTAAATTAGTCAAATTGTTTATTCATTTGCAAATTGATTTAATTATTTCCAAGAGATCAAGCCGTTTCTATTTTAGTAAACATCATATTTTAAATGCTGTGCAAGCAAAAGCACGTACATAACATTTCAGTTTATTTAGTTCAAGTTATTTAAATGATGATTGTACATGAGTTTTGCAAGTTTATTATTTGTTTTGCACAGATTTTACAGTTTGAGATACAGTATAGTAAAAGTTATAAGCTTTGTGCACTTTGTGAAACATTTGTATTTTAAAATGTCTTTCTGTGAAATGTCATTGAGCAGAAGATAATCTGATCTCCAAAAGGCATAAAATGTTTGGGCACCCAACGTTTTTTTTTGTAAACTCTCAAGTAACTTTTACAGGTGATTGATTTCTGACAAATCCAATTACCTTTCAGAGATAATTGCCTGACTGTTAATTCATTATAATGTTAATACTATTATTTTGGTCAGTTCACTTTGTTTTGCTTAAAAAAATTATTCTGCTTTTGTTGTAAATTTCAGTAGAATTTTCAAGAATTTTAATATTCACTTTTAAAAGACAAGTGGTGTTTACTCACATTAGACAAAACAAATAAGTTTATAATTCCTAAAATTCTAGTTGTATATGAACCACAACATTTAGATCAACTAAGGTCGAAGTAGGCTAAATATTAAAAAATATATGTAGTCAGATATCTGTATAGAGTAGCTAAATATGAATACATATATACATTTTATTGTCATTGTATTTCAGAATGCTACAAAAAGCATTTAAAGCTATAGAATGTATGTTACTATGCACAGACCATACAGTATGTATAAACATCTGCTTTGGGCCATTTAAAAAAGAAACGTGCACTCCTTTTGACTTTTGGAAATATAATTTATTTTAATTAAATTTGCTACATACTTTTTGTCATCTACAGTGAGGGAGCTACCACCAATCTGTCCTGATGTGAAGCAGAAGCATCGGATCTCTGTTGATGTCTTGCCTGCAGAGGTTAAAGCTCGCCTCCTGTCAGACCCCATCATTCCAATTCGGACAAAAACAGCCAAAGAGTTTCAGTATGCACTGTCTATAGTTAATTTCTATTTTTTAGTTTTTTATTGGAAATATTTACATTAAACCATCATATACATACATTTATAAGCACATCAGGCAAAGCAAATTTATTAAAGTTGACGGTAGACAATACCAAGAAGACATTGTTATTGTAATATACAGTGCTGTGCCACAGGTTTTAGACTCATAAAAAATATTCTAAATCAACACTTTAATGGTCAATAAAAAACAAAAAGTATAACCAAACAGAAAAACACTGTTTATATAAATATTAACTGCATTAATACAGGGAAGCCCTGGTTTTATTTGGAGTTATTAGCCACTGCCTGCTTTGTCTAACCAATCTATCATGATGTCAGGTGGTAGTGATGATGTTGTGAAAATAAATATATATGTGATGGCTGTAAGAGTTCAGAGAACATTTTAATCAGTGCTGTCAAAATTACTTATCATTTTAGTATTGACTTAAATAAATGCAATTAACAGAGCCAAATTTAGTTTACCTGTTAAGGTCTGTTAGAAATGAGGCATTGTTGCTCTGAACAGATCAGCGCTAATGGATAATGTACTGCTTCAAAAAGTTTTAAGTGAAAATGGCTTAAATGAGAATTTCTAAAGTGTGGCAAGCTTGATAGCCACTGGTCCAGCTCATCTGTGACTTATCACTAGGTAAGATACCAAACCAAACCATTCTAGCTTTGTATAAATATTAAAGAAATGGAATTGTATGCAAAATGTTTTCCGCACTGCTGTTCTTTTGCTTTAAAATGATAAAGGTTATGTAGGTGAAAGTTAGATTAAAAAGGCTTGTGTATGAATAGGCCTTTATAGTCTGTTAAAATCTGTAGAATCATGTTAGAAAATCTGTGTTATCATCCATCCATCCATTATCTTCCGCTTTATCCTATATTAGGGTTGCGGGGGGAGGTTTCCCATGCCCATCCAGGGGAGAACGTTTCGGGCGCTGGGCAGATAGACCCAGGACAGGGCGCCAATCTATCGCTGGGCACACACTCACTCACACAGACACGCACACATACACACTCTATATGGGGCAATTTGGAGAACTCAATTGACTTGATCCATGTTTTTGGACTGTGGGAGGAAACCGGAGAACCCGGAGGAAACCCACGCGGACACGGGGAGAACATGGAAACTCCCCCCAGATGGGGATTCAAACCAGGAATCCCTAGTGCTGAGAGGCGAACGTGCTAACCACTAAACTCTGTTATCATTTAATAAAAATATATTTAAATGGAAAATTAAAAAGTGGACAGATTCTATTGTTATATTTAGTGGAATGTAATGTTTTAAAAGTTTTATTGTAATTTAATTTATCAGCAGATGTGCATTGACTTCTAAAAAAAATTTGATGAAGGAATTATTAAGTTTAATACAATAGTTAATTTGCTATGTTACTGTTGTAATTACATAGTAAATGTAATTACAACTATTTTCTATCAGTTCAAGTTAACAGCATTGACCTAACTTGTCATGAAATTAACAATTCGTGTTTACACTGAAATTGGGATATTGGCAGTGAAAAAATATAGTGTTGTCTTCTTGTCATGTTTTATGATGTTTATAGCAAGATTGTGATGTATTAGTTCATGATAAATTTATGGGAGAATATTTCATATAATAATTTTGACAGTTACAGTGACAGCATCATCAGTATCATTAGTCTCTTTTCTCTGTCCATGTGAATAGAATCAGTAATATTTTTTTAATAGACAGCATGTGTTGGTCTGTAACACACGATTAACACAATTCATTTGTTTGAAAATAGGGAGGATGTTGAAAAAGCGACTATCTCAGGTGACTGGAAGCATGTCCATGATTTCTACTTGACTACATTTGACTCCTTCTTGGAACTTAATGCTGCCTTCAAGGTTAGTATAGTTCAGTTTATAGTTCCAACATTAAACCAAATACAATTATCCTTGTTACTGTTCATTATAGTTAGATATGGTAAAATGGTATTTTGCCTAACCAGCATATTAACCCACGTTATAAAAGAAATCAGATTGTGAAAATTGGGGAAGGGGGAAATCCATAATGTTCAGGACTCCTTGGTCATAAATCAGCTTTTTCAGAGGGAACTGAATGATAACATCTGGCTGTAGTTTGTGAAGCAGGCATTGCTCTGTATAAAGGTGATTTAATTGTGTATTTTTCAGCATTTACAAGGTATTAAATTAATTTCAGGGCAGTTTTTGTTTCTATCCCTGACTTGTTCAGTTTGTAGCTATGGTTTTAATTTAAATAAATTATAATATTATTTAAATAAATTTACTTTGTTAATTGGTGTTAGTTTAATCATGGTCTTTTTGTTGACAGAAAGAAGCAAATGCTCCATTCAATACAACAGAAGACTCAGGAATAAACATCAAGTTTGTCAATTCTGTTTATGACGCCTTATTACACACAGTATGTAATAAACCTTACTAAACACATTTTTACTCTGTTGATATTAGAGTTTACAGTAAGCCACTGTGTGTGCAGTTTTGCTAAATAGTTAACATTTATTTTACAGCCCCCTGACACACAGAAATCAGTCCTGAAGGGGATCATTAATAGCTTATTAAGGGAATGGAAAGGGTGAGTGTGCTTTCTTTAAACCTGAAATTTTGATACGGTATAATGACCTTTCTAAATGCTTGTTTGTTTAACAAAGATTTTCAGCTACAGTGTTTTTATTTTAGGCCACGGACAAAGGACAACCTGAGGGCATATTTTGTGCTTGTGCAGGTAAAGTCTCACCTGTACCTTTTTACCACACATTTTATAATTATTATTTTAATTTACACTTTTTCTGTGTAATTGTATGTTTGAGTTGACAATAAAATAGAGCTTCCAACAATGCAAAAAAAGCTAATACATATGTTATCTACATACTTATGTATAGTGCACAATAACACTTTGGCTTTGTGTTGTTGCCATGTCAAAGTTGGTTTTCATGGCTCTCTAACTTCATGGCTCATTGACTCCAGCCATAGCTACGGCTACAGACTTTCTGTATATATATTTGTAGCTAAACCTTTACCTCTTACATGACCACAATTAAATTGATTAGACTAAAACTAAATGTATTACTGTGTTGTATTTTTTGTTTGTTTGTTTTGATTTACATATGGAAATAATTTGATATGTACAAAGGATATGGTGGTGGTTGAATTGGATCATTTTTGTTTTCATCCTATTCCCAAATATTTTTTGATACTGGTCATTTTTAGAATGTTGATTAGATATCCTGGTTGACATGTCTCTTAAAACAGAGAAACTGAAATGTAAAATGCTCAGCCTCCAGTTGCTGATGTGAGTCATGTCTTTTGCTACATAACCGTTGAGGTCATTTTGAAGTGATCTCACTGAACCCCATGCTTCATTAAGGAGCCATCCTAGGGAAAGTTTATATTTCCTTATTGAAATAATGTTTTCAAAAAATGTTTGCCCTTGTCACAGAACCCACAGTACAGCAACACGGCCACATATGTTATTTATGCTCACTTACTCCGGCAGATAGCTACTCTGCCTGAAGCAGATCACCATTTCCTGATGCACTGGTTTAAAAAGTAAGTTGAATTTCTTTTCACCAGTTTGACACATTATAATTATATTATATTATATATATATATATATATATATATATATATATATATATATATATATATATATATATATATATATATATATCTATAAACACACTTAAATGAAAACACTATTTAATGTAATTTAAAAATTACAAATGAGGCAATTGCACAATGATTCACAGCATGTCTATATTACAGTAATAAGCACTGTGCCTTAGCTAATTGTGTGTGTTTGTGTTCATGTGCATTTGACCTCTTAGACTAACGCAGAAACGTTTCAAGCAACTGGTAGAACGCCTACAGCTCTTCATCACCACACGGCTGTTCCCTGCCAAACCAGAAGAGCTGCCGCCCATGGCTAAGTGCTCATGGTGGATTCCATCTGCCACCAAAGTTCTCTCACTGCTTAGTGAGTATGAATGCCAAAGTTGAACTTGGAATGTATACAAAAAGCTAATTTGTTGAAATGCCATCCTTTCCTTCATCCCTATTTCTCTTCAGATGCTGCAAACAGTATCGCTTCTTCGCCGGTCATTCCATTTTCTGATTTTTATAATCTCACACTGGATCACATTGACTTCATGGAGGACTATCAGACATGGCAGGCTTATGGAAATTCTACCAGGTGTGCAGTATTCTTAGTATTATCCTTGGACCATAGGATAAATGATTTACTCTACATATTTTTACTAGGTTTTTAAATACTTTTTGTTTTAGCATTTGAGCACAGATTTCTTAAGCTTTTTAAGCTGTTATCCTTTTAAAATTCCAAATAATAGATTCATTTAATAAAAAAACTAACAAATTGAGGGTAAAGAAGCAAAAACTGGAAATTCAATTAACATAATCATTTTGTATCAATTTTAATGTAAAATCATAAAACTATTTGAATGTATGAAAAAACATATACTATTGCATATTCTTAAAAATGGTTTTATTTCTTATACATTAAATATTAGATGCCAAGTTATTAAATAGAGTAATTTTATTCAGCAGTCAGAAGTTTATAGCTATCTAGACAGGAAATTTTCAACACAGGCGCTTGTTACGAACACGAACACAAACATGATGGCAAATGTTACAAAAAGGGCCCAAACCATGATACAGGTTTTTCTTTGCTATGCTGACATGCATACCATTGTTGTTCAGTGTTCTCCTGATGGTGGATTGTTGAATAACAGCATTAAGCAAGGTCAGAAAAGCCATTAGTTACTTAGAATTTACTCTTTTATTGTAATTTTACAAACCTATTCCTTCGGTAAAATGGTCTGACTGCAGATTGATGAAGTTCAAACAATTTAGACATAAGTTTATTTTCAACCCAGTAAGCATCAATAGCTCTGAGAAATGTCCCTTGTTAGTGTCTTGTTTGCTTATTTTGAAGTTATACATACTTTTGCTACAGAGAAGTAATATTTGATAATGTAATATAACCCAAAATAAATAAATGACCAAGTCTAATATTTTTGTCTTATTTGTTTAATTTGGATCTACCAAGATATAAAAGTATGTTATTGAATGCAAAAGACTTCACTTATACATTGTATATACCATTGATTTTTTAAAATAAGGGTTATGTTTTACAAATTCCTTTTAGATTCATTGTAGGTTACATTAAATAATAAAGTCCCTGTTTACATATCACTGTTACATATAACTGCTATCTTCCTAGGTTCACATTCTGCCAGTACCCATTCATCCTGTCTACTGTGGTAAAAAAAGCTATCATCCAGAGAGACTCTGAGCAGCAAATGATCAGCATGGCCAGGGTGAGCATGCATATTTCACTCTATTTTTTATATGCTAATTTGAACATACATGTGATGTTACCATAGGAAATAAAAATTAAAAGATTTTGGCTGATATAAACTATTATTTATTTAGTATATTTCGTGTGTTCTATGGCTGCTTTTAGTATCTGCCCTAAGCATTCTTACAGCAGTTGTGTAATTTTTTTAAGAAAAAAAGATTTTATTTGTTTTGTAACGTAAAGGCTAATAAATAAAGTTCAAATTCATTATATGAAATAACTCATTCAATTTTATGATTCACACAAGGCTTTTTTTCAGTGGAATGCTTTTGATAGAGTCTTGGGTGGGGCAGCATCAGTGCACTGTTCCTTTTGTGGGTAAAATCTTCTCAGGCGCACTCCAAAAACATATGTGACCAAAGTTTAGGCTAAATAGATGTTTGGCTGTAAGTTTGAAGATTCAGTCTAACAGGAGTGTACTCACTGATTATTTTTAAAGAATACCAAATTATTCCTTGTTCTTTTCTGTGAACAAAAACAGTTTAGTTTAAAGAATGTTCACACTGATAACGACATGGTAGCTATTTATCAACCCTCATAAGAAACTAATAAGAACAGTTTTATGAGATAGCATCCAAAGTAAACGGGTCCAGCATGGGTATGTTAGGTCATTAAATGCACAACATTCTGTTTCGTCTGCAGCAAACCCTGGTGGACAAGGTCTCTCGTAGACAGAGGGTGGATATGAGTCTGCTCTTTCTCAACATAAAAGTTAGGCGCCTGCAGCTGGTCAGTGACTCACTAGATGAGGTAATAGCGCTTACTCCAAATATGTGAACACACAGAACATGGACATTGCCTGCCTGATTCAGTTCTTACTGAAGTTCTTACTGCTAGTTTTCTACCACCAAGTAATGTTTACAGAACTATAAGAATAATGTTGTGGTTTTTCCTATGCATTTGGATTTGATCACTCCAAGAAGCACCATATTTACTTTTTATTTTTCCGAGACTTGAGAGAGGGTAATTTTGGCCAAGTGCAAGTATATTCTGGTCTGGAAAGTTCTGAGTACAGCTTAATTTGGAAAAATGGCCCCACTATAAATGTGCTCTTTTTTAATAGCTTTTGAGAAAGCAAGCAGACTTGAAGAAAAAGCTAAAAGTGACGTTTGTGGGGGAAGCAGGATTGGACATGGGGGGACTTACAAAGGAGTGGTTTCTTCTCTTGATTCGACAGATTTTTCACACTGACTATGGTAAGATGTTCAGAGAGACTCCGTTTACTTAATGTTTTTAATTGCGTAGTTGTTATTTCAATCTGTATATTTATTGTGTACTACCATCAAGCCAACAATTTCCAATTTCCTAAACATTAATCATTAAGTTTTTGTTATGATTTTGTTATTGATATGTATGTATTTAGGAGCTGGAAAACATAGTATACCCATGATTCATGCTTTTTTAGGCCCAGAAATTTCTAACTGAGAAACTTGTAAATTAAATAATGTAAATTAGATGTCACTACACTTTTTTAAAACACAGGTGCTAAAATAGTCACTAAATCTGAAAGCCTGACTTTTAGGAAATTAATTTAAAGGTGTTGCACAAACATTGAGCAGTGTCAACACAATGATTTAAAATCTTAATTGGAGAAAAAAAGCATAGGTGTAATCAACTGACAATTGGTCGGCCAAGAAAAAAACAACAACCGATGTAAAACAATGTTTGAAGCTGTGGAGAAACAAAACAAGTCCTAAGTCCGATCCTAATAATCTCCAAAAAACAGCAAAGATGGTCCATTTCTCTAGAAGAGAGCAACAATAAAAATACTGTACAACAAGATTCAATCCTTTGAAATAATGATGGACTGTTCGAAGTTCGACAAATCATAGAAGTACAATCATCTGTAAACCTTGGGGCAAGGTAATGGTTTGGGTTTGAATGCACATTTGGGCCTATTTATTTTTTATTGATGATTAACCTGATACAGAAACTTATTATCTGCCAAATTACATAGAAATGCATCAAAATTAATTAAGAAATTTAAAAAGTGACAACCTCACAAAGAACTTTGAAAGAAGAAACTAACTGTTTGGTCTTATCAGTGAGTAGCAGGCTTAAAGTTTAATTGAAGTGTTATTTATTTACCTTTTCAATATTTTCATAAAAAATCGTAATTCACTTATTAATCTTAAAAAAACCCTCACACATACAGTAAAAATTGTTACATTTTTTTCTTGTTGCATTGTTATTGTTTTTCTTGCATTCTAAAATTCTTTGGTGATGTTTTTGAACAGGGATGTTGTTAAAGATTTTTAGGCATTAGCATTAAATAATTTGCATTATTTGTAGGCATGTTCACCTATCTAAAGGAAGCTCAGTGTCACTGGTTCAGCAACTGGAAGTGCGACAACTGTTCAGAGTTCCGTTTGGTTGGCGCTGTATCCTTTTCTTTTACTGCATAGGTAGCTGTGTGTGAGTGCAAAAAAACTTAAATAACATAATAAAAACACTTTTCCAATGTTTATTCATAGCCTCTGTAAAAATGTTTCCTTTAATACGCAATGATGTTTAACTAATGTGTAGTCCGTTCTTGAGGTTACTGTTAAGGGGTTGATGCCACAAAGCTTGGAGATTCTGAAACCACAGTGTTGTTGCAGCTAAACATAAAAAGGGCCAGACAGTTCCATGCAGTGTCCAGTGCAAGCTCGAAAGGGAAATAGTGACAGGCAGATCCTGCCATGTCTTGGCATTCCTTTCAAATCACTAGGTTCAGTCTAAGCACTTAGGTGTGTAAATATATATGTGTGTATGTATGTGTGTGTGTGTGTGTGTGTGTGTGTGTGTGTGTGTGTGTGTGTGAGAGAGAGAGAGAGAGAGAGCGAGAGAGAGAGACCGAGAGTGCGAGAGAGGGAGAGAGAAAGTGAGTCTTACGAACAGATCTGTATCAGCAATCCAGAAATGCTTTGTGACATCCGCCAGCAATAATGAATGAAAGCTCTTTTTTGTTTTGTCTTATTTGAAATGACCCCAAGGTTGGATTTGTGTTGTCGTAATGTTCCAGCCATTATGAAGATTTTCCCTCTGTCTGCTAAAAGGAAACCTTTTTCTTTCCACCCCTCTCTCCTTCTCTTTTTCCACTGCTCTCTGTTTCTGTGTGCATATGGAGAGCACATGAAGGAGTGCCGTCAGCTGCAGCTGTAAGCACTTAAAGAGCCGCCTCTTCACATTCTGATGTAAATGTATTGTGCACCTGTTGGGCATATTCTTTTCTCTTTTCTGAGAGTTGCTATATTGTTAGATATTTTGTTAGGCAGAGGTTAATAAATTGTCTTTTTTATTGAATTATTTACATATTAGTTATTTGAAATTTAAAAAATAACATGTAATTCAAAAGTATTTTTAAAAACCTACATGATTCATTGCAAGTAAATTATAAAATGTAAATAAATCAATGAAGTTTTGCTTTAAACTGTTAAATTAATCAGTTTATTAAACAGAAGCTCCACTAGCTCCAGGTTAGATGTTGCTGCCCTTTTTATGGAATGAAAGAGAATCTTCAATTTTAAAACTTTGGTGCTACTCAAATGTAGATGCCACTGCTGATTTCCAGTACCAATTTTAAGAAAGTGCGGTTTACTTTTTGTCATTCCACAACATACCTACATACAGGTGTGTTTGTAAACCAATAAACATTGAATATGCCGAATTTAACAAGTGCACTGTGATCTACATGTGGCCTACATACACATACGTATAAAAAAATAAGCATTTGTGCTGCATTTGATGACCAAGTGGACATTTAGTCTTTAATATGTGAACCTGAGTGCAATGCAGTTAGATGATAATCAAATCTCTCAATTCATCATGACCTGATCTTCTCCAAATTGATGGTTACTCGATTGTTAGTCTAAGCCTTCATCCTCTTTCATCCTTCTTTTGACTATTGTGATGCATTGCTTGTGGGTCTCCCAGCTTGCACAATCAGCAGCCCAACTTGTGTTCAACCAACCCAAGCACGTGCATGTCACTTCACTGTTCATCTTTTTCCTTTGACTCCTTGTAGCTGCCCGCATTCAGTACGAGTCATTGACTTTAGCCCACAGGATAACCTCTTCTGCTTTAACTTATTTTAATGGTACACCCCGTCTCGTTTACTATGCTCTAGTGACAAAGTTCGCCTGGTGATTCGATCTTACCATGGTGCTAATTCTCACTCGTTGTTCATCACTGCTAAATGGAATTGGTGAAATTGAAAAAGGCTTGGATAATGATCAGGTTGTTAAATACTGCAGTGTAGCTGGTTCCTTCTTAACTACTGATTTGTGCTTTTTTCTTAGCATGGATATTTTATTTTTACTAAATTGCATAGCATTTATTATTAAGTCAAACTCTCATGTACATTCTGTAGACTGCAAAGGCTTATTTGTATAGTGTGTTGTCTACTTGTCTACTAGTGTGTTTACTTTGTATGTGTGTTGTCTTATACCCTTAACTCTGTGTATTAAGCTTATGGGCCTGGCCGTGTACAACAGCATCACTTTAGATATTCGATTCCCACCCTGTGTCTACAAAAAGCTGCTGACTCCTCCAATTGTACCATGTGACCTTGATGCTCCCGTTGGTATGGCGACCCTCACACTGGAAGATCTGCAACAGGTTATGCCTGTATGTACACAAGCTGTGACTATACATACATATTAACTTGGTTTACTTAAATAAGTATTTTGAGACAAAATCCTGTTTTTCTAAATATTTTTACATCTGCTGTCGCAAGTATGCTCTAGTATCTAGTATTTTTAATATATGTAATCGTAAGGCATATAATAAACTTTCCATTGTTTCAAAATGTTTTACGATAGGAAATTATCTACTTAAGCTTATGACATGCAATTTTTCCACAAGCAGTTTTAGTGTATAGACTCCTTTGGATAAATTAATGTTTTATAGACATGTTAAGAGGAATGAGACACTTTCCAGAGATGGCAAACTTCTGTGTGTTTTAATACAGAGTGTCTGAATTTTGTGAAATGTCCAAACACTGCTTTTCAGTTGGATATGAACTTGAAATATTTTTGTGGTATGGACAGGTGTAATAAAATAGCTTATAGAGCTACCATGATTATTTCTATATATAAAGTTTGTGTGTTCCCACACAGAGTTCCACACCGTTGCTTTAATTACCATGAAATTTGACATACTTACTTTTTGGGACTATGCTGAAGTTTATATACTCTTTACGACTACCAAGAAGTGACTGAAAAGGCTTTATTGTAGCAATCTTTAGGGAGTTATCAACTGGTGCAGCTTGATTTAGGGTGTCAGTGTGTTTTTGCTATTGTGATGATGTGATTCATGGGTGTGTTTTGGGCATCATGTATATTAATCAATTCAGTGTGTCACTTACCATTCCCCTAAAAGCATGGTGCAGTCCGAAATTAGTTGCTATTTCAGTGGCACACTGCGACCAATTACACAGTTAGCAGGAAATGTCATTGCAAGCCCGGGCCAAGTGGCTGAGCAAAAAAAATTTAATCAGTATAATAACCCAAATGATTCAAACATGCACAGTGCTACATGTAAAACTTGAGCAGGACATCCTATGTGATCAGTTATCAGACATGGTGTTACAAAAAAACATGATCAAACATTTAAACATTTACAAATACAGTAAAAGAATCTGTTTTTAACCTCAGAGCAAAGCTGAAGATTATTGCACACTCATGTTATGTTGTCTGTTTGTCTGGATTGTAGTGCACAACTGTATATAAAACCGGTAAAAACATAGTACGATGTTACTAAATGGTATAAACATACACAGAATATTTTAAATACACTAAAAACTGTAACCTAGATTACATGTCTGTTAAAAATAGCACCTGCCTTAATTCTGTCCTGCTCTTTGTGTGGTAATGTCACTAGGCAAAGCAGGCTGTTTTATCAGGCTGTTGATTAATGAGCAATTGCCTCCAGCTGGTGCACTGTTACTGCAGATAGAGGCAGCATTCAATTATCAGGTTCTTTATATTGGATACAGTAAAATATGTTGGATAACTTAATCTATAAATTATTCCATCCATCTATCCATTGTCTTCCACTTCATCCTATATTAGGGTTGCGGGGGGTTCCCCATGCTCATCCAGGGGAGAACGTTTCAGGCACGGGGCAGATACACCCAGGACAGGGCACCAATCTATCGCTGGGCACACACTCACTCACACAGACACACACACAGACACACTCTATATGGGGCAATTTGGAGAACTCAATTGACTTGATTCATGTTTTTGGACTGTGGGAGGAAACCGGAGAACCCGTAGAAAACCCACGCGAACACTGGGAGAACATGGAAACTCCACCCAGATGGGATTCGAACCAGGAATCCCTAGTGCTGAGAGGTGAACGTGCTAACCACTAAGCCACCGTGCCGCCCTCTCTAGTTATTATTACAAATCTAAATATTTTGCCTCTAAATGTATACGAATATAAAATTAATCAAATGCTTAGTACATGCCTCGGAACTACGAGATTACCTTTATTTTCTTTCACAAATTGTATATACTAGATGGTCCACTAGATGGTGTCCTTGGATTACCTACTAGCTTTGCCATGTCAAGCTTGTGTAAGTGAATGAAACAAGCCTCTGATATGTTTAGGAATATTACATATTTAGTTTTGCCATTGGCTTTTTTCTTGGAAAATGTTACAGAAGTCATTTTTTCCTGGTCACTTCCAGTAGTTTTTGCTAAGTCAGGTTTAAATGAACCAGATGTTCCGTGTTAAATGAGGCTTTTGTTTTGACTGTACTTACATAACGGACTGGCGCTAGGTGTTGTTTGCGCTTTCTGACGAACAGTTTTTAACAAGCTGTGTGGAACTGGAAGCACTTAGACTATTAACTATTGTTTTAACGTGATAGAGAAAGAACAAATATTTTCCTAGCTTATGTTACCTTACAAATAATGCCCTTGTTATTATTTTTTTTAGCTCTTTGTTATCATAGGTAGCACAAAGGCATAAACAAAAGTGATTGGATTTATATTCATGGAGTGCTGCAAGAAACTACAAAAAGAAGATAATACGCTTTCTTAGTCTATTGTAAACGAGAGAATAGTTATATTAAAGTGGCTAAGATTGTTTAAATTTACCCATGTATTTACAATTCAGTTGTAACATCATGTCAGATGCATCATGAACACATCTTCTACTCTTACTCATCTTATTGTCTTCCTCCTAATCCTCTTCTATGGTTGTGAGGGGGGGGGGATCCTGGGCAAATACACCCAGGATAGGACACCAATCCATCACTGGGCACTCACAGACACACAGGAGCTATTTAGAGCAGAACATTGAAACCCCATACAGTTCAGGATTCAAACCTGGATCCTGGATGTGTTTTGTGAATAATTGAGTACACAAGCCAGTCCTTGTTTTATTTACGTTGTAAAAATATAATTAGTGACTCTTGACATTGATATTGTCTTTTTTGTTTAAATGAAATTATCATTTGAATTGCAGGATCTTGCTCATGGTCTTGGGGAGCTCGTCAGCTACGAGGGAAATGTGGAAGAGGACTTTTATACAACCTTTCAGGTATGTCAGTTACGCTCAGCCACCTAAAATCCTACAGTGCCCTTCATAAGTCAAATTGCACTAAAGATTCAAAATGTTTAACTGTCTGACTAATAAAATCAGGAATATGTTTCCCTGTTGTTCCATTTATAATGATAATTGTTTTTATAATTAATTTTCTGAAATGGCTTATGTTGTGGAAGGTTTAAAATAATTTGGAGAATAATATGTGGCAGGGTGTGGAAGATCAGTAGTTAGGGTGTAGGGCTGTCAATTTGAAGGTCATGGGTTCAAATCCCAGGTCCACTTACATAACTAATGTGGGTCCTGAGAGTGCTGTGTCACCCCTGTGTTCTGACCCCAACCATCAGGTTGGGATACTTTTAAGTCACTGTTGGATAAAAGGCGTCTGCTAAATTACCAGTTTTTATATATATATATATATATATATATATATATATATATATATATATTTTTTTTTTTTTTTTTTTTTTTTTTTTTCTTTTCTGGATTATAACATTATGAGAGATAATGGGAGTGATTGTAGTCATTTTGATTGTGATTATTATATGTTAAAATAAATTCAGTTAAACTAAAGTTGTTCTTAACTTTTTAGGTTTTCCAAGAAGAACTTGGAGTAGTAAAGTCATATAATCTGAAACCAGGGGGAGACAAGATTCCCGTCACTAACCAAAACCGAAAAGGTGAGCCAAAACTTTCAGCTAAAACATCAATACATACTACTCAGTGTAACATACTCAGTGAACTGATTATGAAGTTGGTGATTTATTGAAATTACATGTTCTTGTGCAGAATATGTCCAGCTGTACATTGACTTCCTGTTGAATAAGTTCATCTACAGACAGTTTGCTGCTTTCTACCATGGCTTCCACAGTGTGTGTGCCTCTAATGCCCTAATGGTGAGTTACACTGTATATTATCAGAGAACATTATAATACTGTTGTTAATGTACAAAAATATATGCATTAGTGGCTAATAGGGTAAAAAAAGGTTACTTTTGGCGAGAGCAAGCAAACTGTTCCCAGGACATGGCTAAATATTGGGGTTAATGTAGAAAGTTCTACCAGCTACTTTTAGACATGCCATTAGAGTTAGTTATGTAAATGGTATGTGTGTGAGCGCTCTTAAGTGTGGCCTAAACTAAAGACTTGGCCCTGCTCCATGGAGCTGGGGGTGTGCTCTTCATGCTCTGCCTTCATGCAGTATCCGGGCCAACAGAAAAGTTATGCCAGTAAGTTTACTACACAATACACAGACATCAGCCAGGACAATCTCCTGTCCTGCATTTCAAGTAGAAGCGTTACTGCAATGTTTCCTGTTAATTTTGTTTTTGGCTCATGACTTTTACAAAGTGTTATTGTTTTATAGCTGCATTTCACATTACTATAATGTAGAACTGAATATTAATTCTTTCTATTTGTTTGTCAGTCATTACCTCTTGCTTAGCTACTCATAACTAAACTAACTAACTACCTATAACTATAACTAAATTATGTAAAACCTTATATTTGCTGTTACAGTCATTGTTTTTAGAGGGTTGTCTAAGCTGAAGTTGATAATCTTGGTCGGATGGATTGTTAGACTGTGAATTACCCAATATGGTCTGGAGTTTAGAAAAGTAGAGAAAGTGGGAGTGGAACTAGTGTTCGAAAGCTCCTCGGCCACTTTTATATTGTTTTAATTAATAGTCTAGCTTTTTAATGATAGCACTAAACTGTAATGAAACAGTCTATGGCTTATTTAATTCCTAGATTTATTGATTCTCACAGCTCTTCAGCTATCCATGTCATGCTATGAAAGAAGGGAACTACCTTGCTTTTTTGTTTTGAGTAGTACAAAGGCTAAAACTTGTGTTGGATGAAAAAAGTACCATATAAATTATGAGAAGCATAAAAATTTTAATTGGTGTTGTGATAGGTTTTAGGAGACAGGAAAATTTAAAACTAATAAAATGCTTTATTTACTTTATAGTAAATACTTTTACTTTATAGTGACAGGAAGGACATTCCAAAGAAAACACTTTGCCACAACAGTTAATTTTATTACATCTAAGGGTTAAACATGCATGCATATTGTGAGCAGACCTTAGGTTTTGGATTATACACCTCAGTGTGTTCATATTGTAGTGCATGATCATGTAGTATTTGGTATGTTATTCAATCAATACAACACCTTACCAGAAAGCTAACCAGTGCAAATGAAAAATAAAATTTTTAGGTTTAGTCAAAACAATAGACGCTGCATTTATAAGTTGACGTTTATATTACTTACATAATTTACTTAAAACATTAAGGAAATTTTTTTTATATTAGATAGATTGGAAATAATGGGGAAATTTAAAGTGAGAAAAATCAGAATGTGTGTATATGTGTATATATATATATATATATATATATATATATATATATATATATATATATATATATATATATATATATATATACTGTATATACTGTATATATACAGTATACACTGTGTACTGCGTGCATATACATTCATATGCAAAGGTTTGGGCACCCCTATTGATCTTAATCATTTTTAGTTCTAAATATTTGCAACAGCCATTTCAGTTTGATATATCTAATAACTGATGGACACAGTAATATTTCAGGATTGAAATGAGGTTTATTGTATTAACAGAAAATGTGCAATATGCATTAAACCAAAATTTGACAGGTGCAAAAGTATGGGTACCCTTATCATTTTATTGATTTGAATACTCCTAACTACTTTTTACTGACTTACTGAAGCACAAAATTGGTTTGGTTACCTCATTGAGCTTTGAACTCCATAGCCAGGTGTATCCAATCATGAGTAAAGGTATTTAAGGTGGCTAATTGCAAGTTCTCCTATTTGAATCTCTTCTGAAGAGTGGCATCATGGGCTCCTCAAAACAACTCTCAAATGATCTGAAAACAAAGATCGTTGAACATAGTTGTTCAGGGGAAGGATACAAAAAGTTGTCTCAGAGATTTAACCTGTCAGTTTCCACTGTGAGGAACATAGTAAGGAAATGGAAGACCACAGGGACAGTTCTTGTTAAGCCCGGAAGTGGCAGGCCAAGAAAAATATCAGAAAGGCAGAGGAGAAGAATGGTGAGAACAGTCAAGGACCATCCACAGACCACCTCCAAAGAGCTGCAGCATCCTCTTGCGGCAGATGGTGTCACTGTGCAACGGTCAACAATACAGCGCACTTTGCACAAGGAGAAGCTGTATGGCAGAGTGATGCGAAAGAAG
Source organism: Corydoras sp. C115 (assembly GCA_019802505.1). Lineage (NCBI taxonomy): Eukaryota > Metazoa > Chordata > Actinopteri > Siluriformes > Callichthyidae > Corydoras > Corydoras sp. C115. The sequence continues at coordinate 3,255,782 of JAFMOC010000022.1, read as the reverse complement.
CCGTTTCTGCAAGCACGCCACAAACAGAGTCGCCTGAGGTATGCAAAAGCACATTTGGACAAGCCAGCTTCATTTTGGAAGAAGGTCCTGTGGACTGATGAAACAAAGATTGAGTTGTTTGGTCATACAAAAAGGGGCGTTATGCATGGCGTCAAAACTGCTACCCACTGTAAAATTTGGTGGAGGTTCCATCATGCTTTGGGGCTGTGTGGCCAATGCCAGCACTGGGAATCTTGTTAAAGTTGAGGGTTGCATGGATTCCACTCAGTATCAGCAGATTCTTGAGAATAATGTTCAAGAATCAGTGATGAAGTTGAAGTTACGCCGGGGATTTCAGCAAGACAATGATCCAAAACACCGCTCCAAATCTGCTCAGGCATTCATGCAGAGGAACAATTACAATGTACTGGAATGGCCATCCCAGTACCCAGACCTGAATATCATCTGTGGGATGATTTGAAGCAGGCTGTCCATGCTCGGCGACCATCAAATTTAACTGAACTGGAGTTGTTTTGTAAAGAGGAATGGTCAAAAATACCTTCATCCAGGATCCAGGAACTGATTAAAAGCTACAGGAAGCGACTAGAGGCTGTTATTTTTGCAAAAGGAGGATCTACTAAATATTAATGTAACTTTTCTGTTGAGGTGCCCATACTTTTGCACCTGTCAAATTTTGGTTTAATGCATATTGCACATTTTCTGTTAGTACAATAAACCTCATTTCAATCCTGAAATATTACTGTGTCCATCAGTTATTAGATATATCAAACTGAAATGGCTGTTATATTTAGGCTGTTATATCGCAAATATTTAGAACTAAAAATGATTAAGATTAATAGGGGTGCCCAAACTTTTGCATATGACTGTACTATTTACCAGCCTTAACTGTAAGTATTTCCCTTTTTTCATAGTTACTAAGACCAGAGGAAGTAGAGATTCTGGTTTGTGGGAGCCCCAATCTGGACATGGGCTCTTTGCAGAGAGTGGCACAGTATGATGGCTACAGTAAGACTGACCCAACAGTCCGGTAAATGTCAATTTTCAATACATGATTTCTGCTATCTTGCACAAAATAAGTAAAAATAACAACCAAAATCTGCTACACATGTTGCAAGAGCCATTGTTGTTTTAACCTAAGCAAGAGACCTCTTCATACCACTCATCTGTCTTTTTTGGGTCAGCCATGAATAGAAAATTTGATCTATTTATAAATGGTACTACTTCAAAAATCATATAACACAACTGACTGAGGAGAAACCAATAAGTGTCAATAAGTATTTGCAGAATTGGTGAAAAAGCAACTTCATTTAAACTCTTTTACCTATCATTTGCTAGTTATTAATGAAGCATATTTCTTCTTTAAAGCACCAAAATTTGATTGGCTGAGCCATTTGTCCAGCCGTGAAATTATTGACAATAATACATACCTTTGACTTCACATTCATATCAATGTGTAACAGTATATACAATTCATTATTTTAAATTATGAACCATAACTTAAATATTCAGCTTCATGTCATGTCTGATAACACTTCAGCTTCACCTTCTATTTACAAACCAGGGTCTGAGTAACACTGCGGCTGCTGCCACACTCCTCTGTGGGGGGGGGGGGGGGGGGGGTAATTTATCACTTGTAAAATCAAGATGTAAAATCAGAGGAGGGGAAACTGGACATCCAAATTTGGCACATCAAAAATGCATCAACTGGTGTTGCTCTGCAGATGGTGTTTACCCTTCAGTGAGATATACCAAGTACCAGGAACGCTGGGAGAGCAGACTGTTGTCTTCTAGTACACCTACAATGGTCTTTTAATGGAAAATGTGCTTTTGATTGAAAAAAGGTACCAGACTCAGAGCTTCACAAGACTTGCCTGGTGGAACCTTCCTGAATTTAACAAAATATAATAGTGAATGTTATTGTGCAGAGGGGACACTACCAAAAATTAACCATACAACCATACATTTTTCCATTGTGTTTTTTTATTGATGTTTGTTACTGGTCAAAAATATTTGTACAATTGTCAAAATATAATATTGTAGTTTTGTTCATTTGAGGATTAATCAACTTTGTTTGACAATGCAGTGCATTCTGGGATGTAGTGCTAGCCTTTCCTCTGGAGCTGCAAAAGAAACTGTTGCACTTCACTACAGGAAGTGACCGAGTTCCTGTGGGAGGAATGGCTGACCTCCATTTTAAGATCTCCAAAATTGATGTCTCAACAGACTGGTAACAAATTCTTATAATATAATAAGTTTTACAGTAAGTTTGATCAGACTGGAAACCAACTGCAGTTTTGATATTTTTAGGTTGCCTGTGTCACATACATGTTTCAACCAGATCTGCCTCCCTCCTTACAAGGGCAAGAAGGAACTGAGGCAAAAGTTAACCATTGCCATTTCCAATGCTGAGGGCTTCGGCTTGGAGTAAAGCAGAACGATGAAGTTAATATTTCCATTACCTTAAGAAAGATTATCTTTTTTCACTAAGGTATAGCAGGTCACAGTAGTACATGAAGGATGCACTTTAGCTATCCTGAAACCTAGATCTAAAAATTGTATCGTATTTTGCTCAGGGGTTGAGAACCTATGGCTCGCAGAGCATATATGTTTTTGTTGGTGGTGGTGGTGGTGGTGGTTGGGAGTGGATTCAAAGTGAGATTTTTTTAAAACGTTGCTTAACCAGGCCAATGATAAGCTAATGTGTACTAGTGGCACTTTCATTTAGTGGCACTGATAACCTAACATTTTTCAGCATCTCTTTATTTAAGATTGTAAGTTTACAGCACAGTAGTTCCAAAGGTCAGTTTCACATATACATGGATTGGCCGCTTTATATACAGTGTTTTCTCTCTACACTTATTGTTCATTTATCAGTTCAACCTACAAAATAAGATGTCCTGTGCAGCTACACTTTCAGACGGTAGTTCATCTGTTTTGCTGCTTACTCTCATTCTTTTTCACTTTGTTCTCTGCTGATCATGCCCCCCACAGAATCACCACAGATCAGGAACTGTTTGGGGTGTATGTCATTCTCAGCACAGCTGGGATTCCACTGTGGTGGTAGTGTGTTAGTATTGGTACGATTGACTTTGCAGTGATGCTGGAGTAACACTGTGTTCACTTAATGTGCAGTCTGTTGGACCCATCTACCCTGTTGCTTTGCTTTGTATGTGCTTTGTATAAAATCAAAGACAGTAGCTCATTTGTGTTATTTATATTATCTAATCCTTCATCAGTGATTACATGTTGCTGCCTACAGGATGCATTTAAGTGAAACTGAAAAATGAGCAGTGAGTGTAGGTACAATAAGGTATACCTAATAAAATGTCCAGTGGTACACACTCATTACCATACATACAAACGCACAAAATATCCAGTAAAATAAATAGGTCATTAATAAATCTGTCCTAAGAATCTATAATGTTGGATAGTTATGGCTCTACAAGCTAAAAAGGTTCTTGCCCCTGATTTAGCCCTTTGTGTGTGTATGTGGGGGGATGGGGAATGTGTTGCAAAGAAAAAGAGAGAATGCAAGAGTTTTTTTTTATTTTTAGCTTGAACCAGGATTTAATAAAGAATCCAGATTTTTTTAATGACAATATCAGCATGTGATATATTTGGAACAAATAGAGAAGTTTACTTAATCTTTCACTTTTGAAAATGATTTACCATAATCACACTAACTTAACTTGGCAAATCTAAGGCCGATTTCATTTTACCAACAGGAATCTTACATAATATCCCACTGTCCTGCAGTGAGCGGGATTAAAACTAGGCCAGAGATAATGACATTGCTAGCATTGACTGAGGTCTGAGTGCATAAAGCAAAAGTGGTGCTTGGCATCATTGCTAACTGATTTAACAAGAGGCCATCAAAAGAGTGCTTTACATTTAGATTATTTTATTCTGGTTTTCCAGCTGAATCGTGTTTTTAATGATTCCTTTATTGACAGAAGGTTTTGTTTTGTATATAATTTGAAAAGTGCTGACAACCCTTTCTTAACCTCTATGAAAGGAAATTATTTCAAACAACTGTTTTGGTGCCTGTTTCAGTACATGTTGTAATGAATAGCTTTAACCCCTTGGAAATCTACCTGCGGGATCTTTGCCACTTGGTCCAGTTTAAGCTTATATTGGAAATGTTATAGTCATCATGAAGTCAGCTCAGTAATACGTTTTAAAAACATATTACAAAACATATATGCTAGAAATTAATTTTTATAAACGTAAGAATAGTCCATAAATTATGTAAATTGTGGAATTCTGGAGTCACACCTTCAAAGGATTTTTAAGATGATGTATTTGGACGTTAATTACACATACATTTACTTCTGATATTAGCATTAGTGGTTTCCTTAATTTAAAAAACTTTAAATTTAATAATTTATTTAAAATAATTGCTTGAATAAAATGGTTACAAACACACTGTAATAAAAAAACAAGGTCCGATTCATATATGCGTTTATTGAACTTAATAAAAAACCTGTTAATCAGCGACCATCAATCAATTTTAAAACCGGACTAGATCACGTCACAGAAGACCAGTTTATTTTTTGTTTATTTTGTCACCAATGCAAAGCAGAACCAGATTATTTTAGATTATTATGAATACCCAGCATATTATGAATACCAGTCTATATCACAACAATATTAAGAAAGATTAGCTGCTAGTGTGACACTAAGTACTGTAAGTAAGTAATAATTGATTGCAAATCTTGTGCTAAATAAATATGTTTATTAGTTTAAAGTTGGTTTAGTTAATATAAGGCTTTAGTTACAATTTTATAAAAGCAATGACCTACCTGAGGAATGACCTACCGCAGTACAGTGTGCTTACATTGTGTCTATGGTATCACAGTGAAGAACACCCACATGTGGCTTAGCTTTATTACAAATCTGTGTGTCTGTGATTGAAAATTGAATGTATTGACATGTAAAAGCAAAATTGCTAAGCCCCAGCATTGGATGTGAAAGGCAATGTAAAGTTAGGTTTTAGTGGTGACATATTTTAGTAATATAATTTAAAGCTTGTTTTCTGTAATTGTTCTCAGGAATATGACAAGGGCCTGTGGATTTCAAGGGGTTAAAGCAGAATGGTTTGTGTCACTGAATGTACTTTGTGGATAAATAATATCTGAGCATTTGGATTAATTTATTTTGCAGGTGTGGTCATTTTCTCTCGGTTCATTCTGACAAAATTATTCAATAATATTTCAGCAATGATAATTCTAGAATGTCTTATAGTAAGATATGTCTTAATGTCTTTCTTATCCACTGCTGAATCGTGGCGATATTCTTTACTTTTTTTTCCTGCTTAGTTCTGGTTTCCAAAACCTTACATTTGAAATTAGAATACAAAGAATGTTTGGAAGCCACCCAGAAACTTGCATTTGTTCACTTTATTGTTTAATGTCAGTGGCTAAATACATCTGTGTTTGTCATGTATTTATTTCAACTTTGCTCATTTCTAATGATTAAAGTTCTAAAGCAACATTTTTTGTATTTTTGTAATCATTTCAATAACAGTTATAATTATTTGTAGTTTCATTATGTTCTTTGTGTGCGGTTGCATTACAGTTGTGTAGGTCAGATGATCTTCACACTTTGAGCAGCAGCATGTAGTTCATTTTAGATTTGTACATATTATAATAATTTATTTGTCTTAGGATGATAGCTGATGGTAAACATACGCTTGTGAAACTATGTTCTTCTAACCAAATAGACCCTGAAGAAGGCCTGGACTCTGGACGATTGTGCAGGGATCTCCTGAAATTACACTAAAACCCCATCAGTTCAGACTTCAGTCCTTCCAGATAAATGAAGCAAAAAGGAATGCTTTACCTGAGAAACCTCAACTTCATGATGAAAATGACCAAGGTGAACCGCCAAGGTGGTGACCAAGGTGAACCGTCAAGTTCAAGGTGAACCATCCTTGTGCAGGAGTTTGTTAATCTGTAGGTGATTATTTGGTATGTGACATGCTGTTAATTGAAAGTAAACAGCTATTAGCTGTTAAGGTGTTTGGTTTTCTTGATGGTTGGACACAAGCTGTGCTGTAACAAGAGACTCGTATTTACTCTTCATTTACACACAATCAGTCTAAACTTGTTTCATTCAGAAGCTGATTTTTAAGTGACAGTTTACAGATTTATTAACTTGTTATCTAATTTGCTCCAGAGAACATTAGAGTGGTCAGTGGTTAAAGTGGATTTTTAGTGATCATCTGGATTCCAAAAAACCCAATTATTAATGTATGTTTCAGCTCAATACTGATTAAAGACAGCCACATTAGACAGTTAATCCTGATGAATTTGTCAAAATTGACTTTTCTTATTAAATTTGACAATCCTATAAAATATCATCAGTAATTTGTGTAGATTTGAAGATCTGAATTGTTTCCTGTTCTCTTATGAATAGAACAAAAATATAACCCATTACATCCATCCATCCATTATCTTCCGCTTTATCCTATATTGGGGGGGGTTCCTCATGCCCATCCAGGGGAGAACGTTTTGGGTAGATACATCCAGGACAGGGCGCCAATCTATCGCTGGGCACACACTCACTCATACAAACACGCACCGAGACACACTATATGGGGCAATTTGGAGAACTCAATTGACTTGATCCATGTTTTGGACTGTGGGAGGAAACCCATGCAGACACGGGGAGAACATGGAAACTCCACCCAGATGGGGATTCAAACCGGGAATCCCTATCGCTGAGAGGAGAACATGCCAACCACTAAGCCACCTAGATCGGGATTCAAAGCTGGATCCCCAGCGCTAAGCGGCAACATTTTCTTTTTATGTTTTAATATATTTTTGATGCAATCTACTGCTTTTATTCATAAACCTAGATAATACCTGTAAAACAAACACTTTCTAACCTTTTAAACTACAAGAAACGGTAGATTTCAATAAACTGATTTCTCTACTGACCAGTTTTATGTACTCCTAACACTTATTATATGGCACGATATGGAATGTAATGCCATGAGCAGTTGTTGCATTGCGAATTAAAGAAGAGCTAAATAAAGATAAATAAAGATTTCACTTTTAAACACTGGTGCAATTTATGGTAGGAACTATGCTGAGAAAGCTCCTACAACAAACATGATTTTCTCTGCTCCTCTGCTCAAGTATTTTCAACATAACTGATTGAATAAGCAATTCATTATTTTTGTTCAGCAGACAACATTTGAGATGTGTGGTAATAATGAAGTTAATGATATATGCAGCACATATAATTAGTTTTGGGGTCACTTTTTATTTGGGTTTTTTTGTCAGCAGTTAGCGAACCGAAAGCTTATAACAATGTTATTCAAGTTAAATGGCCTAAAATCTGATTTCAAACCTGTTTATTTAAAGTAAATACGCTGACAATTTGAGCATGAAGGAGGATCTAGAGAGACTTTCCAGTTTTTATGCAGTGCGTTTGCAAAGGACAATGCACATAACTAATAAATTGCTCTTCCTCTTTGAAAGTAACCATAATCAGTTATCACTTTTAGAATCTTAAATGATCCTGGTTTTTGTGAATATCAGATTCCTTTCAAACTATTTTCTAAATGTGTCTCACCTTCATTAAGTGCCAGCAGATGCCATCTTCTACCAGAAACATACAGAATGCAATGCTTTAAGTGTTAACACAAAAAAACCTAGAACTGTCTTTGTCACAATGAATGTTATATTTGTGAGCATGTATTGTTGCATGGCCTGATTCTGCCTGAGCCAAGCAACATCACCAACAACTCCACTGTGATTTACTGTGCTAGGTTTAAAGGCTCAACCTTCAGAGCAGATTACATTTATCTTATTACTACAGAAGGTTATCCTATACTTTAAATGTGAAAGTGTCTGTCAGGCTGAAAGTCTTTAGTTTAGTTATTTACTATGTAAACATAAAAGGTGAATTACTATATGAATTAAAATGAATCTTAAAAGTAACCTCACTTAACACAGCAACATTTCAAATGTACCCATTAATAAATTCATATCAAGAAAATATTTTACCCGTAAATGTTATTAGATTCTAATTAAATGATAGATTGTCAGGTAAATGTATCCAAAATAATTAAATGTTATGTATATGATTTATAATGAAATTGAGAAAAAGAACCAAACATAAGCCATAGTATTAACATCCTTATCAAAACTAAACAAATCTAAAAAGAAACAAGACAAATTTCCCACGATTTCTACACTACATAGACCACCTCATGGATAGCGAGGACAGTTACCACATATTTCACATGTTCTATATTTAGTTGGTGCTTAGACAGTCTTTACAAAGGTCAAAGAAGTTGGCTGCATGTGATATGTTGTAACATGGCTTAACTGAGGTGACTAGGGCGCATGAGAAAGACCTGTAATTTCAGTATGTTCAAATACTATGCATATTAATATGCACAGTATATATATCATCTTGTGTCCCGGCCTGTGTTATAAAACTCTCATGCCAGATGGGTGACTTTATATTAGGTACTTAAAATGCTAAGAATTTAAGTTAGTTAGCTAAGTTATATTAGATAAAAAAAATATTGAAATTTTCTAAAACATTGTCACAATAAAAAACAGATTTGGTCATTTGCCAGCCTATATTTAACAACTCTCATGCCACTTAATTGCAGCAGTAATGCCCTTTGCTGTTAGACAACAGGCACATTCTACTTTCATAATTAGTGCAACAGACCTCTAGAGGTACTACTCCAGTGAAATTTCATGTCTTTTTCATTTCATGTCTTAATCATTTCATGTTCATGTCTTGTGAACTCTGGTCCCTAAACCAATAGCCCCACTGTCACTGTGGTCACTCCACTGACCTGCAGTAATTAAACATTGCATAACAGCACTGCATGTCCAAATTAGAAAAAATCCAAAGTGTAATTCATCATCTGCGTGCTTTAACTGTTTAGCTTAATTGCATCATTCAATTGTCTTGGATGCCAAATGGTGTTACAGTCCAAATAGATGACTGATTGTTCTATAGTTATTGAGTTAAACATAGACTGCTATATCCATATATCCGTAATGATCATTTCTATGTTGTTAGACACATATAATAACGAACTTTTGTTGGTGGCAAAACAGTTTACTTTCACATGGGTGATTGTTTAACACAACTGAATGTCAGTAGGTTCCTGGTAATCGAATGCAGGGAAACCTGGCAGCTCCAGGCAACTACAGTATAGACCTAACTGCATAGGACTGATCAACACAATTGACAATCATTAATAAAGTGAATTAAAATGATTATAATCAAAACAATGCACAAATACCTTGGGGCTCATGCCATTCCAACTACTACACAGTGCAAACAATATTTTCTGATGTATGTGACTCCTACAGCCAAATCCATGTCTCAGGGTGCATGGTTGTTCTTACCATCATTCCACATGCTACTGTACCTCAGACTACATGTTAATTTAATAAAATGAAAATAAAACAAGGTGTTGGCAGAGAGCATGATAAGACCATTCGGGCCACTTACTCCAAAGCACAGCCTGCAAGGGAGGGCAACACCCGTTTAGTAAAGTGGGGAGCATAAAAACTTACTGCACACATTGTAAAGAAAACAGTCTAGCACCTGATCTATTACTCAATCTGTTTTTGATGTCAGTGACAAGACAGTTGAAAAGCTACACCTTATGCACATCCATAGCATGTAGCACCTTCACCCAGCCATCAACGAGTCTGCTCAGGACCCGAATCAGGATAGTGCTCTGGTCCTCAGACACAAGGTGTCTGATTAGCAGGATTACTGACAGTGCAGAGCGATAACTCAACGCTGAGCACTTTACAAATGAGTTTTAATACTTTCAGTGTGGATCAATCATTAGAAACGGATGTGACCAACCCAGATCTTAATCAGCTCTGTGTAGAATTATTTACAATGACTAGGACAGGATGTAACAGATTGCCCAATAACTATTATAACTCAATAACTCAATCCTAGAATCCTAAAAAATTACATAACTGGACAATTTAGGACATATAGGGTATAACTGTATAGTCCATTTGTTTTAACAATAAAATGTGGAAAACAAGACCACATTTAAAATGTAATTCCTTTTGGATTTGTTGGCAGTAACAGTGTTCTATTGATTTAACTCCATCACAAAAGGATATATATATATATATATATATATATATATATATATATATATATATATATATATATATATAATTTTTTTATATATATTAATTGTTAAAAATGTTTTGCACAAACAAATTGATGGATGGAAATTGAACCTGTTATAAAATCAATGTAGCTGAGTATCATAGATGAATGAATGGTGGGTGGATGAGTGAAAGTTTATATTAACCATAAAATAAATAAACAATTTTAAACTATGGATGAATGATGAATGTGAATGAACGCAACACAAACAATATAGAAACAATGTTATAAAAATATGAAAGAAAATGAGATCATGCTATAAAAAATATTAAAGATCAACCAAATAAAAACAAAAGCTGAATAATTATGAAATGAAATAAAATGATCTGTCTTTATGATTTAAACCTACAGTAATGTGTCTGTTTTTATTCATGTTCCTCCGGTAACGATAATACAGTTAGTATAAACGTTTCATATTGTACTCATAGATGAACTGAGAAAGGTTATTTGACTCTCAATATTTTGTACATCTGGAAGGGTTTGGGAGAGGAGTGTGTCCCTTCAAAGAAAAGGAAAACAAAATGATTTCATGGGTGGGGCTTTTAATTTCCGTCTCATCTTCCAAAGATTATGCTTCATGCTTCTGTTTATACTCTGCATAGTTTTCTTAGGTTTACATTTTGAGCTGCCAGAGACTTGAAGTGTTTCCGCAATCCCACTTCTAAAATGTGGTTGGGTTGCAAAAAGAAAATGTGCAATTTCTTATTCCAACAATCTTAACCATGTGAAATATGTATTAAATATATTAAAATATAAATTAATTTTACTGAGTCAAAGAAGCTGTTAAATAAAAAAAGTGAAAGGATTGTTAACTTCTTATATTACATTGGCTTTTTTCCTAATTAATCATTTGAGCATAAAACAGATTGCAGACTGTTTTAATTTTTAATTTATAAAAAATTAACAGAATGCATTACGTATACATTTCAATACATGTGCTAGATGTTGGATCTGCTGTCACCACGTTCCTGTCACTATACAATCACTGCCCCCACTGCATGCTGTGCTTCAGCATATAAAGACTGCACACCAAGCCTATGTGTGCTCAGGTGGGTTAATTTTCTCGAACATCTGTCGTTGATGGCTTGGCCCTTCCCCACACCGTGTTGCTATACTCCTACCACAATTTGTGCAGTCATGTTATTTTAAAAAAACTTTTCTATAATTACTTGGTTTCATCAAACAGTGGTGGTTTTAGGTTGCTGGGGTGGGGAGGGTCGCAACAAGCATTAACCTCACCCCACTTTTGCAAACACACAGTGAGCTGTTTAAACATTACTTTTGGTCCTTATTGTCCACAAAGTACTACTTTACAATAAGATTAAGTAATTGCCCTCCCCACAGTTTTAATGACCTAGAATCTTAAGAGTTTTTTAAAGTGACAAAAATTTCCATTCCTCCTTGCTGTTGCTTTGTAGGAACAGATATAAAGACAGAAAGGAGTATTATATAAGCTACTGTCTATCAAAGAGATAGATCAACTTCTGTGTCATGAAATATCATAAACTGCACATCTTCCTCATTGTGTAAACACATATTAGAGCAGCTATAGGCAAAATTTAATAAGCAACTGTACACTGTCCAAACAAAAAAACAACCGTGTTACTTTTTTTCTTTATGGTAGTACTAGATTAAATCCTTGATTTTACATTTAGTTATCATTATTAGAAACTTAAGGCTTAAAATGTGATTAATTATATAAATCGATACAAACACACTTTAAATTGTATTGTTTCATATGTATTACAAAATCAGATTAAATTAGGTGAAAATAAAATCAAACAAACAATGCAATTAGAACTTTATCTTTTTGTGCTTAAAAAAAGGCAAAAAGTAAAAGTAGTAAAACCTTAGAGACTTTATGTATCTACTGTATATGAATTAGAGAGTAAATAGCAGTCAGGCTCTGCGTATTATATGCCTTTAATTAATTGATTTCTTAGCTGGTAAAACATCAGCAGAGATGTCTGATATAGGGCTATCAATTTGCAATATCCAGTAGTGAAAAGATTTACTCACAAGTGGCAAACATAAAATGACAGGTCCATCTTCCTAGAGTTTATATTCCATGTAATGCCCAGAAAAACATCATGTTTTATGTTTAAACGTACAACATAAACCTTAAAAACAGAAAACATGTATGGGTTGTTTGAAAGGTTGCCAAAAAAAAAAAAAAAAAAAAAAAAGAAAGGACTTGATATATGACAAACAAAAATTGTATAAGCAGAAATTAGTACTAGATACATAATTATACATTAAGATACATCAAGTTAAAGTGTTTTGAATTTGAAAATCCTGTCTATTTTTATCAATTCATTATAACTTTACTTAAATGTTTATTTTTATTTGTATTATTTAGAATTTTATTAAACTATTGAATTGTTGTTAAGGCCAGGCATTTGTATAAATTTATTTTTTATATAAATTTTTGTTTGATTGTTATATAAGCATATGAGAAGGCTTTATATAATGCACTTATCAGGTCTACCTCCACAATAATAATAATAAATGAAACAAATTTTCAAGCCTGACTGTATCCAATATTAAGCCACAAAAGCAAACAGTGAATTGATTTTTTACTAATCCTTACAGGCCACGTGTGAGTATGCAGTGGATTTGTCAGCCCATAACAACTGGACCAAAGGGACTGATATCTGGTGTTACGAAAGCAGGATTCCTCCAGGCAATGTTAATCCCACAGTGTGTCCTACTTTAACCCATGTGCCCAGTGTATTTCAAATCAACCAGGCTACAGCGGTTGAATAATCAGGAGCAGAAAGAAGTAAACTGCTGTAACCAGTTGTAAAACAGGTGTTACAGGCAAATTAGTCTTCACTTTGAATTGTTTTATTTCTTTGCAACTTAATGATTTTAATTGCTTAGGTCTTTTAAAGATTGTGGTTTGCATTGTTTACCTTCATCTGTATATGTGATACAAGGTACAACATAAACCTTAATAACAGTAAACATGTATGTGGTGTTTGAAGGGTTTCCAAGAGAAAGTGTCTTCTTTAAAAAAAAAAATAGCAAGAAAGAACAGACTTAATATAGCAAATATACTGAAAAACAAAAATTGTATATGCAGAAATTAGTACTAGATACATAATTATAGATCAAGATGCATCAAGGTAAAGTGTTTTGAATTTGAAAATCCTGTCTGTTTTTATCAATTTATAATTTTACTTAAATGTTTATTTTTATTTGTATTATTTAGAACTGCTGTAACCAGTTGTAAACAGGCATTATAGGCAAATTAGTCTGCACTTTGAATTGTTTTATTTCATTGCACTTTAATCATTTTAATTGCTTAGGTCTTTTAAAGATTGTTAGTGTGTGTGTGTGTGTGTGTGTGTGTGTGTGTGCAGGCACGCACGCATGTATGAGAGTACGTGCACAACTGATATAAGGAAATGAGTGACTTATTACTAAAATACACCATGACATATCACACAGGGGAAGACTGACATGTCTGCACATGCTTATCAGATCACCTATTTTCTAAATCATACTATTACTGACACATAATGCCAAAATCAGCACCCATCATTATACACGCCATCTCATTGCATTAACATGCAATTACTTACATAGTTCACAAACAAGTCATTTTCCTGTGAGATCAACATATTTTTGTCACTTTGATTAATCAGTGTAGCAATGAAACATAGGCATGTCTTAGACACTCACGCACATGACAAAAACAATATTGAACTTTCTGATGATACTTTCTGATGAGTACTTTTCTTAATAACATTTGTATTATTATTATTTTTTTTTTATGTTTACGCGTGTTATCATTACATATGATTTACAAGGCAAATAGTCCTGTGTCCACAAGTAGGGGCAACAGAACTGAAACCACTTTATAAGGTTAGGTGTACAGAGGTCCAGGTTTAGCAAATTGAAAAACAATAAAAGTTTGAATTGGCTTTCATATACAGGGCTTAATTTAATAATGTTAATAAAATCTAAACAAAAGTCAAGAAAAATACATATAACATTACAATGTGATTTTTAAATTCAATTTTATAACCATTATGTTTTGAGAGTAAAAGAAAGAAAAAGCTGGCAGTGGAACTTATTTTTACCCAAATCACTTTAACAAATCTAACATATAATCTAATTCATGTACAGTTTTAACATCAACAGATTACTATGCAAGAGAATTATATTAATCTGTTTGGACTGGTCGGTGGCACGGTGGCTTAGTGGTTAACACGTTTGCCTCTAAGCACTAGGGATTCCCGGTTCGAATCCCCATCTGGGTGGAGTTTCCATGTTCTCCCCGTGTCTGCGTGGGTTTCCGCCGGGTTCTCCGGTTTCCTCCCACAATCCAAAAACATGGATCAAGTCAATTGAATTCTCAAAAAAATTGCCCCATTTAAAGTGTGTCTGTGTGAGTGAGTGTGTGCCCAGCGATGGATTGGCACCCTGTCCTGGGTCTATCTGCCCAGCGCCCGAGACGTTCTCCCCTGGATGGGCATCTGGAACCCCACCGCGACCCTAATAGAGGATAAAGTAGGAGATAATGAATGAATAAATGTTTGAACTGGTCAGGTAATCTGCTTGTTATATACTTTTTACTCATGCAAGGTGCAAAAAATGACTATAAACCTATATATTGCAAAAATCTGCAATAAAAATATACTGTACCAGTCCTTATTGCTACAGTTACTGTCCGTTATCAGTTCTACTTAATGTAAAGATAGACTTTATAGTTCTACAATTCCAGACACAATTCTGCTTGTGGACTACAGTACATACTGTGTTTTTTCTTCTTTAACTCTGTTCTCTAATGGTCAGGACCCCATATGTAGCACCACAGAGCAGATATTATTTGGTGGCTGCATTATTCCTATCCCAGCAGTGTCACTGAGGTGTTTAAATCAAACCACAGCAGCACTGCTGAACTAAAATCCCCTCACCACATCAGGGTCACTGCAGAACTGACAATACACAATACACCAACCAAATTCCACCTGTTCTGTGATGATCCTGACCAATAGAGGACAAAGAACCAACAGGGGACTAAACAACAAAGAAACAGATGTACTACAGTCTAACTTTGTAAAACTACAAAGTCTGTAATAATACAAAGTTTTATCAATTATTATATATATATATTCAAGTGATGATGAAGTCCTTGCAAAACACTGCCAGTAAACTGCGGAAGTAAGTTTGAAAGTTTATCGTCATCGGACTTCCTGCTAGTGACCACAACAAAAACTCTGCACTTCATGAATAAACACTAAAGTACTATTAAGAGGAAATGCTATTCACTGTTTGCAGCAAAACACCCTGATTAGCTTAAGTTTAACTCTATTTAAAATGTATTGCCTCTATAATAGATATTTTTTGAGCAAACGTTTGTTGAAGTTGAATTCCCATTCTGGTAAATAAATGATTTATTCCAATGAGCAGAATGAGGAGAATAATGTTAGTCCAGTTCAAACAGCTCAACCCCAGCCATGTGATTTACCTTAATAACCTACACTATGAGGATGAAAGTATTAGGACAGCCCTCTTATTAATAAAATGTATGTGTTTATGTCTCTTGCCACTGGCAATTTAGTCATGGATTAATTTGGATAACTGCAATCTTCCATTGCTCTGGAAACAGTTTGGGGAAGGCCTTTTTTGTTCCATTTTTTCTTAATGCACAAAGCATCCATTAAGCCATGTTTTCTGAGCTTGATGCAGCCAGTGCCTGGATTTTAACACCTTTTATCCAAAAGTTTTGAGATGATAATGCATTTCAGTCTTTCTCGTCTGCCATCAGTAATTTTTTGGTTGTCTGAATTTGAAGTTTTCACACATCCAAAACAGAAAGCCTTTCAGGAAATGTGGAAGCAGTTATAGCTGCAATAGGGGACCAAACTAAAACTATATGCCATAAAATATCCCATGTTTTGTCTATATAATGCATGTACAATACACATTTTACGAAAATAAATAATTTTGCTCATTAATTTAAAATGAAACATCATGAACTGTGCATTTCAGATTTGCTCATCAAGGACCCTATTTGAAAGCTACCTGACATATTTTAAAACTTATAAATGAAACTTGTTTTAGGTACAGCATATTTCAAAAAGATAGACAATAAGTGAGATATAAGCCCGTCACAGTAGAAACATTTAATTTTATTTCTAAAAGAAACACAGAATTCAGTAAATAACTGTTTACAGTAGAAAACACCATAGCCACACACCAAAGTTTTCAACCTTTAACATACATAATCCATCTTATAAATAAGCCAAAGCTAACAAGCCATTTCTATTCAATTTATTTACATTCATACACAAACTAAACCCGCTTAAAGAAGGGGGGTGCAAACAAGAGAAAAGCATGAACTGTTCTCATTAATATTTAATATCGCCACGGCTAATACTTTCATCATTGACATCCAAGAGCACTCGTTCCATTTTTCCTTTTAACAACACTGGCATCATCAGAGCAGCAAACATGGAAAAGAGGAAATAGTAGCAAAATACATTGTGGTGCAAAAAGTACAGCAGTATACAAACATAAAATTATGGACATTAGATAGACATATTGCCTTTACGTGGTCATTCATTTTAGATTATTGCTCTAAAGTTATTATTGTTTCAAAAGTGGCAGATAAAATGTTACTGCAGAGTACTTCAATATGAAGTGGATTTATACCAAATTACACCACTTTACATCGCTTTAGTTTTTAAAGGCATTTTACATAGTGCAAATTCCCTTAATCTTAAGTGAAGAGATTAAGCAGACATTTTTAGTGTTTTAAAGTAATACTGGGGAAAGTGATTCTTTCTACTGGTTTAGATACTGATCTTCAATCTAGTCAAAAATATAGATTTTACAATATAGAAAATAATCAGTTTATCATAAACCAATATCCCATAGTGTCTTTCAAAGAGTGCAATTTCACATCTGGTTTATATAAAATAAAGCTGTTATTCAGGTCACAAATCTTTTTTATATTATTATTAGGAATCTTTATCTTGGAGCACTTTACTGCTATGAAATTCTTTAGCACAAGAAAGTTCAAGTCAGCTATAATTATAATAAAACCACATTAAATATGTTACAGCCAAATAGATAGAATTTACTTAATGAACTTTTCATACCACATATCTTAATTAAAGCTAGCAGGGAGGAAGCTAGGGGTTTTATTGATGTCACTTGACCACCTCAGTGGCAATTGCTAAATTTGTTTCTGGAAAATTTATATTTTTGGAATAAAATGAAGTAAAGAGAACTTCTAAAACTAAACTCACATGCATCATGTTTTTCCCTGATGGAGGTGACCACTCATTAGGGGAAATATCTCTCGTAAGGCATATATTTTACATTACTATTAAAACAAACTCAGTGTTAAACAATTCATTTGAATTACCTTCCCAAGGATTTTTTAAATAATTAATCAAGTTTTAGCACCTCCTACAACCTTATAATAGCACAAAACTCTTGTGGGATTTTTAGGACGAATGGGTGCCATGTGACCTCACCAATAAGGGGTGTGATTTTCAATGCGACCCCAGCTCTGCCATTCTGGAAAACAGCCACTGGAGGTCCGTGGGCTCCCAAACTGGTCAAACTCCATGTCATGCTTTTTGCTGGAGGGCCTGATTTCATATGCAGTTTTCTGATTGATACACATGGCCTGGTCTGTGTCAGTATTTACATGGGTTAGCGTGTAGTTCTTCCCATCATTATTATCCCAGTATGTATGGCCAGTGGTTTTGTAAAAGATGCAGAATTCCACTTGATCTTCTTGGGACACTGTACTTGGAAGGGCGATGGCGAAGGAGAATGTGTCAAATTCAGGACATCCATAAATATTGTTCATGAAGGCACTTGGAACATCTGTGTAGCTTTTCCATGAATCAAACGTTATACGTATATAAACGGACTTCTCAAAGCTGATGTTGCCAACTTTGACAGTGCCCATAAGGGATCGGTCTTGGATCACACAGTTTTCTAGACATACCAAGTTCTTTTTAAGACGGTTTCTGAAGTCCAGATAGTCCGCTGCAGGTTGAGGAAAATCCAACATCAAACTCTTCTCCTTCTCCACTTTCAAACCCACAATCACATCCTCCAGGTCTGACAGCTCAAACTGCAACTCTGACAGTAACTGTGAGTCCTCCTCAAACTCTTTAAAGACATGAATCGCCGTCAAAGACATTCCTTTGGAATCAGCAAAAACCACTTTCTTTTTAGCTTTGCTTTTAGGGCTCTTTCTTCCACGGTTGGTGGTCTCCACTTTAGGCTTTGAGCTAATGCATGGCCTCAGTGGTTTGAATTGCTTGACCAAGTTCCTGGTCTTGTAGTCCTCATAAGAACCAATAAAGTTCCGTAGGGGTGGAGAGTGTGCCAGGCAGATTCTCATTGCAACATCCACAGGCATGATGGGAGAGGGCATCGGCCTGGGGTTCAAGATGTGAAGAACTCTGTTTAAAAAAAATAGGCAAAATATTTAACCTCTACAAGCTTTTATTAGAAAATAGGCTAAAACAATTTATCTAATTTAAACCACTTTGTAAGTTGTAACTTGGCACTGTTCTGATATTTAGTTCAAATTACAACCCATCATCAGATTCAATGTATATATATATTTTTAGGTTGGTTCAGAAAAGAAAACAAAAGCATTTATTAAGCACCAACATCTCATTAGACAAATAAAACAAAACAAAAAAATCATTATGAACAGCACATATGCTCAAAAAAAAAAGCTAATAATCTAGTGTGTTTTTGTTCATTGTGGAAAAATAATACTTCAAACTAGACAAAGCTATTCGTTAAATACGTATTAAATATGTATGTACTGACACTTTGGTTGGATGGTCACATAACCTTCAGACTTGACAAAAGCGATAAAGTATTTTTTTTAATTATTGCTACTACAATACAAGTATTGTCACCCTATATAAAGATGTCCCCAATTATCCAGTTTTATTTTTTATTTTTTACAGAATTATTAGATTATATAAGCCAGAAAATCAACCTGTAACATTACCCATCACCTACAACAGGTTTGTAGTTTAAATATCTAATTATGTAGTGATGGTGAGAATCACTGTGAAATGACGTTAAAAAAACAAAACAAAAAAAACTCACTCACACACTTCAATAGCCACCCATTCAGTGATGCATTAGACCTTTAATTTGACCCTGAATCCCAGAGATTCATTACATTGTACTATAAAATATACTAAGTGTTGAAATGGTCCTATGAGATTATTGTCCCATGGAGATGGGACAGCTTTTTGATGTTTCAAAAATTAGCTGGCGTTACTGACATGCTCTGAACAGCCTGTTGTACCGCTTCCCTGATGTGTAGATAATGCAGTTTGCAACAGGGTCAGCAACTGCCAAAAAAGAATGAACTCTGTTGACCGCTATACTTAGACAAACCCTCCTGTCTAAACATCTATTCTCAGGTATCAGAGGACTTAGTGTTTATCAAAGAAACATTGCCCAAACCATAACTCTCAGCCAGCCTTAATTGGTAACACCCAGCAGGAAATGTTTATTAATCTATTCTGCTGTACTAAATTGTGACCCTTCCATTTGCATGGTGCAAACATTTCAGGAAAAACAGAAAGTCAAATTTAACATGCCAAATAAAAAAGAAAACTATCCTATTTATGTGAAAAAGAAAGTATATCCTATAAGATTTCACAAAAGAATGTGTAACAAATTACATGGTCATTATCTAACAAAAAAATAGAAATGTGTACCAAAAAAACTATATTAATTTTTAGGGTACATATAGGTCACATTGCTAATCATATGCCCTTGTTTACTTTATTATGTAAAAATACGCAGCAGGAGTGGAGGATCAGTCAAAGTCCAGACCTCAAATGAAATGAAATTTATATTTGTGGCAAAGCCGTAAATAAACAAATGTCCATAAACCTCAATTAACTAATGCAATGCTGTAAAGAATACTTGGTCAAAAATCCTCCATAACAATGTGAGAGAGTGATCAGAGAAAATGATTACTTCATGTTATTTCGACATGGCCCTATACGATATTGATTCATTGGGTGTATCTAGGTGTTTACACAAGGGTTTTCCATTCTTGCTTCATTTTTGTGAAATAAATAATGACATTTGTAATGTCATTTGTAATTTGGCAGTTTTCATTAGAGATTGTATTTATCCAAGTTTAAGACATTTCAAGGACCAGATTTTACAATTGTAAACAGGGTTTACTTTTTTCCCCACTTGATTGTAAATGTAAAGTAGCAGTGATGCAGAAGCTTTTATTAATACTTTGATAAGATTATGATTATGTTTTTCCCCAATATCTCTATATTTAGCAGGGCAATGCCAGGCCATATTCTGCAAGAGCTGCAGTACAAATCAATGTCCTAATGAAAATGTATTGTGATTCATGCAGGAAAAAATAATTAAGACAATGCATCTGATGAGCAACCCATGTGAAAAATAATGAGCAAAATAAATAAATAAATCGCCTACAAAATGCATCAGTTCATATCTTTAAATCCTAAGCGATTAGGAAAATATAGTTGAAAGAAAATGTGATGTGACCCATTGGTAAACATGCCCCTAATTGGTTAATTTGTTCGCAGACATCAATTTCTAAATTTCTTTTAACAAAAAGAAAAAAGACAAAAATTAACTGGGAAATAATTTAATGAAAGATTATTGTCAATTATTATACCAATACAATAATAATTTACCAAACAAATATTCTGCAACTGTATAAAGAATATAAAATGAAACAGAAATAAAATGAAGCACAGTTCAGATAAAAATTACAGGCATTATAATTTCTACCTCCCAATTAAAATTCTTACTTCTTGCTTAGGGTTATGGTTCACTTACATGTAAACTATTTAAAGGTCACCACCACATTTTAGATAAACACATTTACACCCTGGCACAATTTCTCGTCAGTAATTCACCTACTAGAATGTTACTGACCTGTGGCAAGAAACCAGTGCAAAAGGAGGACACACGAGTAGAAATGAGGAACAAACTCCACACAGAAAGGGGCATTGTTTGCCCTTGGATTTGAACCCAGAACAAACCAGTGCTACCATCTTGATTAAAGGCTTGTCCACACAAA
Organism: Corydoras sp. C115; assembly: GCA_019802505.1. Lineage (NCBI taxonomy): Eukaryota > Metazoa > Chordata > Actinopteri > Siluriformes > Callichthyidae > Corydoras > Corydoras sp. C115. The sequence goes on along the minus strand of JAFMOC010000022.1, from coordinate 3,234,511 downwards.
CATAAATCAACAGAGCAGCAAACAAAAAGTAAAGGTGGACGTGCAATTTACGAGACAAGATTCATCAAAGAAACAAAACCTATAAACATATATATATATTACAACGTTATATTATTTTAATATATATATATATGTTGAATATGTTAATATATATGTTAAGCACATGCTTAACACAGTTTGTTGTAAATTCAAATAAAAAGAACATTTCTTATAAATTATTACACGCAATAAATGCATTTAAATGCAAAAACTTTGTAATGCTAAATTCACTCTGATAAATTTTAGTAGTGCACAGTAAAATCCAAGCAGGTTAATTAGAAAAACTTCTAGTTTGCACATTTACCCGCTGAGTGACGCAGTCTGCTTACCTGGTGCAGTTCATTCGAAATGCAAAAAGCCGTTACGCAAAAAGTACTTCGCTTTGCTTCCTCTAAACAACTGACGTTTGACGAGCTTTTAAAGCAAACTGTGTACTTTCTGCAGGTTTTCAGTCATGGTAAACGGGGTAAACGGGGTAAACGGGGTAAACGGTGAGCTTCGTCGTCACGCCCCCTCGCAGTTCAGCGTCTTTGGAAATGTCCAGCGTGTTTCTCTCCTTAAGCCCAGTGCTTTTGGCTTTGTCGGGATTCAGGGTCTCCTCCAACGACCAATGAGAAACCAGAAAAACGACGATGTCCACCAATCCGAGTGCAGAACCGAGTCACTCGCGGGGTGCGTGTACAGGGAAGTGCGTATGACGGCTGCAGTCTGAAAGTGATGTACAGAGAGACTAGTGACCCCTGCTGGCCGACTGAAGCCTTAAGCATTTAAGCCTTTAAAGCATTAAGATGTTTTAAAAGCGTTTTTGTTAGTGTGCTTTGTATGGAAGCACGTTTCCGCCACTAAGAGGAATTTTTTTTAAAAGACACTTTTAATCTCAGAATTCTGACTTTTTATCTCAGAATTCCGACTTTTTATCTCAGAATTCTGACTTACTATGTCAGAATTCTATCTTTTTATCTCACAATTCCGATTTTTAATCTCAGTATTCTGATTTTTAATTTCAGTATTCTGACTTTTAATCTCAGTATTCTGATTTTTTATTTCAGTATTCTGACTTTTAATCTCAGTATTCTGACTTTTTATCTCAGAATTCAGACTCACTCACTCACAGTTTAATGCATCACTGACACTCACTCACTCACTCACTCACTCACAGTTTAATGCATCACTGACACTCACTCACTCACTCACTCACTCACTCACTCACTCACTCACTCACTCACTCACTCAGTTTAATGCATCACTGACACTCACTCACTCACTCACTCACTCACTCAGTTTAATGCATCACTGACACTCACTCACTTACAGTATAATGCATCACTGACACTCAATTACTCACAGTTTAATGCATCACTGACACTCACTCACTCACTCACTCACTCACTCAGTTTAATGCATCACTGACACTCACTCACTCACTCACTCACTCAGTTTAATGCATCACTGACACTCACTCACTTACAGTATAATGCATCACTGACACTCAATTACTCACAGTTTAATGCATCACTGACACTCACTCACTCACAGTTTAATGCATCTAGTGCCAGCACATTTAAAATCTGAAAAGAAGACATTGGACAATTTTTAAACCAGACTAACCTGTACACATACACACTCTCACTGAGTTACCTGCTACACATGTCTCAACAGCTACAGCATCAAAAACAACAGTTTTTATGGTAACTTTTTACAAAACACACATGCCATTTTAGACATGCCACAATATTGATTAGCCATTGGGTCTGTGTTAGCTAATAATAGCTCCATGTCCGTATGTGAATAATGATAATCTTAGAACTTTATACAAAATTTATTACTAGAATTGCATTTTTTCACCTTCGTAATATCTCAAAGCTACGAAATATCCTCTCCCTCCAAGATGCAGAAAAACTAATTCATGCTTTTATTACCTCAAGGTTAGATTATTGTAATTCACTTCTGACAGGATGTTCTAATAAATCATTACAGCTAGAGTTTTAACTAAACCCAGAAAGTTTGATCATATTAGTCCTTTGTTATCAAACTTGCACTGGCTACCAGATAAGTTTCATATCAAGTACAAAATTTTATTGATACCATATACAATTCTACATAATCAGGCTCCACAGTATCTGAGTGAAAAAGATTCCCTGTAGAAAAAGATGTAGATCTCAGGCTTGGCTGTGTTGGGTTGGTAATCTGGGATCAGTGTGTGCTGGCGTTTCACCTCTTCACCCACCTCATCTTTAATGGGGGGTGTGGGGCTGAAATGGTGCTGTTCCGGGGAGCCATCTCAACTATGTAGAGTCTGCAGTATCTGCCTCTTTTAGTTATGCTGTTCTAGTCAGATGCAGCTCTAACCGCCTTCCTTGTCTGTTTCTTCTGAGGTGCGGCCGGTTTCCTGGAGGTATAGTCAGATATTCATCCATGGCTCTGATGAAGCTCTGCGACTACGACAAATACTGGATGGAACCTGGATATTAATTGGACTGGTGGTCCTGCAGGACCCTTAATGGACTTACATATAGTTTTCCAGTTGTTAGAGTTTTTGTCAAATATAGTCACCCGATCTCCACACAATCTGTACATGGCTGTCCTACACTGTTGTTGCTGTCTGACCGCTCAAGGAGGATGAGACCCCCACTGAGTCTTGGTCCTCCCAAGGTTTCTTCCTTAAAATAACAACATAACAGGGAGTTTTTTCTTGCCACTGTCGCTTCGGCTTGCTCTTTGGGGGTTTAAAGGCTTTTCATTCTGTAAAGCTGCTTTGTGATAATGTACTGTTGTAAAAAACGCTATATAAATAAATTACTTGAAATAGCTTGAAATCTGACTGTGGGTGTGAAATAAATGAGTTATAGCAAGCAATTGTTTCCCATCAGCATCATATAAAAGGTTCTTATATATAGTATAATTTAGTATAATTTAGTACAATAATATAATACTAAAAAATTTGTACTATATTACATTCCTTCATTCTTCAGTATGAAGAAAAGTGATTTCCAAGTCGAAATTTAGCCTCAAATACCATATAATGTGTTCTTAAATTTCAAAAAGCATTTAAGCAATATTAGCGATATGCATTCATGTACTACCCACTGTATTTTTGTATGCCTCCTGTGTTACTGCCACTGAGCAGCAGGGGCCGCACGCCGCCCAGCCCGAGCAGCAGGGGCCGCACGCCCCGCCGCCAGGGGGCGCCCGCCTCGGCACGCCGCCCGTGGGCGTCCGCCGGACCACGCCGCCCAGCCCGAGCAGCAGGGGCCGCACGCCCCGCCGCCAGGGGGCGCCCGCCTCGGCACGCCGCCCGTGGGCGTCCGCCGGACCACGCCGCCAGGGGGCGCCCGCCTCGCCACGCAGCCAGAGTGCGTGGCCATCTCCTCGCCCGATGTGGGCGTCCACCGGACCACGCTGCCAGAGGGCGTGGCCCACTCCTCGTCCGCCGAGGGCGTCCACCGGAGCACGCGATCAGAGGGCGTAGCCCACTCCTCGTCCGACGTGGGCGCCCGCCGGACCGTGCAGCCAGGGGGCGCCCGCCTCGCCACGCAGCTAGAGTGCGTGGCCAACTCCGCGCACGATGTGGGCGTCCACCGGACCGCGCAGCCAGAAGGCGTGGCCCACTTCTGATCCGCCGTCGGCGTCCACCTGACTTTGCAGCTAGAGTGCGTTCGGCACGCCTCACCCGCAGAGGGCGTCCACCCGAGGACGCCCTCTGGGGAGGGTGGAGGACACCCCCCCCCCCCCCCCCACTGTTTTTTTTCCTCTTGGTCGCGTCCCCCCGTTGCGCGACCGCAGGGGCGGGGGTAATGTAACAGGTGCCTAGGGCACCTGTCACCTGTTCTGTGTTTCGTTCCGTTTGTTTCAGTTAATTAACGTTCATTGCTTCATTAGTTTCGTTAATTAACTCTGTATTATCATTGGTTTGTCTTGTGCACGTGGTCGGGTGTCTTTTCGTATTTATTTCCATTGTTTCTTGTCATCAGTGCTGGTCGTTGTCTTTAATGTCACTAGTCGTTTGTACCTCATGTTTTTGGTGCACTGCACCTTTAATAAACCCGTTCTCTGCTACCAGCGTGCCTGGCTCCCTTCAGCGCGTGTGGACGCGGCGGCTCTGCGCTCGTATGCGCAACCGCTTCATTCCCGAGGTAGACTATCGTGACTATCATATATATATTGAGAACTAACTATATATGTCACGACAGTCTACCTCGGGCAGAAGCGGCGTGCGCATACGAGCGCAAAGCCGCCGTAAACACGCGCTGAAGGGAGCCAGGCACGCAGGTAGCCGTAAACAGGTTTATTAAAGGTGCAGTACACCACAAAACAAGAGGTACAGAAGACTACGTGACATAAAACAAACGACCAGCACCGGTGACAAAAAACAATGGACATAAATACAAAACGACACCAGACCATGTGCACAAAACCAACCAATGACAACACCGAGTTAATTAACGAAACTAATGAACTAATGAACGTTAATT
>JAFMOC010000022.1:3197500-3225000 GCA_019802505.1 Corydoras sp. C115 | reverse complement strand
TTTGCCCAGGAATGTAAAAGCACATTTAAACTACTTTAGATACAAATAATGTGGTTGGCATGTCTAACCGTAAGGTACCCATCGTTGCTGTCTGCTGATGAAGTGGCTCTACAATGATGCCTTGGACTCTCAGGAATGTGTGGCTTGACGAAAATCACATAGGGCTTAAACTCTGCAGTGCGAAGTGTTTTTAAAGCCTATTAGACATAACATGAAGTTACTGATCACAAACATGGAATGGAATCTTATCTAATGATTATTTGTTGAAACTGTCATTTTGGAGCCATGTACTGGTAGCGAAAAAATTTGTGCTTCACTTCTGACATATATTGTGTAAGAAGGCAGCACTCACAGTCCTAATATTACACTGAAATGAATCTGATCTAATATTAATCCAGTTGAAATCAAATTACTATAAGTACTTTTAATTTGTATGAGTAATTTAAATACTCATGCTTACCTCAGGCTGAACATCCACTAAACACATTTTGTTTCTGGCCAATACACATCGAATGGACTCCAGACTTGTGCCATAAAGATTATCCCTGTATTCTCCAAACTCAATAAACCTAAAATAGCAGTAACAACAGCAAATTTTATTATATGATTATTGAGCATGAAAACAAAACAGATTTATTTTCTGAGAAACCCACTTGTCATTCTGAATGTCTGCCTCAAATGTCTGTCTGGAGATGAAGTGGTAGTCAGCACCATCTTTTTCGTGACTTTTCCTGGGGCGTGTGGTATCTAACACGGTACATGCACACACAGAACATAAATAGAGCAAGTTTTTTTTCATATCAGCTGACTGAAACTCACAGATGCTGCTTATATAAACAATTTTTAGAGATTATCTTAAAAAACTTTATTTGGTGGTAACTCACGTGGTACAGCTACTCCGTAGCGATGAGGGTTCTCAGCAACCACCATTTGTTTTATTTCATTAATTCGAGCACCAAGAGAACCTAGAAAAATAATAAAATAACACTATATAGTGTGTCTATTTTATATTAACATAATGCTACAGTATAATCAGTTAAGTATAATGCTTTATTTGTCAGCTTACCAATTAAGACTACCAGCCTAGGTTTGTCTGAAGGCCTTTGCTGATGATATGTCACCTCTTCATAAACTTGAAATTCAAATTCTGTTGACTCTGCCAACTTACCAGGAGAGCTTTGCCTATCTTTACGATTCAGTCGGAAACTTCTCCTAAGACTTGCTATAATGTAACCACATGATACAGGGTAAATATGAAGCAACAGAGATCAAATGATTTAAATGAACTGCTGTAAAAACACACATATGAAGTTTGAGAAAATTAGAAATATTAGAGAAAAATAGAAACATGACCTACAAAATATTTATGTACACAGACTTGAGTAAAAAGCAAATAAATATCTTACTAACATTTCAGTCAAAATCTATTTTAAATAAAAAAAGTTCACACATGACTTGTATATAAAAAATGACAACCAGTCACCCATAAAACAACCAATCATCAATACAAAAATATTTTTGAAAACTAGGTGTAATACCTGAGTAGAACTCCCAGAAAAATGACTGGCCACAGGTGGGTGTTACCGCTTTAGTCTTCGAAGAAACTGCAACTAACATTAGACCAAAATTGCACATCTAACCTGTAACTTTAGCATAATTGCAGCCATGCTGCTTTTAATAAAAGCATTTGCTATCTGAAGCAAAACCAAATAAAGCTGTCTGAGACATGAATTTCAACAGGCCAACAACGCATACATAAATTGGGAGCCAAAAGCCAGCATTGCAACAAGCACACAAAGCAGCAGAAAAGCAGTGAGTTCAGTGTTGCAAAAATGTCATGCTTTGTTTAAAAAATAGCACTGCACCACTATCTTTACAATAACACAGAAAGTCAAAACCCTATCCATCAAAATATTTTTTAGGGTGTATTCTCTCACCTGTTTGATGTCCACTTCCCTCACAGTAACAATACTCTATAAGTAATGGAATCAATAGAAAATTAAAATGGAGATAAAGACTTGTACAGAGATAAACATGTAATTGGTACAGAGACAAAGGCGATGTTTAAAAAAAATGGCAATAATTGTAAGACCAGAAGGACTCAGTAGAGCAGTAAATTAAGACATTACATGATTTTCATATAGGCGGCACGGTGGCTTAGTGGTTAGCACGTTCGCCTCTCAGCGCTAGGGATTCCCGGTTCAAATCCCCATCTGGGTGGAGTTTCCATGTTCTCCCCGTGTCCGTGTGGGTTTTCTCCGGGTTCTCCGGTTTCCTCCCACAGTCCAAAAACATGGATCAAGTTAATTGCCCCATATAGAGTGTGTTTGAGTGTGTGAGTGTGTACCCAGAGATGGATTGGCGCCCTGTCCTGGGTCTATCTGCCCAGCGCCCGAGACGTTCTCCCCTGGATGGGCATGGGGAACCCCACCGCGACCCTAATAGAGGATAAAGCGGGAGATAATGAATGAATGAATGATTTTCATATATTTATGTCTTAGAATTTTTATTCAAATACCCCATAAAAAGACTATTAACATTATTGTTGAATAAGCTGCAATTATATTGTTTTATAAACATGACGTGCACTATATGCATTACAGTTTTTCCCAGTTGATTTGGTTCATTTTTCAGATCAGAATTGAAATTCTCAAAATTGTTCATTCAATCTCCACATCTCCGTGTCACTTGTGCACATCATAATTGTATTTATCATTGTGTTTCACATTTTGCAAATGCTTTTGTACATTTTTGCAAATGGTCATAGACAATTGTCTGTTGTTTTTTACACTATCTGTTGCTTATGTCATGTTTATCAAAATGTGTTGTACTGATTGTCTGTTGAATTGTCTTACGCTCCAAAACATTTAGGTCTTATGTCATCGCCTAGGTCATTATATGCAAAAGTGCTGAACATGTTGTCATAATCTCTCAGGCATAATTTTTACATTTATTTTACACTTTTTTTTTTTTACTTTTATGTTAAATTTTGGTAATTTGTCCTAAATTGATTAAATTGTTCTCAGGTGAATCTTGGCTTTCTGTTAAGGGAATTTGTGAACATTTACATCATCAAGTGGTCAGAGGTGCATCTCATGAACCTGTAATTGGCAAACATTATATATACAACATAACAGGTAGTATATATTTATATATATATATATATATATATATATATATATATATATATATATATATATATATATATAAGGGCTACCATTGATGTGCCAGGCCAACGAGGAGGAAACATCACGATGTGTGCAGCTATGTCAGAGAATGGCGTGCTTACACATATTCCCATTATAGGGCCCTATAGCATCTCATCACATTCTTGGACACCCTCTATAGGGATCTCATCCCTGATAATGAGAGAGGTCTGGTGCAAGAGGATTTGCCCAAATATGTGATAATTTGGGATAATGTAAGTTTTCACCATGCTAACACCATCAGGCAATGGTTTGCCACTCATCATAGAATGCTGATGGAGTTCCTCCCACCCTATTCCCCTATTGAGGAGTTCTTCTCAGCCTGGAGATGGAAGGTATACGATCACCAGCCACATGTCCAGATGAACCTGCTGACTGCTATGGATGCAGCTTGTGAGGATATCACAGCAGATGCCTGCAAAGGCTGGATAACACACTCTAGAAGATTCTTTCCACAGTGCATTGCAAGGGAAGATCTCCAGTGTGATGTGAATGAAAACATGTGGCCCAACAGAGAGGACTGTCAGGATGAATAGAAAAGAAAGCACTACAGTAATTCCTTAAGTTGTTTTGAGTATTCAGAGTAAGTTTCTAATTTTGTAGTTTTTCCTTTATTCCATATAGTGCAGACAAACAGTTGTGTCGTTCCTGAACTTCAATTTGATTTTTTGTCAACAGATTGCAGTGCTGTTAGAAAATAATACAGTAAAGAATATTACTCTAAATTTGATTCCAGTCCAATTTCTTGCTGTCCATCTCCCACATACAGTCATGTGTAACTTTTGTGTTCTGTAAGTTTGTATTTGTGTGTGTAACCTGGATTGTTTCAATTGATATGCCACAGAATGTGCAGCGTTCTTGTAAACAAAAGCTTAGTTAGTTTCCATCAGAATATGCTTACAGTCTTCACTGTTGCACTGACAAACAAGTAGTTTGACTGCCTTGTCGTAGGCAATGGCACACAGACAAGATATTTTGATGGCACTGACAAATTGATTGACCTAAATATTTGCTTTTGAGGCAAAAACAAAGAATTTTGAGTGAAGTATGTGCTTTTGCAGGTATTTCATTGAGTTTTGCTGTTTGCACTAACTTTTTTGAGAAATGCACTTGTTGTGATGCCAATGTAAATCATGATGTGAGAAATGTACCAAATCGACTGAGAGAAACTGTAAGTTACATAAACATTTAGAATTTGGGTTTAGTATCTAACTTTTTTTGTATGCAAATCTTGATTTAAAATTTTCACACACATTATATTTGTATTATATGACCATGTCATCACAATTGGAAAGCATTTATTACAAGTGTGAATGCACTCTAAATGCTTTAAGGACATATTAAGGGCAGATCACTAGACTGCATTAGAAGTGATCTGGATGAATTTGAAAATATTCCTGTAGCAAAGTGAACTTCAGTCTTGGCCACCCTCAAGCTCTATCTACTTTTATGCAAATGTCCAAAAACAACTATAGGCTACAGTCATTACAGTAATTTTTAAATAGCCTCATTTTCTGTGTCTTTTGATGTTTTTGGGGATTCATTAAAATATCATGCACACATAATTTAAACAGTACTGTGTGGAATAACATCTACTACTAAAATAAATAACATTTATTTTATTGTGTTCAGTCTGAAATTTGCCCAAAGCCAAGATGGATTTAAGCTTATAATGCAGTCTGTGTAGCCATCCAGGGGAGAATGTTTCAGACACAGGGCACACACACACACACACACACACACACACACACACACACACACACACACACACAAACACACACACACACACACACACACACTCGCTATTTACAATTTAGATAAGCACATTTTATAGCAGCCAACTCACATTGAATCTATGTTTTTGGACTGTGTGACAAAACTGGAGAACCCGGTGAAAACCCATGCGGACTTGGGGAGAACAAGGAAGCTCCACCCAGATTGGGATTTGAACCTGGATCCCCAATGCTGAGAGGAGAACATGTTAACCACTAAGCCAATGTGTAGCCCATTATTAAACTTTTTAATTTATTAAATGTAGCTTGCCTGACGAGTTCATTATCCTATATGAACTACTTAATCAAGACTGTGTAAGATTGAAATATTGTAATTTACTTTATAACACAGACTGTGCAGGAGGCACAGTTGCCCATGCTGCTATACATTTATTTATATATTTATGTATATAAATAAATATATGTATAATTCATTTTCTAACAGACAGTGTGAGATGTATATAAAACAAACTATGTATAATAACTAGTTATAAAGTTTTCTTACACTTTATTTAACTTAGTAAACTTTATTTGAATTATATTTCAAATAATTATTAACCTAATGATGCACATTGTGTTTTATTTAAATCATTTTAGAAATTATTTTTTAAGAAATTAAAAGCAACACACAACATTATTTGAGATAAAACAAATAATCTTAAATGTTTGGTTATATAAACCCAAATTGTAATTTTTTAAGACAGACTGTATATTTAAATATGCAAACAAGGCTCATACATTTTCAAGATGCTCTCTCTTTTTATTTAATTTTTTATCTAAAGTTAATGATATGTATTTATTTTGCTGTTCTGCCCATAACACATACCTTTATCACAAACATGGTCATCTGTGGCAAATAAAATGAAAAAAAAAAAAAAAAAAAAAAAAACTGAATTATTTGCTACTACAAAAGATCTCAAGACAAAAGGCATGCTGTGATCATATCTGGCTTTAATATATTTGCTTTTTTGTGATATATGAAAAACAACCACAGAAACAAGCATGACATGCAAAGCCAAAAAAACAGATGCCCTGAGATGGAGGGGGTGAAATGGGTTGGATTCAACAGAAGGGGATTAATCAATTACATTTTTGGCTTCTGTCTGATTTTGGTAGTAGCAAAGCCATGTTCACATTGTACAGTGAGCCAAGCAGGTAGATTAAGTTTTAAATAACCACAAAATATTTCGACAAACATGCAATTTGTTGCTCTGATCATAAGAAAACAGGTATTAAAAGTAATTTTGACTACAGTCACTAGTGTTACTGATTACTTACAAAGATGTGTGCTTGGTGATTTATGAACCTGTTCATTTTCAGTTCTCATCCTATGTGCAAACCTCCTGAACAGACAGCAAAAAAAAGACAGATCTTTATTCAGTAATTTGTAATATGTAGTTTGGCTAATGTGCAATATCTGAAGAGTCAGACTGTTGATTGTTAAAATAGTTGCAAATAGTTTAAATCTTGTGGACGCAATCACATACCTCTGCTGGAAGTTTTTGGAGGGAATTAAACCAGCACGTAGGTTGCTTTCACCTACAAGTTTGGCCTGCCACCATATGGAGTCATCCTGACTCACCACCTGCAAGATGTTGCCTTTTTGGAAAGGAAGTCCTGCCTCTTGACAGGGTGTAGCCTTGTCCTCAAATGGAGTGTAGTCAAATAATGCCCTTAAATAGACCTTAGTCAGAAACCAGAGAGTGTATATTAACTTTACATTAACATTAGTATGTTATCATTTAACACATGCTCATAAGACAGAGAGAGAGAGAGAGATAGAGAGAGAGATAGACAGACAGACAGACAGACAGACAGACAGACAGACAGACAGACAGACAGACAGACAGACAGACAGACAGATAGATAGATAGATAGATAGATAGATAGATAGATAGATAGATAGATAGATAGATAGATAGATAGATAGATAGATAGATAGATAGGATAAAATAGAATTATAAGAAGTGATTCCAGTCACTGTGTTCTCTTTCTGTCTGTCCTCCTCCTTAATGGCAGGAATTATCTTCAGCATAATGGAGCCCTGAGACTGAGACTGAAGCAAGAAGCAAAAGAAGAGAATGTAACTTATACATTCTTGCTTTTTAATTACTATTAAAACAACTAAAAACCACAGTATTTTATTATATTTAAAATAATTAAAATAATTCAATAATGATGAATAGTCCTACACGATGCATTATCAGCCTGCAGGAGTTCATACCAGCATCTGACTGATCTCATCAGGGCCTTTGTGCATGATAGGGATTCCATTGACTTCCCTGAGCTCATCTCCGACTTGCACAAGCCCTGCAATAAACCATGATTATTGCATATACACTCACTACGGATTAACAAAAAAGCCACACTAGCAACATGTAAAACAAATCATAATCAAAGGGGTTGACAAGAAGCCACATCATTATATTATTATTACCCGTAAGTTGGTAACTGTGGTACTAATAGCTTCTTTTTATTAGAGTTATAAAATAGAGGATACCAAACAAATCCAAAAGCAATAAAATGTATTTATTGTGTACTTAAACACATAATTTTCTTACTTTACTGCTTATGTTTGATATATTTTCGACTTTGTTTTTAAATACAGATACATTGGGTCCACTTTTAATCTTGTAATCTTAACAACCTAAATGAGTATGTCTATGTCTCCTTTTATATTATGTAGTAAAAGTACACTGCATTGCATGTGTAACAGTCTTCTGAAACTCAATACTGAAACTAAATCTAGTCTGAAAGACAGAGCAATAAACAGTTACTTACTGCACACTTTTAAGTGACTTACCACTTCGATCTGCAGCCCCACCTCTCATGATTCTAGCAACCACCACTGTTCCTGTAACTTCATTTCTACGGATTGTTGCACCCTGAGTGACAAATATCTCAGTGTAAATAAAAATAGAAAAAGATTTAGCTAAAATGAAGAAGATGGTGATTGTTGTTAATCATTTCAGTTGTTCTTTTGGTTCTTCTGTTCTCTCATTTGTTGCTTTGGATAAAAGCATTTGCTAAATCACATAATATTCTTTGCCGAATTTAAACATGAACTTTCTGAGATTTGTTGATTATTTGATTCTGTTAACTCATCTTTTTCCTATTTTGTTTAACTGCAACTCATACCACTTTAAAATCTGAATCCTATTCCTAATTTTACCAATCTTAATCCTACTTGTAATCCTAATCCTATTCCTATGTCTTATTAAGATGCCATCTTTCCCCATTCTTTTCTTGCCTTTCTTTATTTAAGTATTTAATAGTCTTCTCTATTTTAATCAGGCATTTGGCACCTTGTTGATCATGGGCCATTGCACTGTACAGCTTCCAATCCAGAGATTAAACTGCCTCCAACAGTGCCAGTTCCAGCATGTATAGAGCAGTTGTACAGAAAGACATATACTGAAAATTGAGATTACCCCAACTCCAACCAAATGGTTTACTTTGGTCTGGTCAAACCACATAACTAGAGGACAGTGTAAGAAATTATTTTTCAAAATGAAATAACAACATGCTGGTCACATTATATTATAAAATGTAATTAATAACGTTGAATCCTGCAACGTTTAGTTTCCAGTAAATTGTCCAGTGTACCTCCACTAGATGGCACTATACACATTTTAAGCATCCTGATACTCATCAGCTACTTTTAATTTCAGTATTTTTAATCAGAACTCTAGACCTGACCAGTGTTTTTCATGTGAATTGCCATGTGGTAGGATAGACTCCAGCAACCATGGTGACCCTTTTTTATCAATAAGTGGCTTACAAATTATAAATAAAAGTGTATTGGGTGTATTTACAAACTTTTGCTTACCAAAGGCTCTTCACTCTTAACCAGGCGAACAATCTTGACAGACTCCTCTTCTAGCTCATCGTCCAGATCATCAGGCAGCGGAGGTAAAACAGGGTCAAAATTTTTCTGTGCTATTGTGTCATGTACTGTCAGTATAGCCTAGTAAGAAAAAGAAGAAATAAATAAGTTTTATTAGTTTCTTACTGAGAAAAACATTATTTCACCAAAGTGTATATTAAAGATAATAAACAGTAACCGTAATTGCAAATAAGTCATGTTATAATGAATGCATATTTTAATAATGATAATAAGTTTGACTTATATATTGCCTTTCTAAAACACAAGGATGCTTTACAAATAATCACAAAAAAAGTGGAAGAATTGGGAAAACGGATGGGTATTAAGTTGCATTTTGAAGGAGGAAAAAGAAGAGCAGATGCACAGAGCCTGAGGTAGGGCATTCCACTCCACAATTTTGGTGCTATTACACTATAAGATCTCCCACTAGCAGTGAATTTGAATTTTGGGACCGCCAAGAGACCAGTATTCGAGGACTGGAGTGTTTGATTTGGGGTATATGGATGTAAGAGTTGTGACAGATAAACAGGAGCCAGGTCATTAAGTGATTTTATAAATTAGAAGGATTAGATTAATGTTAATCTATGCTTCTTATGAAAAGTGTATCTGTAACTATTTTATGTTCCTTAAGTCTCAATTACATGATGACAACTTTAAAAAGGACTACGTTATTTTTAGTTAAAAAAATGTATGACTAAAGAAATGCATCAATGCATAGAGTCAATGCATCTATGACTAAAGATGATAATGTTCCTATATTCATCTACATTGTTTATATTTCTTCTCCGTTTTCTGTTCATGAATTGTGTTTCTAACCTCCACATCTCTCACTGTCATGCGATGAATAATACATGAATTTAGGAAAAATGCTTTTTTTTTACCTTCTTCATTTCTCAAACACTGAATGTTATGCCCATTCATACAACCCATTACGCAAATTACTGAAAACATTTAAGATGATAATGCTTAAGTGGCAAATATTATAAAGGATTTAGCTAGTTTGGCATTAAAACTTCTGTTTAGGATTAAAAAATGGCTTTAAATGTCATTAAAATTACATTTTGTACCTTTACATGTGGAGTAGTTAGAAGCATGAGAAGCTCTTTTTCATCTCTTTCCATTGGCCCACACTGCAGCTCCTCAGCCACCTGTCCATCAAAACATATATTTATAACACCAGTTATTTCTATCCTTTTCACAGTTAACAGAACACCACACACCATGTGGCACATTAACAAATCATAAAGTTTACTATTATGATCTCAAATAATCATAGACAACATTTAACAAAGAATATAAGAAAGTCTATGGAACAGGGAACACTCTTACATCTTCAGCCAGACAGGAAGCACCATGAAGCACAGGTGATGGGCTCTGCTGCTCAAACTGCCTGAGACACTCGTGTATCTGAAGCAAACCAAAGATTTGATAATAAGATAATTCCTTATACAGGCATCAACAATATACCTTTTAAGGTAATACTTACTTTTATTAGATAGCTGAGACTCCTCTCACTGAACACCTCTCGGAGGAACACCAAATCTTCTTTGTAATTGGCACCAGGGTGCAACTGAGATGTGAGCAATGCAAGCATCTCATGAAGGCCTTGATGTAAGACAGAAACACAGAGCAGTATAATTGGCCTACTCCTCAGTTTGAAACTGATAGATTCAACAACACTAAACAAAATCACTTAGCATTTTTAAAAAAGCACTAGCTATGAAAAAAAATCTAGAAGCCACATTATACAATAATCAGGTTTGATTATACTACAGTGTAGCTGGTTTTTGCTTGTATTGTTATCTTATTAGTAAGTCGCTTTGGATAAAAGTGTCTGCTAAATGACTAAATGTAAATGTAATAATAAATACATTGGTAACAATTGTTATCACTGTCATTATTGTATTTTTGCTTTAGATCTATGTGGAGCTGCAGTCAAGCACTGAGTCATTTAGAAGCAAAGCCAAGGAAACAGGTGAGGTAATAGATTTCACCTGGGACTTGTGTTTTTTATTTGTATGTCTCTCTACAGGGCTTTAAAAATAGGTGAGGCTCAGAAATGGGGTAGAGAAAAATCTGCTGCAGACTATGTTTAGTAAGTTTCTAGCTGTGGTTCAACTTACAAGCCTATAATGTTAAACCTTATAAAATCATGTTGTGTGTCTTGCAATTCCTGTATTTGCTCCTCTTTGTATTACATCTTGTCATGTTTGATGCTGAAACCCTGGACATTACATATTCTAACTGCCTCTTAGTTGTGTATCCCATCAAGTTTGCATTTATTCTACCCTTCCAATGCTACCTGACAATCTTGTGTGTTCTCTATAGTAAGAACAAGAGTGACACATTGCAATCCTTATGGCTCTTGCATTTTCCGGCTTCTGAGCCTAATCTAACTTTGACTTGCAGGTTCCTTTCTGAAATTTTGTACCTAAGTATTACTAATTTGTATATTAGTATTTATGTAAAACTATGCTATAAGTGAATAAAAAAATAAATATTTATTGCAATTTATAAAAGTGGCTTTTATAAAAATATGGCTTGTATCTGCAAATAAGTTTATCCTATAATACTTATTTTGTAATTCCCTAAACAAACAATTTGCTGACCTGTAGTAGGTGAGAGAACAGGCATTGTGAGGATTGAACCAGCGGATTTTTTCCTTCAGTATTGCTCAGAAAAGGACCTCCTCATCTGACAGTCCTGTCATGCAGTAAGAGATGTATAGCATCTGCCACTAAAAACAAGATTACTGATCAACTGCTGATGTAAAAAAAGAAATAAAACATAATTAATTGATTTCCAAACCCTTATGAGAATTTATTTTGCCAGCTTTATGATGATGATACATGTCCGAAGATGAACCTATGAGATATTCCCTTCTTCATGGGGAGGCCATTAGGAATTAAGGAAAAGGCAAAGTTTAAATTTCCTGCTGAGATCTTGATTTATTATGTTAGAGGCTAAATTCAACTTGCAATCCTTTATATATTTACAACTCCCTGCCATGGGTACAGGGAACAGAACACAAAAAATGAAAGAAACTTAAAAGTAAATTAATTTGATGAGCTACCTTGTAAATCCCAGTTTACAGGCCAAGATAAGGGGTAGATCAGTGCAACTGAATTCTTGTGCCTTGTTGCAAAAAAAAATAAAAAACATGCTCAAAATGCTAATGTAGCTCGATGATTGCTTTGGTCTTTGAAATACATTCATTCATTACCATCATCTTTGTATATCCAGGATCTCATCGAATGGTGGCTTATACCTGAGAACACACTGGGATGAAGGTAACCCTGTTGTAGAATTATGCAAATAGTTATATTTGCATAAAATAATCTCTAAAATTTGGATGATATTTAATTATCTAGATATCTAGTTTGGGGTACAGAATGGCCAAAAGGATAAATGCAAACAAATAGGCCTAGTTTTTGAATCTTATGCTCACATTGCCCATCGTCTTAAGCAATTGCTCAAATTTAAGCTTCCTGGGATCCTTAACATGTCCTTTTAAAGATCATCTTACAGTCCAGTTGAAGTACCCAGTGCATGTGAATGTCCTCCAGGAGAGTAAGAGAAAGTCAAAAGGTGTCCAAAAAAGTTAGATAACAGAACAAATTAACAGGGCTTTTGGCGTTTTGTCTGCATTTTTAGATTAGCATGCATCATTTGCCACTAATGTGAAAAAAAGAAAAGAAGATTTTCAAAGCTAATAACTTCAGCATGCCTCGAGATAAATCAAGCCAAAAAATGAGGTGTCTTCAGAATTTAGCTCACAAGTGAGTTACTTAGATCAGTTAATTGGTGTTCACCTGTGTTTGAGAAGGTGCTGGACCAAGGTGAGACTCAAATTTGAAGTTGAGAGAGGGAGGGGGATCACAGCGTCTCACTTTCCTGTCGCCATGTTAGTGGCTCCAAATTTGTCTGTCCAAAGGTTCCTCGCATCCACTCTCCAGTTTATAGCCACCTGCATGTTCTGTCCTGATCAATAGGACTCAATACTCTGGCTTCCCCATTTGCATTGAATAACAATACTTTGTTGTCCTCCTCTTCGACGTGGCCACTGGCATACTCAACTTGCCCGCTCCACATCTAACTGTCTCCAGACAGCTGAGAGATATGGGCCACAGTTTGCATCCTTGCTGGTGTGTGTTTCATTTCTTTATAACATTATTTTCTATAACGGAATTTTTTTTTTACAGAAAGTCCTAGAAAACACACTGTATAAATTATTGGAAAATGGCAGAGGCAGTGGTAAGACCAAAAGACCAGTACATAGAGTCCTCAGTTTAGGAATCAAAAACAAAAACATACTCTTTACAGCTGGTCAAGTGCTCCAAGTACTAATGGAAGACTAGATGAGCCTGTTTAACACTCAAGGGTCAATTCCTATATGATCAGAAAATAACTTTAATGTGGTAAGGGATTTAGAGAGATAATGCTTGGCATAAATAGCTTTTCTGTAGTTTCTAATGAAGCATATAGAGGTTAACTATAGAGCTTGTGAAAATAAAGTGTTTTGGACATTTTTTTCTAAAAACTTCAAGGTCTGGAGACTTTGGTTTGTTGTAAATGTTACAGAAATAAGTGATTTCCTCATCTGTACCATTCAAAACTTGCAGACACTGAGGGTACTGAGGGAATTTTAACCAGTTTATAGTACAACAAAAACAGAATACATGCATCTTAAAGAAATCCATGAAATAATATAAATATAAAATGAAACAATCATAAGGACAGGCTGGAATTAAAAATATACAAACTTAAATGGTAAATAAATGAGTTCAGTGTAATACATTTACAAACCATGACTCAAAAGACAGCTGTTAAACAGAAGAAATCATGTGTTATTTCATTGTGCTTATTTTATCCCAACATGTCATGTCTTAGGCCTGATTGAAATACAGCAACTATTCCTGTGTCATTCCACTCACGTGTGCAACAACACAAGTGCACTGTCTACAGCTGAGGGACTCTCCTAATAGAAAAAAGAAACGGATTTCACAGCAGGTGCCCAGTGAGGATTGTCAGATACATATTTTATACTGCCAAAGATCTGGTACTGACTTGACCACAGATACAAACTAAAAGCGATATCAACTATAGCAGTGCTGCACATCATTTGGAGTCACCCTCAAACAATTAAGAACCAGTCACAGAGAAAGGAAGGCACAAACACAAAGCAATTACCAAAAACGTTGAGATTAGTTGAGTGCTGCTGTTATTTAAGTTATTATTTAGATGATTTATTTAGAGTATTTGTCATTTGATGACAGGTTTAACGGCCTGTGTGGATAATCAGCATGCAAGGAAAGTCCAATGGTCATAAGCTGCACTTTATCTGCATGAGATCTGGCTTGAGAAACCCGTCTGTTTCCATTTATAGGTAAAGAAATATTTTACAAAGTTACAACCACAACAAGGAGATGACTGTGGATTATTTCACACAAAACTCTGACACAGTTTTATTTACAGCTGTAAAAGCAGCTGTGATGGTAGATCACTTAAGAGCCAGCAAGGATGTGAAGGTGAAATGTCTTATGGTGTGATGACACCCAACCAGAGTATGAGAATAAATGCAGTATCAAGTAGAATGAATTTTTGTAGACATATGAAAGAATGCAATTAGTGAGAATAGAAATAGGTACAAATGAGCAAGCAGCAGCAGGTGAAATTAAAACATAGAAGAGGGTATGTGAAAAGACAAACTTGTGATAAAAAAAAAACATGCCTCCAAATAAATTTAATTAGATTTAATTATTTAATTTAAAATTTATTAAACAAGAAAAGGAAATATGAAATATTTTAATAAAGTTTTGAGTAAACTGATGCAAAGTTAAAAACAATGCAGACACATGGCTTAGAACCACTGTACTTCAGATGAAATAACTTGACTTTATAGATTGTTAAGCACTGCTTTAGCCTGAACCAAACAAGATCTTGATCTAGACACCACTTCCTCACTAATCTGTATTGATTTCATATAAGGATACAAAGTTTCTCTCACTCTATCTTAACAGTGTGATTAGATTCCCACATGCTACAGCAAGTGGTTTCTTAAGTTACATAGGCTAAACCTTAAATAGATCCTATTGCATTTGACTGTTTTCTCTTAAAACCTCAGAACTCATTAGCAAATACCAGCAGCTATAACCTGCATCTTTTCAATATTGCTGTATATTTATGTACCGGGTGGAAGGAATGCGGACTGGAAGTTTTTATAGTCTGTAATTAATTATGCAGCTACATAGTGTATACATAGTAAAAAAGTGAGTGGATTTATGAAATTTAAAAATACTTTGATTAATGTAACTGTCTATTTAAAATAAAAATAAAAACAAATGTCATAAAAACCACAATATAAATTATCCTTTGAGTGAAATAATTGTTAGACAAACTCTAAATAAAAAGATGTAGATAATTTAGAAAATAATTTCAGTGTTCAAATTTCCTCCCAATGTTCCACTTAATAACTTAAGACATGACTTGCACAGAACAGATTAGACAGTCACAAGGTCATACTGTCATCACACATCACACCATATGTCCCCTACACCTGCAAACCACCCATTGAGCTTCCTCTCTCTCCCTGTCTGTTTCACACACTCTCACTCTGTCTCTTTCTGTGGGTGTGTGCATGTAAGTGTCTCTGCAAGCAATTACATTTTATTAGGGCAAAAAGATTTACGTGTATGGCACCATTTGGTGGGTCCAAGTGTGTAAATTGCTCACAAAATACAACATAGGGAAAAAATGGAAACAAAAAACAGCTTCTGAATAGTAAAGTAAGGATTTTTGTCCGGTGTGTCTGCGTGTGTGTGTGTCTGTGAAAGAGAAAATTAGCACACAAAATACAAAGCAATGTTTATCTGCCACTAAATTTCTTACTGAGAAAAAATACTTCACCCACACATGTGCCACACATCACTGTAACACTGGCATGCCATCCTTAATGTTCAGTGCATGGAAAACAAAAACACTTCTAGTCACTATTTTTATGTCATATATATCTTTCTGTCCCTCCTTAATAAGACAATCCCTGTGTAATTCATCTGCCATGCCAGACTCTTTCATTCTTTAGTGACGTGCACTAAAATACAGTTTTGCAGCTTCATATCATTCTCTCCACCTCACTCTCTCCCGACATTCTGCAGAGAATATAATACATGCAGTCATGATAGAAAGAACACATTGTGTCTTACCTTGCACGGTCTCACTGTTTGTCTGTGTAACTAAGCAATGGTATTTTATTTAGCTGAATGCTCCCTCTATTACAGCATCGTCTGCTATTCTGGCTCTGTCCACTGTGAGTATTAAGATGCCTATTCCTTTTTCTCAGACTCTTCTCCCTCCCTCCCACTCTCTCTCTCTCTCTCCTCTCTATACACAGAGTCCTAAGCCTTGCCTTTTCTTGCCTGGGCTGCACACTTTATATTAGTTAATATTTACTTCATCTTTATCACAGACTATTAACTAGATTTTGTCCATGAATAACATCCTTTGACCTATTCATTTCCTTTTAGGGATTTTACACAGAAGTTGATCAACCCAGACTTGCGTTTCTACCGTCTAAAACATGAACAGTGCTGCCCTCTGGAGGATGTGTGTTTGAATAATAAATTGCACTTTTAAAAATCATTGCGTACTAATCTGTATTGTGATCATGCTATTGTTTAAATTTCACAGGTAAAAAACAGACAAAACACACACAGTACACACAGAATTTTAAATGCATTATTGGAGTCCTTTGATAAAGGAAAGAAAGCTTTCGGAACAAGACTTCTTCCTAGCATTTACAGAACATGTTAGTGGAACAGTCTATAAATCAGTGCAATTATTGGTGGTTAAAAATGACCTGCATAAATTTTGTGTTACATTTGCATAAGTGTGTAATTATACAAAGCTTTATTAAACATATCTCACCCCACAGTGTTGTATAGTCATGGAACTTTAAAAATATGTGTGCTTCTTAAAAACAAACTGGAAATTTTGCATGTGTTACATTCTTTCATTTTTATTAAGATGAATAACACTATTAAAAACACTTTTTCATCTACATATATGTATAAATATACACAACATCAATAAATCACTAGATGTTAGTGTTTACATAATGGTACAGTTATTTGGTATAAGAAATAAAAAACTCATTACTGCTTCTTTGTAGATTCCTGTAATGGAGATCTCTGAACTTTTTATTTACTTTGCAAAACATATCATTTATTAAAAGACAAAGAATATATATAGCTTGCCGCCATCATAATGCAGAATGAAGATAAATATGTGGAAAATCTTCTTACCTTATTTTTTGTCACTTTATTTATTTATTCATTCATATATAAACATAATGTTAATATTTATATACTTGATCATTGTATGGATTCCTAGAAGTTCCGATGCCATTACCACCCCCCATGCCTCCATAACTGATTCTAGAGGGTGTCTGACTTCTGTAGCTCCTTGTGTCCTCAAAGAAATCATCGTGGCTTCCACTCTGAAATAAACAACCAAATTATGTTTTTTTGTTTAGATTTATAACAAGTATTGCACTAAATAAATAATTGGCTTAGACCACTAAAGACAACATTTTGCCTCTTTATTTATGAGCTTACATGTATGAAAAAATGTTTAAAAGTGGGGATGTTTTGAGATTGGGAAGTAAAATTATTGTAACCCTAGTATTGTTTTATTCTGACAAAAATGTGTGTATATCTGGAGTAGAATTGTATTTCAGCAAAAGTGGGAGTGTTGAAACACCCACAGCACAACGTATTTGCTATGTCACTGAGCACAGCAATGCTGATGGAGGGGAAGCTGATGACAATGGATGGTGATTAGAGGCAGCCTTATTAATGCACCTGCCAGTGGCTCCACTAATTAAAGTGTGCAGCTTTTATGAAACATCTCATCCTGTGAAGTAAAAGCTCATGACTGCAGGGCTGAGGCAATTAGCAGTTACACCAGGCTACATCTGTATTTTACTTTACTTGTAAAACAATGGCTTCACACAAGCACATATCTGTGCCACTGTATTTTAAAATAGTAAAATAAATAATAAACAACTAAAATAAAAACAAAAACAATAAATCATACACAGTGAGAAGGGGGGGGGGTTAATAAAAAAAACACAATTGGAAGTGTTCTGAAATAGGATTAAAAAAAAGTGTAAATTGCTTATACTAACACAAGTGGTCAAGATAGCACAAGTTTTGTCTTTTGAAATGTAAAAAAAAAATGTGTTCTGCACATTAAATAAATTTTGATTCAAAATAGGGATATAGCTTTTATGTTATTACCATTTTGTTATCTGTGTGATCTCTAGTCACCAAGGCATGTGTGCTTCCACTGTCAGTCATCTCAAGATTTGTGGGTTGCCAGCCAGTATTCAGGTTGACACGAGGGATTCGAGGAATTCCTGATGGTTTGTGAAACTCAAGTTCATCATTCTGATCTTTGTCACTAGACGCTGTGCTGGTTTTCTTTGACTTTCTACATTATAACAATAAAAAAAATTTATTGCTGTTTTTTGTTATGTAGTTTAGATTGAAAAATGAAACATAAATATGATAGACCATCCTAAACAGCAAGGTGTATATTGATTAATATCATCTCTTACTTAAACTAGCATATCCCCAAACCAAATATTGTATTCCAAATTCTTTATTTGAAATAAAGGTCTTGTTTTATCTAAAATAATATTACTGAAGTTTAAAGTAATAAACCAGATTAAAAGCTACAGTAAAATTAAATGTACACAGTAAATTTTAGACAGTGCTGGATCATCACTCGCAACCTAAAGACATTATATAGTAATAAACAAAACAGTTAACAGATTTGGAGCTTCATCTACCAACTTGGTTTACAAAGGTGAAGAGTTTTGGTTTAGATGGCAGGCATGACTCGTTTCTCTGAAGGAACACTACTGAGCAGCTACTATTTGGTTTGTGAATCATTTTTAGCATTGCAGTCACAATGATGTGGTGGTGGTGTTAGTGTGTATTGTAGTGGCTTGAGTGGATCAGTCACACTGGAGCTTAGTGAATGTGCTCTCTATTAAACAAATCTACTTTCTTGCTCCGACTTGCAGATTTAATATAAAATGTTAAAATAAACAATGAAAGTAAAAACAGGGAGTTGTGCTCAGTGAAATAGCTGGTGGGTACAGAGCAACCAATCAAGACACTACTAACTACTGAAGATGCATCTTTTTATTAACGAATACCTGTTGTAGAATAAAATAAAATAAAATAAATAAATAAATAAAATAACAAAGGGGGTGGCTTAGTGGTTAGCATGTTCGCCTCTCAGCGCTAGGGATTCCCGGTTCGAATCCCAATCTGGGTGGAGTTTCCATGTTCTCCCCTTATCCGCGTGGGTTTCCTCCAGGTTCTCCGGTTTCCTCCCACAGTCCAAAAACATGGATCAAGTCAATTGAGTTCTCTAAATTACCCCATATATACCCCAGTGTGTTTGTGTGCATGTCTGTGTGAGTGAGTGTGTGCCCAGCGATGGATTGGCGCCCTGTCCTGGGTGTATCTGCCCAGCGCCCGAAACATTCTCCTTTGGATGGGCATGAAGAACCCCCCCCGTGACCCTAATATAGGATAAATCGGAAGATAATAAATGAATGAACAAAGGGGGGGAGCAGGATCAGATAACGATCAGGTTTGATAATTCGACAGTGTAGCTGGTTTACTTCATAACTACTGACTTGTGATGTCGCTTTGGATAAAAGTGTCTGCAAAATGACTAAATGTAAATGTAAATGCACTAATTATGATGTGGGAGGTTCTTGTAAAGAATATACATAGTACATAGTACCCAACACATATATACAAAAATATGTGATTACATTTGAGATGTGATTATGTATTAAAATGTAATTGTCTGACCTCGAGCACACCACTATAAAGGCTATGAAAGTGCTGAGACACAGTACGCCCAAAACACATGAGACCACAACCAGGATCAAGAGATAAGCTGAAATGATAAAATTTCAAGACACATAGATGTCAATTCTGTATTAATGCTTAAAGAACTTAATATTAAAGATATTGTGTTAATGCATCACTTGTTTTAAAACTATACAAACTTACAATCTTCACAGTTGAAACCAGAATAACCAAAAGGACATCTGTCAAAAAAAGGGTCAGTTGTAATTGTAAATCCTTTATAATATTGTCAGTAATATTTATTTTGGCAATTACTTACGGTTTACATGTATCTGAATTCTCTGCTTTTTCACCTTTGGGACAGGCTGTAAAAAATTAAGAAAAATGTTGTAAAGGCATAAAACCAAATTGCCTTATCTAAAAGTTTCTAATTAAACTAAAAATGTCAAGAATATGAATAATTAATAATAAGACTAATTAACTAGTTAATAAACATTAATTAACTAAAAAGAATAATGCAGACACAAAATGAACAAAAAGTTCAGTCAGAAGCGCAACATGTGCTTCTGACATATAAACTGGTCTTAACAACACATCATTGATGAAAAAAAATAAAATAAAAAGAGTTTCTCTTTGATTTACTTCAATCTTATGGGTAAATATGAAGGGTGAGCAAATAAAAATAAATAGAAAATATTTTGTAATGTTAGCTTAGTCCCATGCTTTTGACGACATAATATCTTAAAAAGGAGATGAAGAAAATCTGTGAATGTGTGTATACATATCCACACCATTGCTTCGATATCTGACATATTATTCTTTGGGACACAGCAATGTGTGTGTGTGTGTGTGTGTGTGTGAAAATTAAATATTACTTACATAGGCATGCATATTGCGTTACTGATGACTTGATGTATTCTTTTTTGCAAGTGCAGGTAGCTACACCTCTATTATCTTTACAACTTGTGCTGTTTAAGTCACAGTATCCAACAATGCATGTGTTTTTAACTATGGAGGAACAAAATATGTGATCTTAAGTGCAGAGCTGTATTTTGCAGAGCTGTAATTGCAGTAATTGCTTTGAAAACTGGTTTTAACATTTGCACATAGGATGCAAATCATTTCATTATAAATACATTAGCAAATTAATACAAATACTTTAAACAGAACAGACATTGAACATACCTATAATTTTCAAACCACTGAAGATCTCATTTTCCACATTCATTATGGCTTTTTTTATTGTGGTATCATTGATAGAAGAGTTGAAGTTATAGAAATTTTCCACATCTGCTATCACACTGCCTTTTCTGCCGTGACACAAAAATATGTTCACATACACATTAGACAAAACAGCACTGGGAGTATTTCTGTTAAGTGCACATATAAGAAGTAAACATGTAAAATAATGCAGAACACAGACTGACAGTAAAATAGCAAGGGCTGCACAAACACAGGCTATAAAAACAGGAATATAGCCATTTGTTGTGTCATTAAAAATAAAAAGTATGCTGAGTCACGCTGCACAACACAGCAATCAAAAATAAATATATTTTTAAAAAGTGAAGTTACAAATACAAGCATGCTGCATAATACAGCAGGCAAACAGAAATTGAAGTAACACTTTTAATGTTGGAAAACACATTACAGCAGATGGGTTTTTTAGAATCCTAACACACACACACACACACACACACACACACACACCGCAAACACACACAAACATCAGAGAATCAGAGAATTAGATGCTCTAAGGTAGCATATTTGAGTGTCACAGAAACAGTGCATTAAGGTATATGGCCTAGAACAGGGTTTAAGTAGCGCTGCTGGCAGGTGTGCCGTGTTTGACCTGATTGGACCTGCACCCTGGGTACACACACTATGTAGTTCTGCTTCGAAAAGTGTCGCATCCAGCACCTGGCCACACCTTATCAGTAGAAAGTAAACAGTATACAGTATACTGTAAAAAAAATCCCTTTATTAACAACTAAGTTATGTGCAGTACTCACTTTAAAGACAGAACTGTAGATCCAATGTAGCCAGAAGTAGCAGATAAAGCCTCCCTTAGCTTTATTTACATTTGGAGCGACAAAAAAACATTAACAGATATTAACAAATAACATAACATTTAATTAAATTTTCCAAAGTTCTGTGCTTTACAGGTTTAAATTATGTAAAAGTAATGTATAAACTTGTGTTATACAAACGTAATAAGAAATATGTCGCTTACCGCTTCAACAATTTCACCTGCTGTTTTTTTGAATATCCGTGAATTCTTGTTTGACATTTCTTCATTATAAGTTTTGTTCAAAATCAGATCACTGGGAAAACTTCTTACTATAATAAATTTAGGAATATAGGAATCTGGATTACAAAATCTGAACATATCTGAACTCAATTATACACATTTTCAGTTGAAAAATAAACATATAACGTTTACTAAATTAATGCTAAAAATAACATATATTGTGTATATTCAAGCTTATTTCAGACAAAGAATGGGCATTTTAAATAACTCAACAAATCAGCTCTTACCCACCTGTAATACAAAGCTTTAGAGTAGAATCATAACCTAGGCCGGTATTACACAAACACATGTAGCCATCCAGGAGTGCTGCACAAGTACTGCCAAAGCCACAAGGGTTCAAAGCACAATGATCTGAAAATGCAAAAATATTAACACTTTAATTAATATCCTCAAAATCTACCAGACTTTTTTCAGACTTGGATTCATTAATAATCTTTTCCTTTGTTGCTTTCTACAGAGATATACTGTATATACTATTGCAATCAGTCAGGATAGAAAACAGTTTTATTATTTAGTTTTCTGGAACTATTTAAACTGTAATTTGTTGGTATTTTATTACATCAATCATTTTTTATTTTAAAAACTTTTAAGCCATTTATATGTCATTGTGCATTTATGATGTACATAGTGTTTTATTCTATTTTATATACATACATGTAATTCACAACATTTAATTTATTTATTTTTTTTACATTTTGGTAGAAAACTTTTTTTTAATAATTATAATATGATAATTACACTTATTAACAGAAATTGTACAATGATAATTACAGGTAAATACTGCCCCTTTGCAACGGTCGACAAAGTGAATTTCCCAATGGTGGGATTAATAAAGGTTTACATTTTCTTATTAAAAAAAGCAGTTTTCAAGCAATGGGACTGTGGCAGTTGTAGCATTGTGATTTCAGCCTGTTCTGCAGTTGAAACAGGACGGCTTGGCATCATTAATGTCATAAAAGGACATGATGCAAGCAGATCATGGTAGGAAATCCAACAACATAACAGTTTTGTTTTGTATGGAGGAATGTACTAAAATTCTCACTGCCAGATATAAGGATATTATGTAATACAAGCATATTAAATAAATATATAACTTATGACTTATATTTGTATTTCAATTGTTAATATTTTGGTTCTGTCTATTATTACTTAAAATCCATCCATCCATCCATTCAATATCTTCCGCTTTATCCTCTACTAGGGTTGCGCAGAGGGGGCGGGGGGGGGTTTCCTCATGCTCATTCAGGGGAAAAAGTCTTACACCCACTATATAGGGGAAATTAAAAGCAGCCAATTCACATTGAATCCATGTTTTTGGACTGTGTAAGAAAACCAGACCCCCCCCCCCCCCCTCAAAAAACATGCGGACACGGAGAACTTGGAAACTTCCCCCCAGATCAGGACTCAAACCTGGATCCCCACTGCAAGGCAAATGTGCTAACCACTATGTCACCCCAAAATAATTGTCATATTAATTAGAACATATATGGAATATTAAATGATATTTTATTAATACTATGACCCAGGCTATTGGATACAAGTACATGTATAACAGTTTTGGCCACTGTGGAAAACCCACAACCAATAACTCAAGAAGTAAAAATTTTTAAATGTATGTATTACTAAAAAACCCTTTAGAAAACAGCAATTTACTGTCCCCAGTTATACACACCTGGTGCGGAAGTTGTGGTATTTATGGTTGTATTTTCTTCATCAGTGGTTGCAGAGTTGCTTGTGACCGTATCGATTGTGACAGTACCGCTTGTGTCCATATCGATTGTGACAGTACCGCTTGTGTCCATATCGATTGTGACAGTACCGCTTGTAACCAAATCAATTGTGACAGGACCGCTTGTAACCAAATCGATTGTGACAGGACCGCTTGTACCCATATCGCTTGTGACAGTACCACTTGTAATCATATCGTTTGTGACAGTACCGCTTGTAACCATATCATTTGTGATGGCTGTACTTGCACTCATTTCCATAGCAATGGTTGTAGACTCTGAATCAATAGGTGATTCTGAAACCATAAGTGAAGCAAACAAAAAATTAAAGCACTGCCTTTACATGTATTTAGGGCTTATGTACATTGTGGTCTATGGCTTTATAACTAACTACAAATAAATAAAATATGTCCAGAAATGAACATTCCTATACATACAAAATAAAGTAAATAAATATTAAATATATTTAACTATTATTTCCTAAGTCCAACAATTAAAGACTCCAAAGATTATGTAATAAACATAAATTTTCTAGTATTGGTAACAGTAAAAGTGATTTCAATTGGATCGGTGTATTAACATGTATATTCTGTTAGTAAAAGTAAATTGTCTCAAACAGTGTTCAGTGGTTGAAACGCCCAAAGAGGAGGTCAAAAAGACATTTGAAAGAAAAAACACCATGGGATTTTTTTTTTTTTTTTTAAAAGAAGCAACCTTTTCAGTACCACGGGTAAATGGGGGATTTATTTATGCATGTCCCTGAAATGTGAGAAGAAACCAGCAAAGGGAGAACATGTAAATTCCACAAAGAATGGACTTTGTGTGTCTTGACTACACTTACAGGAAAGAGTTGGCAAAACTGGTGATAGTGTACAGCGGTTTAAAACCCTACAACCCATTAAACTCCAAGATGCCTTGGAACAGTTTATTAAAAACAGTTTATTAAAAACTGATAGTGTTCGTTAATTCTAATGCAATTAATCAATCATTTGTAATGATGCATGGACAAACTGAACTCCATCAGGAAGGTTTTATTAACAGTTCCTATACGACAGTATGGAACCTTCGGGTTAAAACTCTTTGTAAATTTTAAAATGTGATTACATAAGCATTTGATTGTAATAATTTGCATTTTCTATAAATTTCTTTTAAAAAATCAATAAAATTACTAAATGCAAAAGACTTAATATGCAGGAATTAAATTCACAAACCTGACAGTCTGCTGGAAGAAGAAGGTACTGTTATCAAGTGACCTTAAGCCAGTCATACAACTGTATACCTGTGTTTCCAGTTTACATTTGTGACTTCAGCTATTTTCCTTTTTAATTACAGTCAAAATGTTCAGTTGGTATTTACAACATTACATATGTTGCTACATGATTCAGGCTCTGTTCCCAAATAAATTGATAATGGAATGGACATTATGTTCTGACTCATGCACTCGTGAATTGTGCAACAATCATTATTTTCCAATAAGAACACCAGATTTCATGTTTATTTCACAACTATTATTCATAATGTTAATAACTTTTTTTGCTCAGTGAGCATAAAAATATAGGTTTCAAGTTTCAATTTCTATATTTATATAGCACTTTTTACAATACTGTATTGTGTCAAAGCTGCCTTACAGTGTTTTATGCCTAAACCCTCAAAGAGCTAAAGCAACAGTGGCAAGAAAATCTCCCTGGTGTTGTTGGTTTTAAAAGAAAACAATGCTGTAAGGACTAGGGCTCAGTGGGGGCTTCATCCTCATGGAGTGGCAGCATTAACAGTGTAACAATGCTGCAAAGCATGTACTTGTACAAAGCTTTAAATATTCCATTTACGCATCAACAGAACTGCAGCCTGTTTTTAAACCAAGAATATATATATATTTTTGAATGCTTGGGTTTATATGGACCAAAATAACACAACACTAATAGATATAGAAAAACTGTACCAACACTACTTGTGGAATAAACACAGAATCAGTTTAGTGACAATTCATTTGGGAAAAGTTTTGTAAAAAAAATACAAAACAATTAAAATTTCACCTGTAATGTATAAAGTAAATACAACAAAAGTCATGAGGGTAGACTTGTGTCATTAGTCATTATGACTGCGGGATAAGCCTAAATGCGAATGGGGATTGGATTCTGTCGAGAAACCCAACACAGATTTGTTGAAATTTTCTGTCCCTACTTTTTCAGTTTGATTCTCATGTTTGTGAACTTGTTTCAGTACTTGTAAAAGTGTTTTGCGTTTGGTTATTTAAAAAGTACTTTTGTTTTCCAATGTGTTCATTTGTTTTGTACTTTCTGGCCACTATAATTCACAATCATAAACAAAGATATGTTCATTAATTACAAAAATAATTTACAGCTATCTATCAACCTAAAAGCAATCTGTAAATGGTTTAAGTAATAAAGCTACATCTGCTGAATATAAGCAACAGTTAACAAACTAAAAATATCTAAACCTTATTTTATATTAAAGCTTTACTACACATTATAACTATTTATTCAATAAGTAATACATTTTATTTATATAGTACATTTGCAGTATAAAACTGTCAAAAGAGCAGCTTTACAAAATTCAATTTTTTGTAACTGGAAGAAATCAACAAATAGTAAGTCATTGCACAGACATGCATGCTCAGCCGACCTTAAGTAAACCACTTATATAATAACTTTTTTTCTGAAAGATTTTACATATATACCAGGGGAAAGTTCATAAAAAATAATCATAAACCAGTGTAATTAGTCAAAAACTTGCTGGAATTACCCTTACACAAAAACTATTAAGCAACAAACTGCACTATTATCATCTTTGTACATATATCCCATGCTACATTTCTTTGCTCTAAACATAATTGCAAGCATTTTAAAACTTCTAACTTAAACATGACTAATTTATAATAATTAACACAAAACAATAATTCATGAATACATTAAACATTTTATATTATTTTTGTATGCATACAAGCAATATAAAATGCAATAAAATTAAATTGCAATGGTGCCAAAAACTATGTAATTTTCTTCGTTTCTGTTTAGTTTAAAACCACTTTGTTTATTTGTTTAAAAATATATTTTTTTAACTTTTGCACAAAAGATAGAAAACTAAAATCAGACCAAAATAAATATCAGAACATTTTATACATATATACATCCATTCAATTTGTAGATTAATAAACATAATTTAATAAGAACCATGTTTTAGCAGTCAGTGGCTATTGGTGTAAAATGTCTGTAATTATTTAGCTTTAATTGATATATGTAAATTATATCCCTGGTTTCATAATTTTTTGCCAAATCTTTACATGCTCCCTAAACATAGCCCCTTGATGTTAACTGTCTTTTACTGTATATTGTGAACTGAAGCACATGCAGGTTATCACAGCTAAATAATTCAGTGAGTCTACACAGAAGCCTAATTCTGACCTTTTTCTTTTGTCTACATGCAATAATTAAACCACTGAAACATTATCACATATTCATATACAAAATGTTTCCTATTAAAAGTATTTCAAAAATTACTTACGAGATGGAGAGTCATCGAAGTGTCCCATTCTTACTAAGGCTAACAGGCTTAGTACCATAAACTGCTTTTTAAGATGCATTACTAAACAGCTCAGTACACAGGTAAATTTTAAACTGCTTTATGTAATGTTGTCCGCATATATGCACTCTTACATTCTAGCACTAATAATTTTCACAAAAAGAAGAGG
>JAFMOC010000022.1:2915000-3192500 GCA_019802505.1 Corydoras sp. C115 | reverse complement strand
TTCTTTTTTGTTTTCTTTATTGTTAATAAGGATACATTGTTATAAAAGAGGGGTACTTATAACAAATTTATAGAGAAATCATACTACATTGGGCGTGTAAATATACTTTATCCCATTTTGTCATGTATGGGGGGGGGTGAATGTGTGTGTGGGGGGGGCGCAAAAAAGTTTTCTTCCTAGGGGGGGCTTAACAGAAAATAATTGAGAATCACTGATATATATATATATATATATATATATTATCTTCCGCTTTATCCTATTAGGGCCGTGGGGGGGGGGCTTCCCATGCCCATCCAGAGGAGAACGTTTAGGGCGCTGGGCAGATACACCCAGGACAGGGTGCCAATCCATCTCTGGGTACACAGTCACTCACAGAGAGACACTCTATATGGGGCAATTTGGTGAACTCAATTGACTTGATCCATGTTTTTGGACTGTGGAAGGAAACCGGAGAACCCTGAGGAAACCCATGCGGACACGGAGAGAAAATGGAAACTCCACCCAGATGGGGATTCGTACCGGGAATCCCTAGTGCTGAGAGGAGAACGTGCTAATATATATATATATATATATATATATATATATATAGAGTATATAATATACACACACACACATGTTTGGATTATCAATATCATTTAAAAAGTTTCACTTTCAATCCTAATTTATGAAAAATCTGCTGAAAATAACATGATTCATTAATAAATTAAAAATAGTTTTCATAACAAAAGGTTTTATTGGCTTATCTAATTATATATAAAGTCATCTGAGTCTCAGTCTTGTACAGTCACAAAAAAACAGACTGAATGAGGACATCTGCTACAAAAAAACAAAAAAAATTTGGTGCAATGATGGTGATAAAAAAAAAGCCATACAAAAAAAAAACTTCATAACATGCATCAGACAATAAATCAAAACGGTAAAACCCACAATTTAGTGTTTTAGACATTATTGTAAACAAAATCTTTCTAGAGTTCATTCGAAAACACATGGCATGTAACAGAAACATGGGAAAACACAAAAATTCGAAAAACCCTAACAGGAAGGGATACACAACAAAACACTGCTTGGCATGGCTGCTTAACAGACATAAAATGCATTAAAACAGACCAACATGAACTATAGTTGTAAACACAGGTGACATTTGATGATTATACAATATGGCTGATATATACTACAATAATACCACTACGAAGGCTACATAAAACATGTCCCTGGTTCACATGTGTACAGTGATATGAGGTATATTATGGTCAATTCTTTTGCAATTTTTTTTCTTTCATTTTTTTTTCCTTTTCAAACACGGGGAATTTTTGGAGTGCAGCATTTAGGCTAAAACCCCCAACAATGGAATTTGCTGCTTTTTGTGGAAATTCTCCCCAAATCATCAGAGAAAGAACTGTGGTGCATTAGTGGACTAGAGTGCAATCCAGCATCTTCATGCAAATTCCTAGCACTACAAAAGATCTGTG
This sequence comes from Corydoras sp. C115, assembly GCA_019802505.1. Taxonomy (NCBI): domain Eukaryota; kingdom Metazoa; phylum Chordata; class Actinopteri; order Siluriformes; family Callichthyidae; genus Corydoras; species Corydoras sp. C115. The sequence continues at coordinate 3,191,031 of JAFMOC010000022.1, read as the reverse complement.
GGAAAGGAATAAATTTATATGCCAATGCCCACTGTTGCAAACCACATCAGGGATGTTCCCTTTAAATTTTACATCATGAGTGTTAGGATAGGCTCCAACCCCCTGCACAGCCCTGAATGGGACTAGTGGCATAGAATGTATGGTGCATTTTTACAGTCAATAGAAAGTCTGCATTGTTATTCATTGGGCATCAAATTTGATATTTGAGAGGTAGAATTCAAAATGCATCAATTCATTCAAACAAACAGATTTATAATACTTAAATACGCTTCCAATACTATTGAGGCCCTGCAACTACACCCAAGGCCCTACAGCACAAAAATCGTTATGGCGTCCTTGCCAACAGAAATTACTGACTCAATAAACTCATGCTAGTTACCCTCCCATCGACTATATATTAAAAAGCAATTGCCCCCATTATAAACACATTACTATTTTTTTTAAAAATCACAGTTTTTCGCTAAACAAAAATGATGTTTTCAAAATCCAACAGTTTGTCTTCACTGGTAAAAGTGCTAATTTGATTCCTTGAGATACATGGAAAGGGTAACCATGACCGGTGCATGGAAAGTGTTTAACACACCTGAGGTCATGTTTGAGAATGCTACTGATCAAGATTCACATGCATGCACACAGACTACCATACACTCTCCCAAATAACTATCAGCAAGCATGTCTGTGTTTAACCTCGGACTGTTAGTGATTGAAGTATGAAGTGTTTTCACATTAAAAGTACCATAATCTCTGCATATATGTACAAGCAGTGGGAAGATTCACCAGTGTGATCAGACAGACTGAAAAAAAAAGTTCAAAATTTCTCCTCAAGGAACAAATCACTATAGTTTTAAATGAAACTCAAAAACCTAGTGCTAGTTGCACTCAATTATAAAAAAAAATGCTTTTCCTGAGTAATACTTTCAATTATTGTAACAGACAATAGGCTGACATTTTTTGCCATTGAATACTGGGCCACACCCTGACAATAGTTTACAATATTTCATTTTTAACTATTTTACAATTCTAACCTGATTGCTAAAACACAGCTTTCATGAAAGGTCAAGTCACTCAACTATCATCTACTCACAAAAAAACATCTACACTATTTTTAAAAAAAGTTAAAATACATATTAAAAAGTAGAATATCAAAAATTGCATTTGAGATCATGTAGACCTTCCCTGGTAGAGTATTAACATTTAATGGCAGTGTAATAATTAATATTTAATCTTGTTCGTTAAAAAAGAGGAAGATTAGGAAAGTAAGCATTGGGCAATGTTCTTGTGCCACACTGCAGGGTTAGGCTGGTGACCAAAACCTCTACCTATAGCTTTGGCTTGTGGGGGTTTTGGTTCCTGAGCTAGCTGGCTCATTTACATCTGCTAACAGACTAGAATACCCTGAGAATTCTGCCACAGGTGTCCGCGATATTCGAGGATCCACTTCAACAACCACAACCTGGGGGTCAGCACTGTAGGCCAGTGGTGTCCCACGGCCTGTTTTGAACTGTGAACCAAAAGCCTGGGCAAAGTTTTCAATTTGGAATGTGGGGCGCATGTCCACATCCTTGGGGGGCTCCAGGGTGGTCAGATCAGGTGGGGAAGACAACGGATAAACAGAGCCAGAAGAAGAGTTGTTGCCAACTCCATTTCCACTGCTGATGCTACCATTCGTTACTTGTTCTTTCTGCCCAGTGCCATTGGTGAGGTCCTGGGTGGCAAGTGTGTAGGGTGGAGAGTGTGACTTATCCAACTGCTCGGTGAGCTCCTGTGATGGAGTAAGCTGCTGGTGGGCTACAGAATCCAGGGTGCTCAGATGGAAGCCCTGCTGAGAGGAGGTGGCATGTGAGGGAGACTGGGATCCCACAAGCATGCTGAAATGACTCTTGGGCAGAGTAACAGGGACTGGAGAAGATGTGTGGGGAGAGGAAACAGACTGGACAAAACCACACTCCAGAGGAGAGGTGGTGTAGATGTGCTTGTCAGGAAAGAAAGCAAAGGCACTGCTGCCACCATGGCTGGTCCTCTCCAGTGTCTGCAACAGGAACTTAGAGTACTCGTTCATGACACCACTTTTGTCAGCTGAGCCATTGGACGAGCCCTCGTCTGCTCCCAGCTCCGGTGTACCAGCAGCATTATGAAGCTCTATGTGATGATGATCTGAAAGGTCAAATGTCACATCGCTTTTGTGGGAGTAGTGATCCAGCAGACTCTGAAGCACCTCATCTGGGATGCCTGACTTGTCATGCTTGTCGACACTGATCAGAGGAGAAGTGTCCAGCAAGGCCAACGTGGGCTCCCCAATGCCTCCATGGATAACGGTCTGCTGATGTGGAAGGTGGACTGAGCTGTAGTCACCTCCGTTGCCAGTACCCGTCGCATGCAAGTACCTCCTTTTCTTTAGAAACTGCATAGCATCATCATAGTTGCTGTTTGTAATGCCCTGCTTTGACTCAGAGGAGCCATGAAGGAGGCCTAAGCCATCCATACCTCCTGCACCAGCCAGGTCCATTGGGCTTGACTTCGGAGTCAATAACTTCTGGTCATGGAGTGCTGCGCTGGAACCTACCTCATCCATGGAAAGAAGGCTTTTGTCTCCATTTTTGCGTCCGCCTTTTTTAAAGGCAAGTTTAGGATTACGAGTGTGCTGGTTTTCCATGTTAGTATCAACCATGTTGCATCCCACCCCCGATGAGGATGCTCCAGAGCCAGAGGCCATGTCCACAGTATAGTTCTGCAGGCCAAGTAATTGGCCACCACTTGCATCAACTGCTTTTTTCTTACGGCGCTCTCCTCCTTCTGTAGATTTGGACTTGCCTCTTTTACGTGGTGGTGCGCTGGTGTTTCCCTGAGTGTGTAGATAGCTGCCTTGTCCCAGGTCTTCGTCTCCGAGGTCCAGCATCCCCGGGTCCAGACCTTTCTTTATGGCTTCTCCACAGGTTCTTTTGTGCTTCAATAAACGATCCGTACGAGAGAAAAACTGCAGACAAAAATGAGTTTCATGACAATGAATCATAGAAACTATAATCATAGATAATATGACAGGTTAATGACGCTGAGATGCAGTCAAATTGAGTACTTTTTTTCTTTTTTTACCTGTTGACACGTTTCACATTTATATGGCTTTTCTCCACTGTGTGTTCTTTTGTGTCGCTCCATATGGTATTTTTGAATGAAGCGCATGTTACACTGGTCACAGCTGAATGGCTTTTCTCCTGTTTAAAAACAGTTAAATTCACACAGAAGTTAGACGGTAATCACACAAACACACAAGTATTTTGCATAATGAACAAGGGTTTCTGAGATACTTCAAACAAACAGGTGCAGTAGAGCATTTATAAACATACAACAAATTAAACTTCAAAGCAGAAGTGTTACAGATGCACATGATGCCATTCCTGTCAGGTAAGATTAAGCAACTAAAGCTATAGTTTTTACTGACGTTCCAATATTGGACAACAGAAAATATGTTTTTATTACTTTGTTGATGGCTCTCTGCTACAACATTTGAAAGGTAAAAATTTGAATTCGGCATAAATAACATGGTGCCATATCTCAAATCTGCCTTGTCTTAACAGTTGCTGTTTGTCATTCCAAACTAGACTCATGAAAATGACAAGAGGTTTCGTTCTTCACAATACTTATAAATGAGTTCACAACATTTAAAAAGCCTCCATAGACACCAGATCTCATGATGGAATGGTCACCAGATCATATTATGAACATGCAGGAGACAAATCTGCAGCAACTGCGTAATTCTATTATGTAAAGCTTTATACATCTTTTGTCCCAAGGACACCACAATTGATACTTACATTTTTGCCTCCCTCATCGATGTTTCAGTCCAACAAAAGCCTTGATTTATCTTGAACTGATTGTTTAAATTGATTTCTCCACAATCTTCCTGGCCAACTCTGTCTGTACTCGTGGTTTCATAATTGACATGCAAGTACAACTATCTGAACAGTATTGTTCCTGCACATTAACAGGCTACTCAACTGTTTATCCTCAATCCCTCACATCTCATCTCTCCCCTTATTACCATTTGATAAATATTTGCATCATGTAACCACAGGAAAAAGGTTTTTTTATTTTTTATTTGACTTACCACTATGAATCTTCTCATGTCGTTGCAGCAGATACTTCTGGATAAAACTCATATTACACTGACTACACCTAAAAGGCCTCTCTCCTGTATAATAAGAATGGCACAGTGTCAGACATCAATTATAAACAGTCATTCAATTCAATTGTGCCTCTTAAGAAATTACAAGCATAAATACTGTGATAAGTTATTTACCTGTGTGAATGAGCACATGTCTGCGCAAGTGGTAAGAACTACGGAAAGCTGCATTGCAGTGTTCACATATATGTGGCTTTGAACTGGGAGACAGAGGCCCTCCATCCCCATCCAACATCAATGACTGGATAAAAGATAATGAGAAACTTAAACTGTAAACATTCATAGCTGATTATTAATTTTATGTTTGTTTCAAGGTTTATATTCCAGGCCAGTGTGGTATGACATGCAAAACATATGGTGAGATAGAGTTAAGTAAGTATTTGGATATTTAAGTAGGTGAAATAACAGTGTAACAACTTGTCCCACATCAAAACAATTCTGGAATTAATTTAAGGTTGGATTGACAAATATACTGTGGTGTTTGCTCAGGCATCAACAGAAGTACTAGTCATACAGACAGTCTAAAATATGCCATCGTGTATTTTTGTATTATTTATTTAGTAGTTTGATGTCTAGACAGCATCAGAAGTAAATGTTATTGGTTGCACCACCATTATGCCCCCAATGGCTTGGAGAAACAGCTGTAATATTTTTTTAATGTTATTATAGGAAGTTTTATTAAAAGCATTTGAATGTCATTTCACATTTTAATAATTGTTTTGGTCAACCATTTCAGAGCTAAGCAATTGATGGCAGGTTTGTCTTGTTAAAAGAACAGAGTAAAACCAGTCGTACTTCAATACAAACAAGCATTACAAACCTGTACTCAGCTGGTTAGTAGCTTGTTCTACAACCATTGCCTAAGTATGGGTTCTTGTGTGTATGCTCATGTTTATTTGGGTGTGTTTGTGTTAGAGTGCATTTAGGTGTAAATACAGTTACTTAAAGCTGTCTGTGACAATTAAAGTCCCATTTGTACATCACATCTGATCAGGTACATACTGTTTGCATCACAAATCGCACAATTCAGCTAGAAACCTTAAAAAATGTAATCTGATTGCCTATTGTGCACTGCTTATTTAAGTGCAAATGCCGAAAATATGCTTTCATAGGCAAAAGTCAGCGTTCATTTCATAACTTTAAACAAGAAAAAAAAATTAACCTTTGCAGAATCTCCTCTCTTTTTTCTGGGTTTGCCCTCTGCTCCATCTCCATTTCCTCTTCTCATTTTTTTGTGTGAAGAGTCTTTTGTCTCTTTACCTATTCGACCAGAAGGCTGCTGTCAACACAAATAAATAAAATAAAATAAGCTTAAGGAGTAAATTTTAATTACTTATTACACTAGTATATTTTAAATGTGACATACATATTTGAAATGCACCAACACAAAAACTGAAATGATTTGACTAAATCTTAAGCGGCCACCAAGAAAAACATTTAACAGACAAATGTTTTATCTGTTTGGATAAATACTGAAATAACATGGTCACATTAAGTAAATCATATGAAATATGCAGCACATAAAATTTAGTTTATTTATTACATTATTTGTAATTTTAATGCTACATTTAAAAGATTTACTTCATGGTTAAGATAACAGCAACCATTTTTCTATTTGGTATTTGGATTGATGCGTGCTATTTTTTGTACTTAGTAGAACATAAATGTTTGTTCATTGTTAATTGGATGGGTATGATTTAGTCTGGATCTTTTTTTAACTGAGCATATCAAACCTTATAATCTTTTTTACTCACCTTTTATTTTCTTTAATTTCAGCCTGAAATTGGGGTTAGGGTGGAGTGTATAATGTTGACAGAATTTTATGTTAAGGTCACCTAAAGTTCTCGTTTAATTTTGCAGGTGTCTTTTACAGTGTGTTGTTGGTAATAAATCACCTGTTGGACATTATTAGCAGTTGTCCTCTGACGCTGGTCTGGTAAGTCTTTTAAGATTCCTTATCTATGCACTCAATACCAGGACTTTTCCATATCAAAAAACAAAGTTTTTGTTTCTCCTAGAAATGCATTCCTAATGAGGTCTCCAATACTGACTATGTTATCCATTTTAGATCTGGCTCTGTAAAAGCCACTTTGTGCCTTACTCATCACTTGGTTTTATTCTTAATTGCCATGTCAGTAAAGATTTACACCGTCCTTTCCAGGCAAAGCTGGTGAGTGTAAATGCGTTCTGATGTGTTTTATTCTTCATTTACGGATAAGGGTGACATTTACTTCCTTCCACAAGAGTCCTATCTGGTTCGTCCACCATATTTGGTTGAAGGTTTCTACTAAAACTGTCATGGATTAAGTTGGAAAATTTTGCATCAACTGGTCAATGAATGCTGTCAGAACCTTTAATAATTTAAGTGATTTGTTTCATGCAATGTTAATGCTATGTTATCAATGAATGCTATTCAGACAGAATCAGACATATAAGCAGACACTCACACATGCACATACACACACATACAGCCGCACACACATATTTCCTAGTTCCAGTTATTGTAAACTTACACTGCTAAGGTTCACATCATGGAGAAGCAGGTTTTGGTGGTTGCTGACGGAAATGTCCAGCATGTCTGTACTTTTTCCTCCTGCTGATCCCGGACTTGCCCCATACATTGGAAAGCGGTAATCGAACTCTGTGAGTTTTTCTTGCTTTATGCCCATGCTGTGAAGAAAGCTGCTGCTATGCTCTGGAGAATCCCTCTCTTTCTTGAGAATCATCTCCTGTGGCAGATCAGTTACCATTGACTGGGAGGTAAGCCGGGTAAAGCTGGTGACTGGAGGTAAATGGCTAAACATGATCATGCTGGGGGCAAAGTTGGGGTCCATACTGCCATTTCGCAGAAATTCATTGCCCATTTTGTCCTGAATAATACTCATGGTCAGTTCCTCAATGAGGGCAATGTTCATTCAGCTCAAAAGATCAGATCCACTGTGAAAATATAAATAAATGTCAGGTGCTTTTTCATTACAAAAAAAAAAAAAAAAAAAAAAAAAAATACAAAAAAGACATTCTCTTAATAAACATGGTGAGTATGCTATGCAAAATAATTTATTGGCCATCCAATGTTTGATGGCATATACAAGTTTATAAGAAAGTGTAAGAGTGGACATGAGGCCTGATAAATTTACTAACATATAATGCATCCACATTTAAATAAGATTAATTTTAGCCATGCATCCTTCTGTTGAATAGTGTTGGAGTGTTTGTTGTTGGGTGAGAGCATCAACTCTGAACAGGTGATTTTAATTTTGGTGCATGTTGAGTAATTGCAAACACTCATACAAACAATATTTTAATCAGATAATGTTGCCTAATTGTAGGTTAAGCTTGTTCTTACGATCCATATATATAAAAAACAATGTGATTAAGTGTTTTATTTTATAGAATTAATGTTATTTCTGCTGGCAATAACACTTTTGTAACAGACCAGTTGTTCCTTAAATTTAAATAAATTAAACTGTTACCATTTTATATGCAAAATAAGAAATAGTTAAAAAGTTAAAATAAAAACACTTTGTAGTGTCAAGCCATCTAGACCATGCGTACAGTCAACAAAATGATAATTAGTGCAACTGAAACACCTGAGCTGATCACAAAAGAGACTGAATCTTCGACTACAGTGATTTCAAAATGGGCAGATGTTCAACACTTGCTTGGTGTGGTCAAAAATGCCAACAAAAAAGCATCTTTCGTCTCAACACGTCTTTTCGTCTTTCGTCTAAATTGTCCTCAGTGAGGACGGTATGATGGCTAAGTGGTTAGCATGTTGGCCTCTCAGAGCTAGGGATTCTTGTTTCGATTTCCCAATACGAGTTTCCATATTCTCCTCGTGTCCACAAAAACAAGGGTCAAGGTAAACTAAATTCTCCATATTATTTTATATGGAGTGTTTTTGTGTCTGCCCAACATTCTCCCCTTCATAGGCACGGGGAATCGACCCTTAAGCCGAAGATAATGGATAGATGATGTCCCTAGTGGTCAAAAATACTCAAAAAATGAATTTTTACAAGAAATATTAGTTGCTCCACCCTTGCACCCACCAGATTATTTTGGATGGAATAAAACTTTTCATGTAAAAAGACTGGCCATTTGTACTTTTATATTCTCCATCAGTATTCAGACACACAGCACAGGAATCTTTAGATATTTAATCAAAATGTTCAAAAGAAAAAACGTACAATTATGAAGTAAGACCTTATTTAATGTTACAACCACTAAGTTTGAGTGAGACGTGTTACTGTGTATAGTGATCTGATTGGGAACTGTTTTTAAATATAATTGGACGCTTGGTGGATATTTTAGGATAGAGGTCAGGACAATCACTATACTCAGCTCATGTGAAACACGCAACAACAGACCATTCAGCTGCAGCATAGAATTAGCTTTTTGAAGCCATTTTTAATAATATAGTTCTATCTTTTTTTAACAATTCGGTTCACTTGGCTGTGTGTCGGTTAGGGCAGTCGGCAACGCCGCATCTTTTGTGGTACCCATTTCAGCATTTTGTTAGCACACGGCTAATGAAGCTTTCTGATGGCCGGTTACCGAGGCGCTCTTGCTAATGTCCCCTCCATAAAAAAAATGAACGACGCAGTCAGGACCATCTCCACTCCACTCACTGATTAGGACACGTCCTCTGCTTAAGTTCAAACATCTAATCAAGTATTACAATGAGCGCCATTTTCGCACGCATTTCTGTGATTATTGCCGAGGAAAGTCCTTTAATCCAGACATCCAGCTATCAAACAAATAAACGCCTGCATGCATGAAGCTAACAGGACGACCTGATTGGAACTTGGAAATAATATTCCTTAATAACAAAGAAGGACGTGGTGATTCTTACTTGCATCATGCCGTCCGTCAGGGAAAGCCAGAACGATCTTGTTGCATTCATATTGTGGTTTTAAAGAAACGATCGCGCTTCGCTGTGAAACAATAACACGGCTGATGGTGAGAGCAGCAGCGTGTCTCTCTGCCAGTCCGCTGATTAGCGCTACTCTATTAGCTCAGCAAGCTAAGCACACAGCATGCTAATGCCTCACAGCGTACACAAAGCTGCTTCCACTGAGTTCAGCTCGGAACGGCGTGGAAAACGGGCAGAGGCCAACGATCAGTAACACAAAACCACTGACTACAAAATGGTGTTGGTGGAAAGGAAAAGCGCGGCTCTCTTACAGATAGAGAATTCAAGTAAAGCCGATGAGCTGGAGCGTTAGCATTAAATATCCAGTGGAGGCTCGACTTGGAGAAACAATGATGCTGAGCAACACCGCGGCTCCGCGCCTCAGCTCTCTAACGCACGCTCCCCGAACGCGTTCAGCTTCACTCATCCAACCTGTAAACATGTAAGCACACTTACCCGCGCATGTCCGCGCTCGAGATTTAGCGTTTGAACGAAGCCCGGTGCCTCGATCGTTTCAGCGTTTACGGCCAAAACATTGTTCTGCAGCTGTTACCCTCTTCCATCTTGTCTTAGCGCGGGGTATTGTGGGTAAAGCAGGACGGGTCGGGAGAAGAGACAGGATGAGGACTGGTGCAATCTGATTCCACCAAACTGACTTTGGTTGCGCAAATAAAAACCAACTCTTCTACGTATACATAAAAGTAGCTAGTTTGTAATCTTATATTTGATCATTATCCTTCAGATGTGTCATTTCAAACATCAGAATCAAATTTATTTTGCCATGTATGTTACATAGAGAAGGATTTTGGTTTCCGAATGATGGTGTTTCTCTTGTAAACATTCATTCATTCATTCATTATCTTCCGCTTTATCCTCTATTAGGGATAAAGCACCCATCCAGAGGAGAATGTCTCGGAGAACTCCATCAGCATTCTATGATGAGTGGCAAACCATTGCCTGATGGTGTTCATTCATTCATTATCTCCCACTTTATCCTCTATTAGGGTCACGGTGGGGTTCCCCATGCCCATTCAGGGGAGAGCATCTCAGGCGCCGGGCAGATACACCCAGGACAGGGTGCCAACCTATCGCTGGGCACACACTCCCTCACACAAAATCACTCTACATGGGGCAATTTTTGGAGAACTCAATTGACTTGATCCATGTTTTTGGACTGTGGGAGGAAACCGGAGAACCCGGAGGAAACCCACGCGGACACGGGGAGAACATGGAAACTCCACCCAGATGGGGATTCGAACCGAGAATCCCTAGCGCCAAGAGGCGAATGTGCTAACCACTAAGCCACCATGCCGCCCTTTCTTGTAACATTACAGAATAATTTCATTAGACTGTATTTATAATTTACAAATTATTAATGTACTGAAGGCGGCATGGTGGCTTAGTGGTTAGCACCTTTGCCTCTCAGTGCTAGGGATTCCCGCTTCGAATCCCAATCTGGGTGGAGTTTCCATGTTCTCCCCGTGTCCGTGTGGGTTTCATCCGGGTTCTCCGGTTTCCTCCCACAGCCCAAAATTCCAAATCTCCAAATTGCCCCATATAGAGTGTGTTTGTGTGTGTGCCCAGTGATAAATTGACATTACAGAATAATGTCATTAGACTGTATTTACAATTTACAAATTATAAATGTACTGAGGGCGGCATGGTGGCTTAGTGGTTAGCACTTTCGCTTCTTCGTGCTAAGGGATTCCAGGTTCGAATCCCAATCTGGGTGGAGTTTCCGTGTTCTCCCCGTGTCCGTGTGGGTTTCATTTGGGTTCTCCAGTCAATTGAATTCCAAATTGCCCCATATAGAGTGTGTTTGTCTGTGTGAGTGAGTGTGTGCCCAGTGATAGATTGGCATTACTGAATAATTTCATTATACTGTATTTACAATTTACAAATTATAAATTATACTGAGGGCGGCATGGTGGCTTAGTGGTTAGCTAGCACTTTCGCTTCTCAGTGCTAGGGGATTCCCGGTTTGAATCCCAATCTGGGTGGAGTTTCCGTGTTATATAAATTAAAATGTATATTTGTGTATATATATATATATATATATATATATATATATATATATATATATATATATATATATATATATATATATTCATTCATTCATTATCTCCCGCTTTATCCTCTATTAGGCTCGCGGTGGGGTTCCCCATGCCCATCCAGGGGAGAACGTCTCGGGCGCTGGGCAGATAGACCCAGGACAGGGCGCCAATCCATCGCTGGGCACACACTCACTCACTCACACAGACACACTCTATATGGGGCAATTTTGAGAATTCAATTGACTTGATCCATGTTTTTGGGCTGTGGGAGGAAACCGGAGAACCCGTAGGAAACCCACGCAGACACGGGGAGAACATGGAAACTCCACCCAGATGGGGATTCGAACCGGGAATCCCTAGCGCTGAGAGGCGAACGTGCTAACCACTAAGCCACCGTGCCGCCCAAAGTCCAACAGTTAAATGAAAAAAAAGGTATTTCCTGTATAATCATCTTTATTTCGACATAAAACAATAAAACATAAGTTTCCGATAAAAATGACTGCTGTTTTGCATGCTTGCTTTTATTATACAAACAGCTTTTGCCTTTTTCAGGTCACCCTTCTCTACCTTCTAACACAAACACATATATATTACAGTGTGTCAGATGGTAGTATAATCTAATATTGCACATCTGAACATTTGAATACTTACAGTTTGATGGCCACAGGTAAGACCTACTGTGGCATTTAGCCTTTCTGAACGACATACACTTTCATTTGAAATTTATTTTATATGAAATGAGTTGCTGAATGGTTCTGTTCTTTGATTGTGTGGTGTTTGGTTTGTCTGAACTCCTTAGCCTGACTGTTGTGTACTGTTGTGTTAATTTCAGATGGATATAAGTGTAAGTGTAAGTGCTCGTACTCTGCAATGGTCGTCCTATATGTTTTCCTTCGGAGGACCAGGCAAGTAGATAACCGCCGTAAACCCCTCCACCTTTATCCACATCAATCATTTGTTATAATTTGAAGGATCACAAAACAAAAATGGTGCACACGCTTTTGTTTATTCTTAATTCAGATATTTCTAATGGAAGGTGTTCATAGAGGGGCAGTGATTGTCCTACTAGAATCTTAAGACTGTTGGGCTTACTTGGAGTCTTTTTATTTACCTGTAAAATGATGTCATGTGATAAAACAGTCACCCTTTGAAACATTTTACTCATGGTTTATTTTGGACATATTCCAGCTGTAAAGATTTCATTACAATTGGTTCAGAAACAGATTCAGAATCTTAATTTTGTTGAGTACTAGATGTACAAGATATTTTTTTGGTGTTGGTGTCAACATATATACATATACACTCTTAAATAAAATTGTAGAACACAAAATAAAATAAACAAAAAGCAAGAAAAGCTGTGGAAAAAAAACTGAGAAGGTGCAGATTATTCCAAGTCTTTCTTGCTCCAATTCTTGGTCTCTGCTTAGATAAGACTATTTGAAAAAATGAGTGGCCATGGTGTGAGGAGTCAGCCATGATCTTTCCTGTCCTCTTCCTAATCAATATAATTTTTCAAGAGTGGCAGCCGATTTTTTTTGCACATTGCATTCATAGCAATTTTGACCCTTTATTATGCCAAAAAACATCTTTCATGCCATGAAGCTTGGTTAAATTGACAGAAATCCAGAAGAAATTTTTTCATTCCTCACATAGTAGACTGCATCTGGTGAAAAATGGAGGGATTCCAGTCTATTAACAGAGGCCCTGAATTTTTTCACCAAGGACTAGATAGGCTGTGCCTACTGTTTCCATGTCTTGAAATGAAGTATTAATGTCCATTTCCTTTTCCAAGTGAAATAATTTGGTTGGCCAGTTCTAGCAATAAAAGATCAATAAAAACTGGTTTGGAATTTTGTCTCTTGTCTTGAAGACAATGAAAATATGTTATTGTTTTATTTTTTTAACTAAACAATTTACAACAAATATATTTTATTTTTACTGGCGGGCTTAACTAAGATACATTTTTACCTATCAATTCAATTCAAACATGATAAAAATACAAAAATATTATGCATAATAATGAAATGTAAATAACACTTTGACAAACCACAACTAAACCAAACTAAACAAAAAACATTAGTAGCGGAGTTAGCTGAGGGGGTTAATTGTGTATATTTGATAATATCACCATAGAAAGAAGAAAACAACCAACTGAAACTAAACAAATTAGGCCCCTGTTATGTAGCACGGTAAGGTAAAAAATGTGGCCATGCTAGACCAAACCATGTGAGACAGAAAATCATAACAAAACACAAATTGCACAACATTAAATGAAATGTCAGATGAGCATGTGACCTCTATAACAAACCATACCTTAGATGGCACGTTACTCATTCGCTACCGACCATGCACAAAGACTTTTAGAGTGTGCAACCTAAACAAAATAAACACAAGCAAAAGATAAAAAGAATGCTTACTTACTTGGTCATCAATCAGTGTCAGCTGTGCTGAAGCCATCGCTCAGTCACTGAAGTATTAGGAAGTGGCTGCGGCTCTGGACCTCTGGGTTCTCTTTCAGCTCAGCACTGTAGGCGAGCTAAGCAGCACTCAAGTTCAGGGAGCTTACATGCACTGAGTACATAATAAGTTTTAGAAACAGCCACAGGTGGAACAAATCATGGCTGCATCTGTGTGCAATCATTAGTGAAGCTCCATGCTGCAGCAATATTCATATTAACAAAGCATGATGTCATTTAACATTCAATAAATAAATACAGTTTTGTATTTACAAGTACAGACTAAATAAACAAAAACCTTCAAAGTCCTTCAGCGTATGAATACAGTTTAAAAGTATAGCTGGAGAAACTAGAAAAGATAAGGTAAATTAAATAAAGAACTAGAGTAGTTTAGCCAGAATAAATTAATAATTATGCTTTCATGGACAAATGAGAGTTTAAAAGTAGAGCCTATAGTAACTTTAATTAGGTTTCCACTGAATAAATAGGGGTTAAATAAATAATTTTAATTTACAGTCTAAATAAACCCAAAACCATGCTGAATTAAAACAGAAGGAGGAGGCATAAACAACTTTCAATCAATGAATAAAGTTTCAAGGTTCAAGGAAAAAGTATTTCATTATATAAATAAAATTTTAAGTTACAGACTGAATATAGGCAGAAATAGGCATTACTGTGTAAACACATCCTCAATGAACAGCCTGAAAACTTCATTAACATGGTTTCAAGGTTCACTCTGAACCTTGAACACAGAACTAAGGTTTTAACTTAATAAACAGTTTCTGAATTAACAGAGAACTACTCTTCTGTTCAAACTACAAAACAGAATCAGAAACAAAAACATGGTGCAATTTAATTTAACAAACAACTAGGCATTCAATTAACAAATACAGTTTTACAGTATGAATAAACACAGAACTAAGCTGCCCTGCATATATACAGTTTTAAGTCCAGTATAAATACAGAACACAGACTTTAATGCATTTATACAATCAGCCAAATTGTATTGTTTGAAAATAAATATTAAAATATCACTTTGTCATTATTTTTTGTATATATATATATATATATATATATATATATATATATATATATATATATATATATATATATATATATATATATATGCAGGCTTTACTGTATTCTTATTTCAAACAGTAGATGGCAACATAGTATTTTGGATTGTCTATTTGGTTTCTCAGCTAAGATCCACTAAGAAACCAAATAGACAATCCAAAATACTATGTTGTACTTTTACATTTTCATTTTTTTTTTACTTTACAGTTAGTTATACAATTAAAATTTACATTTTACACACTATACAAGTAAATTATATTTTGAGGTACTTTAAGTTTCAGATGTATATAAATTATATGAAATGATGCCTTTTATTAACTTAAAACAATGACTATTTTTACTTAATTTCCACTTTAGGTAATTGATAGAATTATATTTATAACATTTTTACACATTACATACAGTATGACCAATCAAACTAACTCTTCAATAGCAAATTCAAACTTTTATTTTTTAGTCATCTCATAAGTGTGCAGATACATAGCTAATAATTAAAAACACCATGAAGAAAATGCTTTGTGCTCTTGCCCCAGCTCATTTTCACTAAGATATACTGCTGTATAGATTAAATTTCCTTTCATAAATTAATTGAGGGTGTATCTTATCTTAAAAAAATTCAGTAGGTCCAATTATAAAAAAATCCTAAACACATACACATTTTTATTGCATATAATTAGTTTTCGTTCTAAAGAGATTGTTTCAAATGGTCTGGCTCTTTACAATGCCTCTGCCAATGCAACCACATTTGTAATACAGCTTTTTTTTTAAATCCAGTGGTAAATTTTTTTATTCGTTCATTCATTATCTTCAGCTTAATCGTCTATTAGGGTCGAATGGGGGTTCACCATGGGTGCTGGGCAGATACACCAAGAACAGGGCACCAAGCTATCGCTGGGCACACAATTACTCTCTCTCACACACACACACAATCTATATGGGGTAATTTACTACATGGGCATTCAATTTAGCTTGAGTCCATATTTTTGGACTGTGGGAGGAAACAGGATAACCTGGAGGAAACCCACCCGAACAGGGGGAGAACATGGAAAGTCCACCCAGATTGGGATTCAAACCAATGTTGCTAACCACTAAGCCTCCATGCCATCTGAAGTTCAATTTTATCCATCTATCTATCCATCCATCCATTATCTTCCACTTTATCCTCTATTGGGGTCGAGGGGGCGAGGTTCACCATGCCTATCAAGGGGAGATGTTTCGGGCACTGGGCAGATACACCCAGGACAGGGCGCCAATCTAAAGTTCAATTTTATTCATTCATTTATTATTTTCCACTTAATCCTCTACTAGGGTCGCAGAGGGGGTTTCCCTGGGTGCTAGGCAGATACACCAAGGATAGGGCGCCAAGCTATTGCTGGGCACACACTTACTCACACACACACACACACACACACACACACACACACACACACACACACACTCTATATGGGGCAATTTACTACATGGGCATTCAATTTAGCTTGAATCCATATTTTTGGACTGTGGGAGGAAACCGGAGAACCTGGAGGAAACTCACACGAACAGGGGGAGAACATGGAAAGTCCACCCAGATTGGGATTCAAACCAATGCTGCTAACCACTAAGCCTCCATGCCGTCCGAAGTTCAATTTCACCCATCCATCCATCCATCCATTATTTTCCACTTTATCCTCTATTGGGCTCACAGGGGGGTACCCATGTCCATCCAGGGGAGAACGTTTCGGGTGCTGGGCAGATACACCCAGGACAGGGCGCCAATCTATCGCTGGGCAAGTTCAATTTTATTTTAAATATATATATGAATATGTTTTGTATAGTTTGTCTTTAGATCATTGGAGGGGTCGATAGAGTCAGCTAATAATTAAACTTCATGTCTGTTAGTGATTGTGGTTGTATGCACAAAACGATGTGGTCACTGCAGAAATTTCGATCTTACTCTCAATTCTTGCGTCATTGTGAGATGGGGTGCGCTCCTCCCCATTACGCACTATATCCAATCACTGAGCCAAATTCAAACAAGTGAGAGGACGCTGTGAGGGGACGCTGTTCAGATGTCCGCAGTGTGTGGCAGGTCAGTGAGTGCTGACCCACACTGAGCGCTGAGCGCTGTCACTGCAGACATTTGGTGAGCGCGCAGGACATTAACGCAGAGGACTGGCAGCGCGTCAGGACACAGCTCGCTGCAGGTAGACGCGATACTGAAATCCTGCAGATGATATAGAATATTTTGGAAAGTGATAATCGATCCACGAAGTGGTCCTACTGAGTGGACCAAGTGAGCCATAACAAGAATGCGATGGCAAGTTACGGACCGTGGTGCGTAAAATTGCAGCTCTTCAAGAACTTGCTCTCTTGGAACAGCCTCGAATATGACAAGCACACACGCTGCGTCTTACGGTTTCACGGTCAAACACGATGCGAGTGATCTGTAAATAAGCCCGTGAGCTACTTCTGTACGCAGCACGTTCGCGCAGTATGTCAGCCATTAGAAGAAAACTGGGTGAAGAATACCAGGTGGTGAACACAAGCTGCGGCGCGTCTTTTCGTGCGCCGGTGAAGCGCAAGCGGCAGCGCTTCGTGGAGAAGAACGGCCGCTGCAACGTGCAGCACGGAAACCTCGGCGGGGAGACCAGCCGCTACCTGTCCGACCTCTTCACCACGCTGGTGGACCTGAAGTGGCGCTGGAACCTGCTCATCTTCCTGCTAACCTACACGGTGGCGTGGCTCGTCATGGCATCCATGTGGTGGATGATCGCGTATACACGCGGCGACCTGGGACGCGGCCACGACCCCGACTACACCCCCTGCGTGGCCAACGTGTACAACTTCCCCTCCGCCTTCCTCTTCTTCATCGAAACCGAAGCCACTATCGGCTACGGCTACCGCTACATTACGGAGAAATGCCCAGAGGGCATCATCCTGTTTTTATTCCAGTCACTGCTGGGCTCCATCGTGGACGCCTTCCTCATCGGCTGCATGTTCATCAAGATGTCCCAGCCAAAGAAACGAGCCGAGACGCTGATGTTCAGTCAGGACGCGGTGATCTCACAGCGAGACGGCAAACTCTGCCTCATGTTCCGCGTGGGAAACCTTCGCAACAGCCACATGGTGTCGGCGCAGATCAGGTGCAAACTCATTAAGGTGAGTATAAGTGTCACAAACAGTTGAAGTGAACCTGGTCCGATTTAAAAAATTCGCCATCAAGTTGATCAAACTTCAGTTTATTTTTTTATTTATTTTTATTTATTTATTTATTTATTTTTTACCAAATTGACCTGCAAAGCTCCACGATCAAAGTAAAACGATTGTTTTAGGAGTTATAACTGCGATTATAACGGTTATAGGCCTATTGTTTTAAATCCACAATATAGTCTGGAGTCTGCAGCTGTCCCGAACCGGTTTCCAATCACAAGTTAAGCAAATTGAATGCAATAAGTGGGTGTAAATATGCATGAACGGTGATTGATTAATTGATAACACAAGAAAACTTACTATTACCCAAAACATTTTGCTTTTACTTTTATTAGTTTGATTCATTATGAATTTACCTTGAAAATACAGGCAAATTAACTTGACCTGACGACATAAGGGACCTACACATTCTCTTAACTTTAGTGAAAAGTAAGTTCCTCATATGAGTGTGTGTGTTTGTCCAATGCCAAAATTTGTATTAATTTGAACATCATATTAATTACATTCAGCAAGAAAAGGTAAAATTATGTATAAAGATTTGCAAAAAAAAGACATTAAATATATTAACTATAGATAATTTTCTTATCTTATTATCATTCATTAATTATTATTCGCTTAATCCTTTATTAGTGTTTTACTTTCCTATTTTGTCAAAGTAAAACATCACGGAAACTACAGTTAGCGTTTGAAAAGCAGGTGGCAGTGGTAGCACACTTATGTATAATCCCCTCCAGAAGTGCTGGTATGGCAAAGCTAGTTTTTTGTTTTTACTGTACACCAAAGACATTACATTTTGAAATGAAATGATAAATAAAAAATTACAAAAGAGAAATTCCGCTTTTATAATTCTGGTATTTATTCATTGAACATTGGCCACTAGAATTTTGTGACATACCTATCATTTTGTTTGCATATTCATAGCCTGCAGTAACTGCAACAACAACCTGTGACTCAATGAAAATACCGAATTGTTGGTTTTTTTCTTTGCTATCCTTTTAGTTTTCTACCATACTGTTTTTTAGTTGTTGTTTGTTTTGGGGGTTCCTCTCTTTTCCTTCTCTTCAGGGGGACACCATGCATGCTTAGTTGGGTCTTATGATTGATTTGGTGAGTCTAACACCTTTCACATTTCCTTCTGATAAAGTACTTTGTTGTTTTACCCGTAACCAGTAATGTTTTCTCTTCATGTATAATAAAATTCTTCCTTTTCTGTAAATTGTGTTTCTGCAACCTTCTGATTTTCTGGTATGATAAACATTATCGGTAAATAGTCAAGAAAAACAGCTTTTTTTTTTAAAAAATTTAGATGGTGTATCAGTTTTTTTTGTATAAAAACTGTTCGGATCGGTTTTAGCACTAATCACAAGTGACTCTCTTTTTTAAGTTACACAGACAAGTCTGTAGTTTTCAAATATTATTTGCAATAAATAAGCACAATTTCTCAGTATACACAAAGAAACAAGCAAGAGTAAAGCTGTAACATGCATGGTTTATGGAAAAAGCTGACCTTACTTAACCCGACCACATGAGACAGAAAAACACAAAAAACAAATAATAAATTGTATTAAAATAAACATAATAAAAGCAACATAAAATAGCTCAGGACATGTGCACATCCTACATACTACCCAAGCTGCCTGCGAAGACTATTGAAAAGAAAAAGTGATAAAACAGAAACTTTGGACGTTCCAAGCCCTATTCCTATTCAAGAATAAAAAAGGATTAGCTGCCAAGCCAGTACTAGATATGGTTACAATACATGCTGGGGACGTAAATGTGAAAGCATTATCCTAGTGTCGAATAGAAGAACCGCAAGGTTTATACCTGCTCGACATGGGACCAATTATTGGTTACTAGATATACTGTATATTTAGCTAGAAAATCACAGATGCATTTGAGCCTATTATATATAATCACGACAGCGCAGCACACGCTGCTTCACTAGGTTTTCAGCAATGCATTAAGAACCATCTTATCATGCAGAAATGCAGTATAAAGAGCTGTTGCATCACAGATAGATGACTTGTGTAGCCATAATAACAGTTGACTTCATAAAACTGCAATATTATTTAGGAAAATAACACTCACCAAAAAACCTGATTATTTGCATATAAAATCCATCCCTATTTTTTCCCTTAAAGAGTAAACTGTAATGCTAAATGCCGAGTTGTATAGTTTTAATTAGCTAAAAAATACAGATCGAATGAGGTGAATATGCTGACATAACGTACACCTACTTGAAGGCCAATTGAAAAAATGATTGGATAAAGCAGGTTGATCAAAACTTATTTTATGTTTCCTGACCACAGAATGATTATTGAAGGCCTAGGTAGATTATTTGACTGTGGAAACAAATGATGCTGAAATGTGATTGGTTAAATTCTTTAATAAAAAATTACACACCTGGAAGTTGCACAACTGGGAAAATGTTATGAAAGGAAGCAGACAGACCATTTGGAATTATTGAATTATTTGGTGTTTATGGACAAAATGTAATTAACGTCAGTCTGTGATTCAGATATTTTTAGGCCAATGTCATGAAGGCCCCGACGGCTTGCCATTGATTTACATGTGCTCTCTATCACCTTTTCACTGTTTTTCGCCTCTTCATGCACGTGATTCTTCACGTAAATTTTAAATTTACTTGGTCATCATTTCTACTTTCCTACTTCTGCTTAGCTGTTAGTTCAGTTATGCACTAAAAAGTGTATCTGTAAGTTTCACTTTCAACAACCGCATACCTGTTACTTATGGTGCACCATGCCCTCTGCTACCTCAACATCTGCCAAGATATTAACCAACTCTCCTCTCTTTAACCCGGCGCCTGATCACTATGAACGAAACCAGAAAGCCCTTACTGCTACAGTGCTCTAAAGCTAGAGAATCAGCCTTCTCCTTCAGACTGCCAGAAAATTGTATTTGTCATCTGCCATCTCTCTGGAGCCAGCAGCGATTGGGCCACGTCCATTAGGGATAGAGGTGGGCCTGATGTATATGTTGATTCAAAATTATTTGATTCACTGCATTCTGTGTTGTACAGTACTATCACTGCCAAGAGCTGTCGTGTGGTGAGCTTCTCAGACTCAGACTTGGGAAACAGTTGGCACCAGAGTACTCCTTGGATTTCCAAGTCCTGGCCGCAAGCAATAAATAAAATATGAAAACTTCTCTCCTCTTCTGCTTCTAAGCAAGTCTTCTTGAGGCATTGCAGAGTAAACTACCCTAAAACATATAATCAATCCACCAAGGTTTTTTTAAGCTCAAATGTAAAAAAAGAGTGATGGGGAAGGTTTTTTTAAACACGTTTTCAAGCTGACCGCTGCATCATAGCTTAGCCTTGCAAACCAACATACATTTCACAGATAAACACCTGGTCATACACAAATTCCTTCAGCACAGCGCCATATTCACGATTTATAGTATCAATAGCACTAACACCTGAGTGACAGTCCTTGCTTGTTCATGCTTTATTCATTGGGATGGATGAAAAGCTTTAATTGGCATCCTGCAACAAGGTCAATACTCCTGACTGCCCTGCATCTCAATTTCTTATCCATCACATTTTGATCTTGCCATATTACTTACACAGCACTCACTGGGACATTCTGGGGTCGATCAAATCACTTAGGTTATCATATATAAGTACTGGAGGGAGTCTTTCAGCCATGATGGTGAAAATAAATCCGTGCTCTATTTTCACCAAATGCCTTACAAACTGTTTGCCAGAAAATGTCGTTCTCTGTCATATTCTTGGTGACCTTTGTCTTACATAACAGTCAATTATACCAATGACTTTGATCACTGATTTCATTCTCACATTGTGGAATCTATGCTTGAAAAATAGCCTTCAAAACACATTTAAACCTACATGAGCATGCAAAGTGAATTTAAGAGCAATTTTTTTCTTCACTGATCACTAATTTAGCACTTTTCTTTAAAGCAATTTTTAAGTGATAGAACAACACAAGCCCACAGTTGAGGTGGAACCAGTTAGACTGTAGTATTATTAAACCTTGACAGCTTGTGAAAAATAAATAAATAAATACAAAATAAAATAAAAACAATTAATGCTTATATCATGATTATCTAAAAATGTCAATCAGATGTCACTCTGCATGGTGATGAACTCACAGATTGAATAGTGGTGTTCTGGCTTTTTTCACATCATGCGGCTGACAAGCGCCTTTATTTCAGACATCTGTTGTTTTAGCGCTGTTTATCATTCAGTCCATCATTATACATTTTCTGTCATCAACAAATTATTTAAAGTTCTACAACTTTACCAAAACTTTACCATGGCCTTGAATAAAATTTGTTTTAGAAATTCCATGAATTTCTAGGTATTTTGTGACTTGTAATTAACATTTGTTTGCCGGTTACCTTTCTATTTACATTTGTGATGATGTTCGGAGGCGAGATGGTGCAATGCAAAATTACCCCGGATTTTTGTTAAGTTTCTCAGTTTGTTACAAAAAAACACACTCAAATTCACTTTGCGAGAGTATCTATGCTTGTGTTTTTGAAGGCTATTTTTCAAAAATAATTTTGTTTGGTTTGTATTCTATAAAAGTGAGTTGTTTTAGACAACTTCCAACCGACTTCTGTTTCCACAATTAATTGTAGGACTAATCTCTCTCAGTTTTGTACAGTTACTTTCCTGCAAACCAGCCTTTAATATTTGTTGGACTGGGAGGGTTTTCTGAGAATAGGACAGTGTAACTGCCTGTACATACAGGAATAAGAATTTATTCCTTTATCTTTTTTTGTGCATGGAAATGATGGTTCACTTAATCATAATTAAATGTCCCTACTTCTACCTCTTCCTATAAATCTCAGACCTTGCTCTCTTTCTCAGTATAATGTAAGTTGTCTCTCTTGACCAGTACTTTTTCTTTGTTGTGCCCAATACTTAAAGAGTTCCTGTTTTGTCGCTCTGCTGTCCTCATCATGTGGTTTACTGCTTCAGCTACACTCTTACCAGCCAGTCCAATCTCTGGCAAGACACCTCATCTGCCTTGCTGCTTTGATCATAGTCCTGCAGGTCAAAGTCTTGCCTTCTCTGCTTCCCACATAGCCTAACTCTGCTCATGCCTCAGCTGTTGCTTGCATCCTGTGATCTCTTATCACATTCACCCACAGCCTTTATTTCATTAGTGGTTCCAGGCTTCCACCCATACTCTGTCTCTGTCTCACTGTGTATGGGGATATGGTTTCCTGGTGTATTTGTCAGGAATTTAATTCAATTTTATTTTAAATTCAATTATTATAACTTACTATGATATTTTAATTTTAGTCAAATTAAAGCAATGCAACGTTTGACAGCAAATTATAGTGCAAATTATAATTATATTTTTAACTTCAAAAGTGAAATTAAATTAATTGACAATAAATACAAAACATTAATTCCAAACATTTTTATTATTAAATATAGTAACAGGTTAAATTATTTATACTGCTTAAATAGATTTACCTCCCATCAAGTCATATTTGAAACAGGTCCAAATAAGACTGGGATAAAACAAAGTCCTATTATGCATGAGACAAGACGTGGGTCCTACAACAGTAATAAAGATTAAAACATCACTAACCAACTCAGACCACCATAACTCAGTGACCTAAGCCCAGAGTTATTGCAATTTAAAAACCTAGGAATTATTGCGAAAAAATTACAGAACATGTTTTATTGAGTTTGTAAATAGTTTTTGCAATATAAATTTATATTTATACTGTAGTCAAAATGTCAAATTCTTTATTGTTAAATTCTTTATAAATGTCAAATTCTATATTGTCAAATTCTTTATTATCACCCTGCGGGTGATAATAAAGAATATTTATTCTTTTTATATTGTTACTGATTCAGATTTTTGGCAAGTAATAGATATAGAACAACAGACAAGACACACAGGTCAAAAATATTGTGTAATGTTGTGCCTGGGAAGGTCTGAAGAAAAGAAAAAGTGATTGACAGCTAGAGTTTGTTTTTACCCCTGAAAATAGTTGATGTAAGCAAGTGCAGAGAAAGCAGACTGACTGTAGGAATTTGTTCCCCTGTGGCACTTGGTTTTGCCCTCTCTTTGTAAATGTCCTCCAAGTTGAACAATAGATTAACATACAGAGCATCCACAGACAGCAACAATTTACTGCACAAGTTTTTAGTGCAGACTAAGCACTTTGTTTGGAGATTTTCACCCATGCTATTATCATCATTGTGCATTGGCTCTTTATTGTTTCTACCCATACATGCATGCCTAAATGGTAATGCAATGGTAATAAATGTCAGTTGTTTATATTCTTGCAATCATTACAAACTGAAACATTAATCATTACAACAAGAACAGTCTTGATGAAAAAGAGTTTAGTATATAATGAATGAAAATTTTCTCTTGGTACTAGATACGCATTTAAAGAGAAATCAATAATAAAATCTTTGTTTAAGATCAATAATACATAAACAGTTAACCATTAAAATAAACTATGGAAAATAAAATAAGTTTATAATATGTCTATAATAGATTTCTTTACTTATCTTTTTAAGTGATTTGCGGTTTTGATTTATGTGATGATCAGTATCAATAAGAATGATATTTATAATTTTAATCAACGCTTAATATTGACCTACTGCATATTCAGAATTTGCTTTTAAATGAAGCTTAGTCAAAATTTGCAAACATTATTAAATGAAAGTTAAAAAGCTTATATAAAGAAACATAATCAAAGTATTTTTTATAAAGAAAGCAGACCTGACAGTGAAATACACTATACACTAAGATATGTTAATTCACAAAGTTTCAACTGTGCTTGTGCTCTTTATTTAATTTATAAAATGGGTATGTAAATCCTAATCTTAAATTCCAGTACTTATATCTAATTGGCTGAGCTGTCGGTCCAGCCATGACATTATTAACAATAATACACACCTCTGACCGCTTCACATTCATATCAATGCCTGATATAAATTTTTTGAAATCATGTACAATTAATGGAAATACAGATATGAACAGGTGGCTTAGTGGTTAGCACGTTCGCCTCTCAGCACTAGGGATTCCCGGTTCGAATCCCCATCTGGGTGGAGTTTCCATGTTCTCCCCGTGTCCGCGTGGGTTTTCTCTGGGTTCTCCGGTTTCCTCCCACAGTCCAAAAACATGGATCAAGTCAATTGAATTCTCAAAATTGCCCCATATAGAGTGTGTTTGTGTGAGTGAGTGTGTGCCCAGCGATGGATTGGCGTCCTTTCCTGGGTGTATCTGCCCAGCGCCCGAAACGTTCCCCTGGATGGGCATGAGGAACCCCACCGCGACCCTAATATAGGATAAAGCGGGAGATAATGAATGAATGAATGACAGATATGAACAGCAAGCTAATTGTTAGAGATATATATTGTTTTTAATATATAATATTGTGTTTGTAACCATTTTAGAAAAGCAATAAGGCACTCGAGGTTGTGCATTATTAAGAACAAATGTGTTTCCTCTTTTCCCTTTTATTTACTCCCAATAATGCATGCCCTCTCATCGCTTATTTCTTTATTATTGTACATTTAGCTGGAACATGTAAATGACCACTTCAAACAAGGGAGTAATCCTATTTAAGTGGCTGGGCAATATGAATTTCAGGAATAAACATTCACATGAAAAATTTTAGGTTTACAAAAAATAATTGTTTTTAATAGGCAAAAACATTTTTTTATTCTATGATGTATATGTATTTATTCATTCATTCATTATCTTCCGCTTTATCCTATATTAGGGTAGCGTTCCTGATGCCCATCCAGGGGAGAACGTCTCGGGCGCTGGGCAGATAGACCCAGGACAGGGCGCCAATCCATCGCTGGGCACACACTCACTCACACAGACACACTCTATATGGGGCAAATTGGGGAATTCAATTGACTTGATCCATGTTTTTGGACTGTGGGAGGAAACCGGAGAACCCGGAGGAAACCCACGCAGACACGGGGAGAACATGGAAACTCCACCCAGATTGGGATTCGAACCGGGAATCCCTAGTGCTAAGAGGCGAACGTGCTAACCACTAAGCCACCGTGCCGCCTATATGTATTTATATATACAAAAATTGTTGGCCCCCTTCTATAACAGGTAGAAAAATCCACCATGGTTACTGAAATAACTTGAAACTAACAAAATAATTAATTAATAAAAAAACTACTAAAAATTAACTAATAGAAATGAGACATCACTTTTGGTTTAACAGAATTATTTAAAAAAGAAATTAACAAGACTAAGGTGTGGCCAGTAATTAGCATTACAATTGTGTTTAAACTTGTAATCTGTAGTCTGTCTGCCTTTAAAGGGTTAAAAGTCCCCAGGTTAAGTATCATGGTGTGTACCACAATGAACATGGACCACAGAAAGCTAAGAAGAGAAATGTCTCAGGAGATTAGAAAGCAAACTGCAAGGTCAAGGTATGTCAGTGTCAGATCACACCATCTTTTGTTGTTTGAATGTTGGTGGACTTAACGGATGAGCACTAAGGAGAAAACCACTGCTAAAAGCAAAGCGTATAAAAGTAAGACCATAGTTTACCAAAAATGCATACTGACATTTTTTATCTTCTGGGAGAATGTCCTTTCGAGAAAACTGGTGCTTTTTGGCAAATTCACATCAACTAATTCACAGACACAAAAATAAAGCATACAAAATAAGACCTCCTGTTACACTTATGCTTTAATGCATTTGGCACAAAGGGGTCTTAAATCTGTAAATGGGTAAAATCAATTCTCAAGAATATGAAAGCATTCTGAAGCAAAATGTGCTGCCCAGTGTCATAAAGATAACGCTGGGCTAGTCTAAAGTGGCCTTCTGTGCACCTGATTTACATAATGATAAACATCGGTTGAAGGAGCTGAAACATGGACAAGACTGTTCATACCAGAGACAGTCAGTGGGACTAAAAATGGCCAAAAAAGGGCCAGTTTTATTTGTTTGTTTTTGAAAATTACTGTATTGAACCACAATTTAAAAGAAATGACTGATTTCTATTAACTAATTTTCAGGAAACTTGCTGTTTAGTTCTGATGGATTTTGCAAAGTAAAAACCTGCCATTAAAAGATCAAATGAGCTTAAACATGGCTTATGCATTGCAAACTACAAACATAAAACAACCAAACCTTAAAGAATTAAACACAAGACTTGAATTTATAACAACTGAAACGGCCCAGCTGAAGGTGATTAACTAAATTAATAAACTGTATGAAGGATTCAACAGAATGTGGTTTGAAATGAAAGTTGTGGATCTATTTTAACAGATACACACAATAAAGGAAGGTTTAAACACAGTGATTAAGTTGTTTAAATTTGACAAATTCAGACCATAGGCTCACTCAACTTGAGAGAATCAGGAACACTCTCAAAACTGACAGATTTAGACAAAAAACTATTATAGCTAAAAGATCTTAACATAATTTATGTAAGGTAGAGATGACAAAATGAGGCCTTCATGCCACAGTAAGACCGAACCGTGAGTAATAAAACAAGATATTTTCATGGGCAATGAGTTTAGGACTAGCAATAAAACAATACAGGCAAACTGCACCAGGCTCTTAAAGGGAATGGCAAGGTTTTTGGAGAAAAATAATTCTGTCATAAAAAGAACATGCAGCACAGTTCACATATAATACCTATTTTAACATTTCTTCTGAAACACTGCTACTGGTTTACTGTATAGCATTTATTTGTGTGTGTGTGTGTGTGCACAGGTATGTAATATATTCTGGGAGCCAAGTTGTGGTAGTATTTATGGTTAAAGTTTGTATAAGACTTTACGAAGTGTGTGTGTGTGTGTGTGTGTGTGTGTGTGTGTGTGTGTGTGTGTGTGTGTGTGTTTTGAGAGCGAGCAGAAGAATGAGAATGAGCGTTGTGATGTGAAAAGAAGGCAGTAAGATATAGTGTGAAACTAAAAGCTTGAATGTTATAACAGTAGTTTTGATGCTGTCTATCCTGGATGCTGGAACAGAGTTGAGTGCTTCTACTCCTCAATGATAATTTATATACCACCTGGGACTGCATACTGTAAAGTGGGACCTCAGGCTAGTGCATTAGTATTGCTGCTGCCCTTCATGGTCATCATATCATTTTGAGGTTAGGACTGGAAAATCTTTTTTTTTTTTTTAAGTTTTTGCTTCCTGAAAGGTTATAATGAAGAATATTAATATTGGTATTTTTACCTAACAAAAGAGGGGTTTACTCTTCCGGCCGAAATGAAATTTGACATATGTAGGGGTATTTTGCATTCTTGTGAGAAGAATGCCCTTGTTTTGTTTATTCATATACCTATATAAACAAGTTGTGAATTATAATAAATCAAAGCATTAATGATGATGTAATGTGATTGTCTTATCTTCCCTAATTTTTGTACTTCGGCAGTGAGAGGGCTCCAGCATAAGGACAGAATCTTTGGGACAGTCAGTGTGTTTGACTGGTAGTTGACGATTGGGTTAGTTTTTGGTTTTCCTAGCTGTTTGGTCAGCATGGGATTTTGAACCTAACAATTTGGGTGCACCAGCATTGGAACAGTATGTTTCAGTAGCTGACTGGGTCTGCTTGGGATTTGAACCTAACACTTCCCCTTCTCATTTTTTGATTTGAAAACAATGGTAAAATCCCTACAATTCAAATGTGCATTTTATGAATTTGTAAGATCATAAGTATAACAAAAATCTTCAAGAATACAAAATATTTTTGCAATATAAGAGACCAAATAATGCAGAAATACAAAAAATAAGAACATATAGTACCAGACATTTAGGATTTAGTATTTGTGTTTCGTTTTTTTATTTTCTATTTTTATTTTTTTGCAATTATACTTGAAAATGCATGAATTTATTCTCTCCAATTATTTGTTAATTTGTGTATGTGTGCCATTAAACTTGTGTTTTTGCATTTGTGTCCGGGTGAGATGTAACATTTTCTCTGACAGCACTGAGAGGCTGCTGTGAAAAGTCTCACCCTTTTGCTCTGGTTACACCATCATGAGCACATCTCAGTCTGTTCACCATCTGTGATAGTGCACCAAGCAGCCAGCTTTGACCCAGTCTCCTGCCAGGCCCTTCTGCTCATGTGCAAAAATACAACTTAAACATCCATAAAGGAAGCAACAAAAATCTGTTGTGTTGTGTTTTATACACTTACTATAAGTGCTGTATAGTGTTTGTTATGGGTAATGCATTATGCAGTCATGCCATCTCACTCTTCTATTGCATTTGTGCTCCTTATTGCCTGCTGCTCAGTAATAGAAGGTAAAATACTTCACAATGTAGTGAAAATGTCATATTGTGAATACTTTGGACAGTATTTCAGTATGCAGTTGTGATGTAATGAACAAATATCATGATTCTGATTATTTGTTTTCAAGACAAAATCCATCCATCCATCCATTATCTTCCACTTTGCTTCCCCATGCCCATCTAGGGGGGACCATTTTGGATGCTGGGCAGATACACCCAGGACAGGGCGCCAATCTATTGCTGGGCACACACTCACTCACACAGACACACACTATATGGGGCAATTTGGAGAATTCAATTGACTTCATCCATGTTTTTAGACAGTGGCAGGAAACCGGAGAACCTGGAGAAAACCCACGCGGACACAGGGACAACATGGAAACTCCACCCAGATTGGGATTCGAACGCGAATCCTTAGCACTAAGAGGCGAACATGCTAACCACTAAGCCACGTGCCATCTTAAGACAAAATATTACTGATAATTTTGACTTACCCTCCGCGACCTTAGTAGAGAATTAAGTGAAAGACTAAGGGTAAGGAAGAGCAGCCCAATTTGGCTTGAGCAGTGCAGCTTTTACCACTATGGAAGTGTTTGTTTTGAGTAATTGGTTGTTACAGCAGCGTCCGTTCCGAATTAGTACGTGCCCACTTGTGCCTTTTTAAAATTTAGTAGGGTGTGCACCTATCCAAGATACATGTGTGCATGTAGCATAATACCTGAGGTATGGTCTATGTTGTAGGGGTTACAAGCACACCTGAAGTATTTTGCACTTCTAACTGGACTACTTTATTGTTTACATTGTCCACAGTCCTTTGGTTGTTTACTTTTTGTTTATTATTTTCTAGTTTTTTCTAATTTTCTGTCACATGCTCCTACAATAGTCAATAAACTCCTCCCTTCTCCCTCACTTGTTGGGAGTTTTAGCTTTGGTTGTGTTGGTACATGTTACATCTCCTCATTGGTATTTTTTAATTAGCATGGTGTTTCAGGGCTTCCACATGCTCCACATGCTGCACCGGTGGCATTTCTTTACATTATGAAATTAACTCTTTTTGGTTTTTTTATCACACTGTATACATTATATTTGGTTTTTATAATGACTAAACATGGATAGTAGTTTGTTTAAAATCAGTTTCTCAAAGTAAATGTAATGTTACTACACATGATTTCCATTTTCTATATTTATAGAGCAGATGGTGATTTAAACATTAGAGTGTCAGTCATGTTAATAATACTATTAATGATGTTATAATTAATACGTACATAATATTAATTCAGAACATGTATATTATTTCTAATATGTCACTGATTAATTTTCTGATGTTGTGTAGATTGACAATTAAGAAAAAGACTGACATGTACTATGGGGTATTAAAATTTGTACCTAACCGGAAAACCTGACACCAGTTTAGACATCAATGTAAAATACTGTTGAAAAA
This sequence comes from Corydoras sp. C115, assembly GCA_019802505.1. Classification (NCBI taxonomy): domain Eukaryota; kingdom Metazoa; phylum Chordata; class Actinopteri; order Siluriformes; family Callichthyidae; genus Corydoras; species Corydoras sp. C115. The sequence continues at coordinate 3,160,482 of JAFMOC010000022.1, read as the reverse complement.
GCCAATATTTGATTAGTTTCTACCTTTCCTTCTTTTTCTTTTTAGTCTCGTCAGACACCTGAAGGTGAGTTTTTGCCTCTGGACCAGAGAGAGTTGGATGTTGGGTTTGGGACAGGTGCTGACCAGCTCTTTCTTGTTTCTCCTCTCACCATCTGTCATGAGATTAATCTAAAGAGTCCCTTCTTCGATCTTTCACAGCGCTCACTCATGAGTGAGCAGTTTGAAATAGTTGTTATCCTTGAGGGGATTGTAGAAACTACAGGTTAGAATCATATTATTATCTGTAGATAAAACAAAATGGACTGATTGATGTCTAAATGATTTATGTCAGTTCATTATATTGTCAATATAAACAATAAATACGTTGTTATTGACACCATTGACTCTTCAATCAAATTTTGTTATTTATCTTCTATGAAGGTATGACATGCCAAGCTCGGACCTCTTACACAGAGGATGAGGTATTGTGGGGACATCGTTTCCTACCAGTCATGTCTCTTGAAGAGGGCTTCTTCCGTGTCGACTACTCACAATTTCACAGCACCTTTGAAGTTCCTACTCCTCCTTACAGTGTCAAAGAGCAAGAGGAGTCATCCTGCCTTCCATCTCCAGCTCCACCACTCACCCCAACTCCAGGAGGTGGACGTAAGGAGCGGATCTTTTCTTTGGATGGTGCCCCCCACCCTGAAGGAAGTGCTGGTAGGCTGCCCAGTAAGCTTCAGCGTATGAGCTTAAGAAATGGTAAGGAAAATGTTAAAGCCCTACAGGGGAATGAAAAAATGAGCACCGGTCACCCATTGCGTCTTGAGCACTTGGGCACATCGACAAGCCCAGATGAATCTGACAAACAGCTAAAGACTGCTAAGCTGGAATCAGATCCCCATGTTTCAAAAGATGTAGAGATGGATCATCGCAGACTGCCCTTAATGCCAACTTCAATGCCAGGTCCAAACCTCCATCAACTGCCAGCAGCTGGTGGGTGGCTAGAAGATAACCTACCTGACAAGCTACGGAGGATGAATGTGGACTTCTGAGCTATGAGGCTAAACATTTAGCTATGTAAGTTACACTGTAGGTCAGTCTAATATGAATGTGCATAACGAATGCACAAACTTCTGAAAGTTTTATCTCTAAAAAAAGTAAAAATACAAACTCTACTTGGACTAAACTGTGATTCTTATGTTATAATGCAAAGGAAACAGCCATGGCTCTATATTTAATTAGACTATTATACAAAGTTAATATATTTTATGAATAAACACAAACACATTTACTTAAGTGTAGAATATTTAAATGTATGTTATTATAGTCATTCATATGTTTTTATCTAAACTATTTTACTTTTAAAAACAGAAAATTTCCCATTTAAAAAATGTACAATGGTATGTACAGTGTCTCAATCAAATGTAATTTATAATTGGAATATAATTTAAATGCACAAGTAACTATGAAATGTAATCCATGTTCATCGAAATTCGGTTTAAAAAAGTGATTTTCAAATATGTGATTAATAGAATCATTATCCTATATATATATATATATATATATATATATATATATATATATATATATATATATATATATATATATATATATATATATATATATATATATATATATATATATATAAGATTTAGATTTAGTTTAAAGCAAAGTATTTAAAGCATTATATTTTGTCATAATGTCCGCGGCACAAGGCTTGGGTCAAATGATAGTCAGGTAACCTGTTGTACTGCATATACAGAAACTTATTCAAATGCTACAAAGTCAGACGTTTTTGTACTTTGAGATATTTTCACATGCAAATTTATTGTTGTGTTGCTTGAAATAACTTATGTCATCCCTAATAAGTAATTCAGATCAGTGATAATGAAAATCTTATGATAGTGACAATCATCAGTGATTTTCTATTTCAGTCGCTGCTGTTGCTTTATTTATAAGACATAAATATAAGACAAGTCAAAAAGTCAAATATAACAGACTTTTAAGCTACTATAGATAAATTCCATTATATAAATATATGTATAATCTCAGTACAATTTAAGCTCTATTTTCACCAGTGTTAAACTTTATAGGAAACTTGGGAGACTTTACCAATTTCAGACAAGCAAGCATTACATTTAACATGTCAGACTATGTTAATAGTAGTATTGCATGCATGTACACAAATAAAAATATTATCTAACTATAACAGTTTACTCTGTTTATCCCTATCTTTTAAATACTATTTGTGTTTTAGTTTAAGCAAGGAAGCAATAAACAGAGCAATGTATTCTGAATTTTATATTAGGTTTAGATTTTGTACCGTTAAGTACTGTTATGGTCTTTCAAATTTAAGGTCATAAGACATGAGCCAAAGTAGAATAACAGAACTTTTCTTAGTAGGTTCTTCATTACTGATTGTTAATGGAAACTTTGAAACCCTATATGATAGGTTATCAATGTGTATGAGTCATATAGGACATGCCCTTAAAATCTAAAACATAGAGGTATGATAAAGATATAAATAATTTTACTTGAACATGTTTATTACAAGCAGTGGACCTTCAAGCGATGCTTACAGACTTTTTAAAACATGCTTTCTATGCTATATAAAACCAATATAGAGTAAGCAAGCTGTTACACTTGTTATATTGTTATATTATGTAGTCACTATTACATGCATAACAGATTATAATAAATTTTTAAAGCACTGTCTTTGCAGTCTGTTTTAACTTGGTTTTTTGATTGTTTTAAATAAGAAGTAAAATATATACTGTACATTAATGCTTTGGTGGCCTGATGGTTCAGTGGGCAGTAATCTTAGTGTTCCTGGGGTCTTTTCTTTTGCAGGATGAATGTGCCCTTTTGCACAAAGTAAGATCTATATCAGTATGGCTGTGTAAGTTTCATGTAAAAAAAACTGGCCTGCGCAGAAACCTGACTTCAACTCTGCAATTTTTGTCTTTAAAGAGAGTACACAAAACAATAACCTAAAAGGGGTTCCCTACACTTCTTATCCTGTTTTCAGATGGTCTTTAAGAAAACATGTCTTTCTAGAAAATAATTAATTAAAATATTTGTATTAAAAAATGACATTATGTTGGGTCATTATGTCATTTTTTATAAAAACTATATTAGCTAAAATCTGCCTGATTACCTTGCATTTTATTTATATGTAAATAATTTATATCTTGCACTACTGGTTATGCTTCTGTATTTCCTTGGCTTTGTACTTGTTTACACTGCACAATGACCATGAATTTAAATCTAATCTAATCTAGTATATATCCAAAATAAGATAAATATTTACAAAAATCCTCTTCACAGTATGATGCAAAATTAGTCCAAGCAGTTAAACATAGTGGTCTTGGTTAAATTAAATGCTTATAGAGCTTATCAGAAGTACAATGTTCCATGAACGTGAATCTTAGTTGTCCATGCACAAAGTTTAAAGTAAGTTTGTATAAAAAAATTGGCTGTCCTTCTTCAAAGTCCAACATTCATTCATTCATTCATTCATTCATTCATTATCTTCCGCTTTATCCTACAGTATATTAGGGTCGCGGGGGGGGGCGCTGGGCGTTTCGGGCGCTGGGCAGATACACCCAGGACAGGGCGCCAATCTATCGCTGGGCACACACTCACACACACAGACACGCATGCAAACACACTCTATATGGGGCAATTTGGAGAACTCAATTGACTTGATCCATGTTTTTGGACTGTGGGAAGAAACCGGAGAACCTGGAGGAAACCCACGCAGACACAGGGAGAACATGGAAACTCCACCCAGATGGGGATTCGAACCGGGAATCCCTAGTGCTGAGAAGCGAACGTGCTAACCACTAAGCCACCGTGACGCCCAAAGTCCAACAGTTAAATAAAAAAAAAGGTATTTCCTGTATAATCATCTTTATTTCGACATAAAACAATAAAACATAAGTTTCCGAGAAAAATGTCTGCTGTTTTGCATGCTTGCTATTATTATACAAACAGCTTTTGCCCTTTTCAGGTCACCCTTCTCTACCACAAATCTTCTTCTAACACAAAAGAAAAAATGTGTAATTCCCTCTCTGTTACCCCCAAGAACACAAAGGGAACCTTCCAAATGTAACGTTATGGTACTGTTCACCTTGATAGTCACAACCCATTTGAATACCTTTAGGATGATCTAAAACAATGTTTTTGAGACATTCTCATCCAACATCAGTATTTAACCTCATAAATGATTTTGGGATATTTGGGGAAGAATTCCACATACACCCTTTTTGTCTAGAATGTCTAGAATGCGAAGTCATATAAGCAGAACTATTTGTAGAGTAACTTAGAGTTCCTTTCTTGGGGACTAAATGACAAGTCTTTAAAATAGAAAACAAACAAATTTCTTAACACCACAGATCCAAAGGTGTTAAATTAGAAGCATGTGGTGGGCACTCAGTTGAACCAATACAATCAATCTAACTTTTGGGAACCAGCACGCCTCTAATAATGCATCCATGATGAGGAGGGCCTTTTACTACCAGTTTAATGCCAGACACCTTCCCAACTGAAAAACATTTTAGCTAATATGCCAGTAAAATGGCCTAAAAGTTTCCTCCTTCCTTGTTCTGAAACACACACCAATACATTTACAATAAATATACTGAAAATATAACTGTCATTTTCAGTTATGCTTTTCTGCATACACATCAGTCAACAAAGTGGATGATGTTCTCAGACACTAGTATTCGATTGATGCAAAGACTATCCTCTTTTTGTATAGAGAACTCATTGTGAGGTTGCTGGCATAATATCAATAAATATTTAATTTTAATCACCAGTTGCAAAAATTGTCAAATCATCTCAAATTTGTGACAGCATCATTAAGATGAAGGTGAGAAATTGTAGTGAAACAATGAAAAATGTAGCACTGAAAACTAAACCTGTCGTGACTCATGAAAATAATCAATTACAGAAAATGTCGTTATTCAAATGATTTTCAATAAATTTTACTAACGAAATTATCCCTGAGGCGTATAGTTTAGCATGTGCACCTCAGAGCTAGGGATCCAGTTTTGAATCCCAATACTAGTGGAGTTTTCATGTTGTCCGCATGGGTTGTCCGCAATCTGCATGGGTTTTCTTCTACAGTCCAAAACATGAATTCAAGGTGAATTTAAATTAAAATATATATATATACGACATTTAAACCATAATGCTGTTTAGATTTACCCATGGTTCATATGCCCTATTCCCACAGACCGCATGTGTATACACATCTATACACCTCTGCTAATTTGAGTAAATGAAACACCAGAATTAAGAAATACATTCCAATACTTGCTTACTGTATATAAAATACCGAAGCTATACATGTTCACAGTATTTTTTTAAGCTAAATATAAATTGTTATTGGATATAAGAAGTCATTTTAACACACAAATTCATTTAGAATCAAATAAAACCAAAAGCATCTGCATAAGACATCATTAGCAGTTAAGTCAAAATGACTTAGCTAATGTTTTGTTACAATTTGTAGAAGGGCCTTACAGATTTTCATTTCTAATTGAATTTGTGGTGTTTGTATGTTTTGATGTGTGTGTTAACACAGTGTAGGGAACTCACATTTTTGTGGGTGGTACTGCAAGCTGGTATCAAAATAGCAGTGTAATTGATTAGATCATGAACTAAGTGACCTTAAATCTGCAGACCAGTGAGAAAACTGTTTTGTGTCAAGGTGTAGCTAATTTTGTCACCTTGGCCAGGGTTCCTTTACTCTGTTCACCATTCTGAGGTGCAATCGATTGCTGAGTAACAGGCTACAGGCTTTAACAAATGTTACAAATCCTTAATTATCTACTGTATGGTTTTAGCTGAAGAATGTGAGCAGAAAACTTAATTTCAGATAATATATAAAGAAATTATTTAAATGGTAAACCAGAGAAAAAGATATTACAACCAGTCATACTAAATATAATTTTTAACACTTAAGTTTACACATAAGGGATTTTTCAATTTTTTTGCCTACTGTGCTTAAACACAGAGAAATTAGTCCTCCACATTTAATCCATTGTGCAGTGAAATAAACACATACACACACTGGGTGAAGTGAGCACACATGCACAAAGTGGTGGGCAGCCCTGTATATGGTGCCTGGGGAGTTATTGGGGTTAGGTGCCTTGCTCAAGGACACTTCAGCCATAATACTTTGTGGGACCGGGAAATGACCTTCTGGTCACAAGGCTGGTTCCTTAACCACAAGCCTAATATTTCTAAATTATTTTACATGAATGAATTTGTACATGATAAAATACTTTAATGGCATGTTTTTTTGCTGACCCATGATAGATGGTCCATTGATCTCTGGCAACATGGTGATTTTTTTAAGGCAGATTGCTCCTGGTCATATACATAATGGTGTCTGGAGTAGAAGCCCATATGCTCATAAATATCTAATGAGTACCACCTAAACTGGATCAAATGCTGGCAGGTATTCCAAGAAGAAAAGCAAGACATCACTGGTAGAAAGAGAGAAGGGCAAGACCTGTAAGTCAATACAATTCAGTAATAAAAATAGCATAACTGTATAACATAAAAAAATCAAATAATAATGACATGTAAAACCACACAATGTATTGTCACAGCTAATTGTAAAACAAGCTTTATGTCCTGATAAAAAGCAAGAGTCGTCAAGAGGGCTAAAACTAAAAAAAAAAAACATTTAAAAAAAAACGACTTTTGAATGTTAAAAATTTGTTACACTTAAAAAGTCTTTATATTTCAGTCTTGTGTGGGTTTATAGTCTGCTCATCCTCTATTAGTTTATAACTTGATCTGATGAAAAGCATCTCTTTGACAATTTTGTATTGTGTAAAATTTTATTTCAATAAATAAATAAATAAATAATAAATGAAATAAAATTACATCCTGCATAACACCTGACACTACGATGCATACAGGATGCCTACTGTATGTGTTATATGTCAGGTAGCACGCTAATCTTACTACTGCACTAGAACAAATATGTTTACCTGTTTAGATATCAGTCTGGAATACCAGAAGAGATATGATATAGGATCTGCATGTAAAAATTACTTCCATCCTTCCACATCCACACATTTTCTCTCTCTCTCTTTCTCTCTCTCCCTCACACACACACACACACACACACACACACACACACACACACACACACACACACACACAATGTTGCTGGAATCAACAATTTTATATATGCAGTTTATACAATACAAATCTTACTGAATTAAATAAATAAAATATCAGATAATTTCCATAAGGTGCATCTTAAAAGAAACCAAATGTCTTGTGCCTTATTATTAAAGATAAGACTGATACTATAAGCTTCCCATCTGTAACTTAACAATGATGCTTTGGATATATATGATTGCAAATGTTATGTTATGGTTGCAAATGTTATTCAGTACAAGTCGCTGACTCTGGCATACAGAACCATTTCTGGATCTTCCCCCTCTTACCTTCACTCTATCTTTTCAAAATACACTCCGACTCGTTCACTTCGCTCCAGTGATGATTGCCGCCTGGCGATTCCACCTCACCGAGAAGCTAATTCTCATTCTGTGGCGTTCACCACTGCAAAATGGTGGAACGATCTTCCCAACTCCGTCCGTAAGGCAGAATCTCTAAACAGTTTTAAGAAACTACTTAAGACGCATCTATTTAACAAATACCTGTTATAAAAAAAAAAAAAAAAAAAAAAAAGGGGGGGGGGGGGCGCAGCTTTGAATAACAATCAGGTTTGATGAACTTACAGTATAGTACGTTTTCTCCATGGCTTCTGACTTGTGGTGTTCTCATTTGTAAGTCGCTTTGGATAAAAGCGTCTGCTAAATGACTAAATGTAAATGTAAATGCCCAGGCTGCATCTACACGGCCAAACTTCCTGTGCCACATTTCTCTAATAGAGCAGCTTGGCTGCAGGACTCCCACTGGCAACAGGAACTGCAGGGAGATAAAAAAAAAAAAAAAGACACAAGGCAGATGATCTAGGAATTTTTCAGACCCCCTTATGCCCCTTTGGAAGTCCATTTAGTCAAATTAGCACATACCCAAATACCCAACCAATCAAGAGAACTTATGTACAGCTAGACAATAATAAAGCCTGGCATTAAACAATTGTACTTTTCCACCAAGATAACAACATGTAAAGTACGTATAGTGTTGGAAATGTAAAGATTTCATAACTATTTATAACAATAACACATTTTAAGTTTATAAATGTTAACATTTAAACCTTTTCTATTAAACCATTATGTGACCACACACTGTCTGACCAGGAAAAAACGTTACACACTCGCTGGAGCGCCTTTAGCTTTGATTTGCTTTGGCATTGCTTTTGCAAGCTTCTGCAATGTCACAGCATTTATTTCTGTCCAGGGTTGCATTAATCTTTCCCCAAGATTTTGTATTGATGATGGAGGTTTGAAACGCTGCGCAAAGTCTCCAGCACGTCCCAAACATTGTCAATGGGGTTTAAGTCTGTGGTAGCCATTTCATGTGTGAAAATGATATCTGAACCACTCGTTCACAATTCTGATACAAAATAACATCTTCTCCAAGATGATAGGATGTGTCAGGTGATATTGCTGTTTAACAGATGAGAAAATACTTACTGCATCAGTTAGTGTTAAATACCTTTTTGCCACCCAAAACATAGTAATTATCCATCAATCCATTATCTTCCTCTTTATCCTGTACTAGGGTCGCAGGGGGGTTGCCCATGCCCATCCAGGGGAGAACGTTTCAGGTGCTGGGCAGATACACCCAGGACAGTCCATCGCTGGGCACACACACAAACACACCCAATATGGGGCAATTTAGAAACCGAAGGACCTGGAGGAAACCCATGTGGACACGGGGAGAACATGGAAACTCCACTCAAGTTGGAATTCACACCGGGAATCCCTAGCGCTGAGAGGGGAACTAAGCCACCATGCCACCCAATAATTATCCAATGGGAGACTTTTACCTATTTGCTTAGTTGAATCTTGACAAAAGAAAAAAGAAAACCTTACACAACAGCTATAACATTGCACATTAAATATATATTGTCAGGGCAACTGTTAAAAAATTCATATAATATCCCTGCATATAAAAAATTTACTCAAAAATGAGAGGTTTTCAGGGGTCATAGGTCTCATCTGGTACTATTCACAGTATGTAAGATGTCAACATGCCTGGATATAATTTATTTTGCTTTTAATATAATATTTTTTAAAAGAAAGAAGCTTTTTAAAATATAATTTGTCTCTTGTAGTTCTGTCTCATGTGGTTAGGTCTGGCATGCCCACATATTTTACCAGCATGCTCTTTCTTACTGCACTCTGCTTTGTTAAATCAGCATATAACTGCAGGCTACCCTCGCGGAGTTCTGGCAATCAGCACGGTCAAGAAAATGCTCTGTGATGAATAGTCAAAACAGTGAAAAATCAGTCTGCATTATACTGGAATCTATGCATATATTAGTTAATAGATGAGATGAGCACATTGCTTCCACAATCCACAAGGCTAGAAAGAAATCATCCTGCCATGTAAAAAAAAAAGATTAAAAAAAGCATAATACATTAAGTACAGACCACAAATTAATGATAATTTCAAAAAAAAAAATTAAATAAAATTTCCTCAACTATTGGACCATTTTGTTTATGTGGTATTAAAAATGTATTTAATAACTCTGTATTTTTTTGTCTGTAATTTAGGTTGTTACCTATGATTCAGATAAGAAACTCAAGTAAATAATTCAGGGAGGACAGTATTTTTCAAACAAAAACTTAATCAAGGCTTTCTGTGACAATTCTGTGGTTGATTACTGTATCTTAATCTCACCAGGATCTCTTTGCATAATTAAGAGCCATTATCAGATGTCACTTGCATGGCAACTGTAAAAGCATCATCCCAAATCATCTGAAAATCAACTCATAAGTCACTCTGGGTCCCTCACTAAATATTTTTTCATGCTACACATTATATTTTGAAAAGGTTAAATAATTTTTTACCATCCTAGATGATCTCATTATGCTCTTTTACAGGAACAGGAGCTGTGGCCATGAATGGAAAATCTGTGGAGTGGTAAAAGGTGTGAGACAGTTCCAAAATCACAAAGCCAGACTGCTTTAGTCCTAGCAGCCTGTTCTGACTTAGAAACCAAATCCAATCTGTGGGCAGGAAGCTGAGGGCTGCTGTGAAGGAGCAGCATGTTATGGGAAGATGGTGAGTTTAGCACAGCTGAATAACTTGCTATCTGTAATAGCTGAGAAAAAGAGTATAGCCTACTTTACTTACTGCAGCCTTGGATTTTCCTTTATATGTATATATATATATATATATATATATATATATATATATATATATATATATATATATATATATATATATATACTTTTATAAAAAAGTCTTAATAGTTTAATTTCATCAATTACCAAAATGCAGTGAATGAACAGAAGAGAAATGTAAATCAAATCAATATTTGGTGTGACAACCCTTTGCCTTCAAAGCAACATCAATACTTCTGGGTACAGTTTTTTTTAGGAAATTCGGCCGGTAGGTTGTTCCAAACATCTTGGAGAACTAACCACAGACCTTCTGTAGATGTAGGCTTTCTCAAATCCTTCTGTCTCTTCGTAATGATGAAGACTCGATGATGTTGAGATCAGGGCTCTGTGGAGGCCATACCATCACTTCCAGCACTTCTTCTTTGCGCTGAAGATATTTCTTAATGCCTTAATTTCTTATTGGCCATATGCTTGGGGTCATTGTCCAGCTGCAGAATACATTTAAGGTCCATCATATGCCTCCCTGATGGTATTGCATGATGGATGATATCTGCCTGTATTTCCCAGCATTAAGGATACCATTAATCCTGAACCAATTCTCCAATTCCGCTTGCAGAAATGCAGCCTCAAACTTGCAAGGAACCTCCACCATGTTTCACTGTTGCCTGTAGACACTCATTATTGTACCTCTCTCTCCAGCCCTTTGGCGAACAAACTGCCTTCTACTACAACCAAATATTTTCTTATTTTGATTCATCAGTTCTGAGCACCTGCTGCCATTTTTCCTATGTTTTCATGCATAGTTGAGTTGCTTGGTCTTGTTTCCATGTTGAAGGAATGGCTTTTTGGCTGCAACTTTTCCATGAAGACCTGGTTTCTTCCAGTTCTGAGGTAACGGCACGGCTGGACATCGTCCGATTTCGAAGGGAACTAAGCTTAATGTCCTTCTATCTGCCGCACAAGTTTCCTTGGCCGACCACTTCGTCTACGATCCTTAACGTTGTCCGTTTCCTTGTGCTTCTTCAAAAGAGCTTGAACAGCACATCTTGAAACCCCAATCTGTGTTCTAACCTAATTGTGAAATTGATGATCATTAGCACCTGTTTGGTATAATTGGTGGATCATATTATTCTCACTATAATCCTACAAAATCCCTGACCTTGTGTGAATGTACCTATAAGAATTGATGCTGGTTTGAAGGCAAAGAGAAATAACAACAAATATTTGTTTGATTTAGATTTTTTTTCCCCGCTCACTTTGCATTTTGTAAATTGATAAAAATAAATATTTATATTAGATTATTATTTATATTTTTGAAGCATTCTTAGTGTACAGGTTTTGTCCACACCTGCCTAAAACTTTTTCACAGTATGATAGATAGATAGACAGACAGACAGAAATGTCATAGGTAATATTTAAAGTTTATGTCCTATTATGATAATGACAGCATACTGTATGCATGTTATTTAGGTCTCAGTTTGATAGAATTAGATTTCAATTAATGAAATGCACAAAGCACAAGAGAAACAAATTATGATTTTTTTGGGAAGTTTAACAAGTGAGTGCCACAAGCAAAAGTTTTGCCCTAGTTAGGGGTTATTTGTAAAACTGGTGCATCTCATTTCATTTGTTAAACCTAATTAGGTCACATATCACAAATTTGGTAAAGTGCTTGAAGCTCTGTTCTTTTTCTATGTAAAATGTGACAAATGATTCTGTTTTCGGTAGGTTGAGAAAACTCTTATACTTTTTAGATTTGAATGGTTTCTCTTTTATACACAGAATGTGTATTTCACATATTGTTAATTAGTAACATTACAATGAGCTCAGGTTTTGCATAGCCCTCAATGTCCTTCATTGCTGTGGTATACTTATGAACAAAAACATCCTTGTTACATAGAAATATGTAAATTTGTATTGACCAAATTTATGGTAATTATTATTAGGGGCACCGGCGGCACGGTGGCTTAGTGGTTAGCATGTTCACCTCTCAGCACTAGGGATTCCCGGTTCGAATCCCCATCTGGGTGGAGTTTCCATGTTCTCCCCGTGTCTGTGTGGGTTTCCTCCGGGTTCTCCGGTTTCCTCCCACAGTCCAAAAACATGGATCAATTCAATTGAGTTCTCCAAATTGCCCCATGTAGAGTGTGTTTGTGTGAGTGAGTGTGTGCCCAGCGATATATTTTCGCCCTGTCCTGGGTGTATCTGCCCGGCGCCCGAGACGTTCTCCCCTGGATGGGCATGGGGAACCCCACCACGACCCTAATAGAGGAAAGCGGAAGATAATGAATGAATGAATTATTAGGGGCATGCTTATTTAAAGTAATGTATCAAGCTTTTCACATATTCACTCATATCTCATCTGCTTTTCGAAGTCTGAAAATGAGTAGAGGAAAAAGTCATTTTAAAAATGAGACTTTCTCTGAATATTCTCTGTTTTGTTTGTGTGTTTATGTGATTTAGTGGGTTGTCAGTATATTGATCACTGGAGTGGAAGAAACAGATGGGTTGGCATTATTTCATTCACTCTGAAGGTTAGTGACATCCGCTCTACTGACATGCGCACACACACACACACTTCCAGCCAACAATAAAGAGGTGACAATACCCACAATAAACTATCAACGCTTCCCCCATTCAAGAATGCCCTTCCTAAAAAAAGATAAAAGAAAAACAAAAACAAAGAAACAACAGTTAAATGATAGGGGGTGGGAAACATTTTTTATATTTCAAAACTATAATGGCTTCCTATAAATATATATTAATTATATATAGGTAAAATTTTTAATATAATTTTATATAGCCATAGCTTCTGTCTGTTCATGCCATCATTAAAATCTATACTTGCCTGAATCACAAAAAACAATAAAAAAAAGAACTATAGGACAGTTAAAGTCAATAACTTGCTATTTATTTTGTATTTTACATTTTAGGTAGTTTATTTTACGACACCTGACTTTAAAAATGCATTCACAAAAACACCAATGAATCATGTTCCACACCCCATGCCAAATGCATCATGTATGAGATTGTATGGTGGGACTATCACATAATTTAATTTTTTATAGAAACATTTTGTTGAAAATATATGACACTCATATGTCAGTCAAAAGACTCAAACCTTCAATAAAATGTTCCACAACCAATGTGGTGATAAACTGTTGCAAAAATATTCATTCATTCATTATCTTCCGCTTTATCCTCTATTAGGGTCGCGGTGGGGTTCCCCATGCCCATCCAGGGGAGAACGTCTCGGGAGCTGGGCAGACACACCCAGGACAGGATGCCAATCCATCGCCGGGCACACAGTCACTCACACAGACACGCACGCATACACACTCTATATGGGGCAATTTGTAGAACTCAATTGACTTGATCCATGTTTTTGGACTGTGGGGGGAAAACGGAGAACCCGGAGGAAACCCACGCAGACACAAGGAGAACATGGAAACTCCACCCAGATGAGGATTCGAACCGGGAATCCCTAGTGCTGAGAGGCGAACATGCTAACCACTAAGCCACCATGCCGCCCTTGCAAAGGTATATGACCATCATAGTCATATGTGTGACCATCACACAAAAATCAATCACATTTAAATATTAAATATCTCCTGTTGTTAAGTAGGTAACTAATTGGTGTTTTGCTTTTGGGTTGTAGATAATTACAAAGAAAACATTCCAGTTACAACAGAAAATAAACACCAGCGGGCCTTAGTCCTTAACACTAGACATGGTTGCATTGTGCTTTGCCCAAGAAAATTTGGCCATCCTTTCTTTTTCCTGCAGATCTGTGCTCGAAAGCATAATATTAAGCTCTAGCATGAGAACATCATCTCAATACGAATTTCCATGTAGAAAGTTTGACTTTACTGATAATATAACACAGCCATCTTTGTTGCACATTAAAGATGACACTAAGGATGTAATTTGTAGCATGGCTTGCTAACTACAATATAATTTCATGAACAAAATAAAACAAAAAAAAGCTAAAAAACCTAAATATTCTTATCCGAACTGAATAGAGAATTATCCAAACTCTAAATCACCCGTGCCCAAGCCCACATCTTTAAGTGGGCTATGTTCAGAATACATAATGCACAAACATCTTTAGGCACACAAACCTTTTGTTTTTAATTTTTGGTTTCTTTCTCCCAATATGAAATTGATATGTAAAATGGTAAAATTCTAGGACAATCCAAGGTAGGACCAACACAGACCCAAAGCTATTTGAAAAGATGAAGTCAATGTTTCTAGATTCTGCTCCTGTGCTGAATCAGCTGTCTATTCATCTGGGATTTACTTTCAATTGCTCCTTTTTCCTTGACAGTCATGTGATAAAATAGAGATCAAGAGTTCAGATGATGCAGTTGACATTAATGACCCATCAGATGTCACAGAAAGGATAGAGCTCTGTTCAGTTCAAGGTTGTGCCTCCTGAAAATAAAATGGAATTTAAAATGACAAAAGAATTGGCTTTTTTAAATGGGATGGAATAAATGTCAGATATCCCAATATAAATTATGTAAAAATTAAATAAATAGCTTAAAAACATTATGTAAAATTTTAATTATGTAAAATGTAAACCAATAGCTTAAAATATTATGTAAATTTTAATGATATATAAAGTATGTAAAATATAAATCAATAGCTTAAAGAATATTTACCAACTTTACTGATTTGTAAATATTTAATTTTTGTATAAATTTTAATAGTCTCTAGTTCTCCAGGTGTTTTGATTTATGCAGACATGTGGTACAATGCTTAATGCTTCTGCATAACAGCAAAAAATAAATGTTTCTTTCTGGGTGAAGCATGCATGTACTTTTTCTGGGGTCTTCAGTTTTATCACACAGGCCAAACAAATACGTAGTAAATTAATATATTGCTCTATTCATTGGAAATGTACATATCAATGAACTTGTGATGCTGGTCAAAAGCATTTATAAATAGGATGGTTGCATAGGAAAGGCATATTGTGTAAAAATGCCAAACAAATAGGTTGGTATTTTCACAAATGATTGGAAAGATACTGAGCCAGTGTAGCCAGTGATAAACAATGAGATGTTATTTGTCTTTTAAGCTAAACAGCATACAGTAAGAACACAACTTGTCCAAGTATACTAAGTAAACAAATGGAAAAGTTCAGCAGATAAAAGTAATACTGATAAATGCTGCTAATGGACCAAAAAACCTTTTTCTAACTTCTTAATAAAGTTATTTACTGTCCATGTACATCTTTACCAAAATATGTAAAATTACCCTGCTTAAAATACTGTCATTTTTACCCACATAATTATTAAGTAACAATTATTGTAACGAAAGTTTGCCAAAATATTTGCCTTTGTAGGTCAGTTGAGTTTGAAGTAAATGAAGTAAATGATGACTGTTAATGATAAATACTTGCTTCATATCGCAACCAATAGGCAGAACTAAAAAAGACAATTCCCTTACAAACAATTTACAGTGACACAGACCCTTTAAGTCTTCCCAGAAGGATGTTTAAGCTAGCATTTAAATAAATGCTCAGTGACCAGAAAACAACATTATTCATGCATCCTGTAAAGACTTCGAATATCCAGCTGGGCCTCTTGTCATTCCAAGCACATAGGTGTGATCTAGAAACCATAAAGCATTCAGGAAACCAACCTTAATTTACAAACTCTAAACGTAAATTTAACTTGATGTCAGCAACATAGTATGTTCAGAAACACCTGATGCATTAAGCACCATGTATTAAAGTCTTATTTTAAACAGCAGCATATGTTTAACAAAACAGTAGGTGACAGAAGCACTTTTTTGTTGTTTTTTGTTTTATGCTTGATTGGAGCAAATTTCATACTGCAAAAGGACAATGACCTAAAGCACACCTTCAAATTATGCAAGAACTTTTTAAAGAGAAGCAGGCAGCTGTTATTTTGTTGGTAATGGAGTGTCCAGCGCAGTCCACAGATCTCAACCCCATTGAGCTCTTAATGGAGCAGCTTGACAGTATGGTACGCAAAAAGTGTCCATCTAGCCAATCAAACTTGTGGAAGGGGCTTGGGGTAAAATTTCTCCAGATTACCTCAGCAAATTAACAGCTAGAATGCCAAAGGTCTGCAATGCTGTAACTGCTGCAAAGGGAGCATTCTTTGACGAAAGCAAAGTTTTAAGTCAAAAATTATTATTTCAAATAAAAAACATTATTTCTAATCTTGTCAATGTCTGGACTATATTTCTATTCATTCTGCAACTCATTTGATAAATACAAGTATGAGATTTCAGGGAAAACACTAAATTGTCTGGGTGACCCCAAACTTTTGAACGGTAGTGTATGTAAAGTTGCACTGTAATGAGAGATAAAATTACCAGTGCTTTTTTGCCATGCACTCTTCATACAGCTGTTTGTGGTTGCACTTTGGTTGTAAGTGGTGGTAATGGGTTTTTGGGTTACTTGAGAAGGTAGCCATAATAACTTGCATAAAACTGGCTGTATTCAATAAGTATATGTTTGTAAATACAATATTTGCAGCATGTTGTAGGAGTGCAAACAGACTGTAACAATATTAGTGCCTTAACCACCTTTCTTCATAGGGTTATGTGGCTATTAATGTCAGTCCATTTAAATTTTTAAATGTTTAGGCCTTCTAATGGTGATACATCACCTATCACATTGGGTGAATGCATTAAACCTCATTTACGACCTCTGCCAGATGACCTCAAATAATGTACTCCCATTAGTCAGGATGAGTGCATACGTATTAAAAAATTGATTTTGTTGTAGGACAGATAATTTCCATAATTGAAGCAAGGGGAAAACCTCCACATTATTACAGGGTTGAATGTCCTTTCCTCAAGTTGATTATAAATAAATGGTACTGCCTGGAACTAAAGAAAGCATTGTGCATAGTAACTGCAAATGAGACTCTCTGTCTGTTTGCGCTACCTAAAGCATTAAGCCCAGCAGTTCTTAAAGTCCTCATGACGACAGGAGACATTTGAGAACTAAAGGCAACCTTGAGTTGATCAGATCAAGACTTTACAGAATATTATTTTTTCTATCATTGAATTGAAAGTGAGGTGCTGTGGATGGAATGTCAAACAGAAACATCTACACATATAAAGTACAAGGCCAATTAAATTGCTCAGTAGAGCTTTTGTTGTTGAAATCTGACAGCCATAACACCAAGGACATCCTTGTAATCCTTGAACAGCACATAAGCAATCATCAGAGAGTCTTTTATCATATAGAGTATAGGGTGAGGACCAACCCTTATTACCCAAGGAGAAACCCTATTGAGCCGTATAATGTAATCTCACAGTAACAGATGATTCACAAACACTGAAACTGTTATGCTAACCAAGAAGTTAGCATCTGAAGGAACTGTTTCAATTTAAATGTTTTAGAGTGAAAATTATTTTAAATCAATAAAGAGTTTATTCAATACCACACCAAAATCCCTCCACTGCACAGGTGTTGCATCATGGTCAGGTCAATCCGTGAGGGAGCTATCCCATTGGTTATAGGAGAATAGTTGAGCAAAAATGACAGTAGACAGTAATTTCTAAAAAATTAAAGCTGTTAAAAAAACTGAGACCATGCGAGAACAGCAATCCCAGATGAAGTTAGAAAGGTTTGCCCGACCTCTGTGACAAGATTGCCCCACCACATGTGAAAAAAGCATCTACCTCCACCACTTCCTTCACATAAGTGTGTGGTATGCAATACATTATTTCAAATTATGTACCACAAATGGAAATATACAGATTAATATAAAAAGCAAACCATTTTCCGATGAGCACTAAGCTGGTATCTTGTTATTCAGCAATCAATGTTTACTTTAAAACCCGAACTAGCTTTCTAATTTATTATTTGTTTTCAATAATCACATTTATTAATTAAACCTTGTTTTTTATAATAGTGAGTTTGTATGATGCCTTATTGCTTTAATATTCCACAGTTTCTCACTGTGGCAGTAGCGTGGTGATGCAGGGGGAAAGGCAGAGCCAACAGTGATGGTCAGTAATTAGAAGGAGTTAATTCACCTGCATCCAAGTCTTAAAATGTTGGGGCAGGGCATACAGCAGGAAGAGTGATTGTGATAAAGCAGGAAGAGTGATTGTGCGTGGCATTGAAGAGTGTTATGAGAGTTATTGAGATATATGAAGTTAAACAGATTATACTAAGATTAAGGCTATAAATTTTAGTAACTGTCTCCTTTTACGGTTCTTCAAGGGGTTTAGGAGTAAATTCAAAAGTTTCTATTACCAATGATATCTGTAAACACTCATGAAAATGTCCTTTAAAGGTCTTGTTCATGTCAGTATATCTATCTGGAATTAGCAGAATTGGTAATGTAGTCTTAATGAAGGACATAGGATTGAGTATGTGGAGTTTGTACACAATGCAATTAACATTCAGCTCATCAAGAAACAAAACAATACATCAGGATATTTAGGTATTTAACTCACAGCTTGTATGTGTGGAACAAGCCAAGGTCCAGGGGTTAATTATTTGTTTGCAGATACTCCTCCACAAGGGCACCTTGTGTGTGGATGGCAGTCACCAGGCTGACAGGATCATTTGTCATATGGATGGAAATGAATTTAATCTGCGGCATCCACTGTGTACTATGCAAAAACTTATCCCACACACTCCCACACTGTCAGCGCAACATCAGAACACTGCAACAACACCACACAATTCACTGCTACAATACAACATTTACTGTCAGATAAAATTGTATGTCTGATTTATGTGTATGCACTTAGATGGACTTGGTTTCTCTCATACATTTAAGCACCCTGCACGATTAATGACAATGATTTATGATGACTCAGAGTAAGAGCTGTTAGAGGTCACAGTACAAAGTACAATAAACTGCGTCCATCATTGCTTAAGAGATAGGATATGCATTTTATATCAGTACAAATCATGTTTAAATGTCTTCAAAATAGACTTGCTATATATTGCCGTCATAATCTGTTCTTTTGTGTTACAGTAAACAATTATACTTAAGGGGCACCCAAAGACTGTATAGTAGTGAAATTTCACATACACAAAACGAAGATGTCATATTTTATTATTTTGTTTTCTTTTTTAAATGTAATGTAGAATGTGCTACAGTGCTAAAGACCCACAGCTTTGAATGATTTGATTTCCACATAAGCAATTGGAATGAAATACAAAAGCAACTGATTACAAATCAACAGTGTGTTAACACATATAAACTTGGAGCATATGGATTAATGCTACTTTAAGGAGTTTCAACTTTTTAGTAAGCTGTAAACATATTTTTACACCCTTTACTCAAGTACAAGCACCATATATGTTAGAAGTAAGAGTTCTTTACGAAAAGTACTTAAATCAAAGCATGAAATATGTAACAGCTATTTGTAGTTGTAGTAAATGGTGATGTGTTGTTAAAAGAGAAAGATGTACTGAGAAAATGGAAGGTCAAGAGAATTTTTAGGGAGCTGATGAATGTAAAAAATGAGAGGAAGAAGAGGTTGGTTAATGTTGAGATAGTAAACTGGGCTTTTCCTCAGATTAACAAGGGATGATGAGATGAAGGCAGTTTATAGAAAAAAGAGCGGAAAATCTGTCTGTACATATAAGATACCAGTAAAGGCTTAAAAATCTTTAGGAGAGATGGTAGCTGTTCTAGCTTAGATTATTTAACATGATCTTAGAAGTGAAAAGATCGCTGAGAAGTGAGAGTTTGTTAGATCCCTGTGAAGTGGTTACTTTTGAAATAAATGGTGATGTGCAGAGCTGAAATAATTACATAGAAATAGAGTTGATTAACTACAGCATTAAGATCTGGGACAGAGGTGAAAATTTGTAAGCAGCAGTTTGGTTTAATACCAGCAAAATCCACCAATGATGTAATGTTTGCGTTGAGAATGTTAATGGATCATCAGAAAGAGATGCACTGTGTGTTTGTAAAAGAAATGCTTTTGATTGGGTGCCAGAGAGGAGCTGAGGAAAGCAGGAGATAATCACCAGAGAAGTATGTAAGGTAGATTCAAGATATGAATAAGAACATTGTGATTGAAGTGAGATGTGCAGTAGGAATAATGGTTGGGTTTAAAGTGGAGATGGGGCTACATCGAGGGTCAGCTCTGAGTCATTACTAGGTCATGGACAGGCTGATAGGTGAAGTACATTGTGATATATGGTGAGAGAGGAAAACAGGTTATCGGGACCCTAAAATGTTGAGTATAAGAGTAAAGCAAAATAATAGCAGGAGTAAAAAAGTAGGAAGCCCTGTTTGAATGATTCTTAGTAAAACACATGTGTTATTGTTATAAGCACTTATAAGCAAAAATCAACTGTAACTGTTTAAAAAAAGGTCAGAATGAGTATATTTGTAACACCAGTGAAAAATACACAATCCTTAAAGGCTTTCTGTATGTGTATGTGTGTATTTACTTTTCTTACAATGACAATATTAAATAAGCTATTATGGGTGTAGTATCCAAAAGTAATGACAGGACAAAATACTGAATTATCAGGCAAAATGGTATTTGGCTTTTTAATTAGGACACAGATGACATGATGACACTGACTTCCCAGGTATGTACTCAATGACTTCTAAAGAAACTGAATAACAATATTAAGACACAAGAATGAAAATTAAACCCAGTAAGAGCACAAGTCTGTGAGTCAAAAAAGTAAAAAAAAATAAGCAGTAAAAATACAGGAATTTTAAATGACAAAACGCTCATACATCATAATTAACAGACAAAAGGTACAAGTTTGTAAAACAAAACAAAACAAACAAAAAAACACCCAGAAAATCAGGAGAGTGTCAAATCAATAATTTTAAAGGGCAGTAGTGAAAAAATCTGAACGCACACATCCAGGTGCACTCTGACCCTTGTATTATTAAAAAATAAAAGACTACTGCATGATTGATTTTACAAGTCCTTACTCTAGCTGTGGAGTGTGCTCTTTTAAAACTCATGTGTATACATACATTACCTCTGTATATTGTTACTACAGAGAACCAGGTGTTAAATTATTCTATATATTTTCATATAATGTGAAATTAAAAATAAATCTTATTAACATATATGTCAATTCTGTTAACAATTTTGTCTGCATTTTTCAGTCAGTTATAATAAAAATAGTGGTCCAGACAGAATGACCAGTTTTCTTCTTTTCTTTTTTTTTTTTTTTTTTCACAAATTGAAAATGATACAAACAAACCTTCAAGCATACAACCACCCTTTTTTAATCAATTGTTAAACCTTTATCATCATCCACACTGCAGCAAGTCAGTTGTCTGAAAGTGATGAAGAATGATGTCAAAGACAGAAAAAGGTCAAGAGCACAGCTTCAAAAGAGAGAAAGAGTAATTGTAGGAGCAGGACACATTCTCAATATTAATAATTATAGAAACAACCTATTTATTGAATATAATTGTTTAATATTATATTTAATTTACACTGTTTCAAAAATATCATGATATTAATAATATACATGGATGTCATGATTAAAAATAAAACAAAGTCTCAAAATCAAGGCAACTAAAGGTGATTTAGTTGCCTTTAGTTTGCTGTATTAAACATTAACCTATCAGCGCTAGGGATTCTCAGTTTGAATCCCCATCTGGTTGGAGTTTTCATATTCTCCCCGTGTCCGTGTGGGTTTCCTCCGGGTTCTCCAGTTTCCTCCCACAGTCCAAAAACATGGATCAAGTCAATTGAGTTCTTCAAAATTGCCCCATATAGAGTGTGTCTGTGTGAGCGAGTGAGTGTGCCCAGCGATAGATTGGCACCCTGTCCTGGGTGTGTCTGCCCAGCGCCCGAAATGTTCTCCCCTGGATGGGTATGGAGAACCCCCCCGCGACCCTAATAGAGGATGAAGCGGAAGATGGATGGATGGAGAAAATGGAGGATGGATGGAGAAAATTGCCCCCCAAAAATCATAAGGTTATTTCCTTATGAAAGATTGCAATATATTTCAACATCTACTATACATAATGTACAGAGATTCAGTAAGACTACACATTTCCATTCATTTAGCCCTAAACAGTGCAGATATGATGATATACAGTATGAATGTTAATGTCTGTAGCAGAATTACTGTGGGGAAAACCTCAAGAGAGAGGTAAGCAAAATGTCTTTTTTCTGTCCTTTTTTTCAAAAATCTGTTTATTGCTTTGTTTTCTGTTTTTCCCTGCTGTGTCTTATATAGCTCATTTATATAAACTGGTGTCATCTGTTATGTGAGCCAAGCGGTATTATGCTTTTTTCCATCTGCATTCATTTCACTATCTGTTCTGCATTTCTCTTTGGTGTACCCTGTTCACTACCTTGTTTTCATGGACATGCTGTCCTTCTTCGCCATGAAAAGTCCCATGTTCTTACATGCAAATTTTCCTCTTTTATATTCTGTAATTATATGTGCTATATTATCTTTGTTCTAGCCCCTCGTTTTGCACTTTGTCATGATTCTTTATCCAAATTGAGGTTTATGTAGGAAACAAATGAAATAATATGGCAAATGGGTTAATGGACAAATTCTTCAGCCTTAAAATTATTCAAAAACCATTACAAAACCAGAATATTTTTAGCTCAATGAAAATCTTTTGTTCAGTCATTCAATTCATTCGGGATTCGTGCCCAATTCCTTATGCTGCTCATTAACCTTCTTTAGTTCCTTTAACTCTTAAAGTGAGTTCAAATCATTCTGCCTAATGCGCATTCTTTGTACAGTTGACTCCTTGTGTAAGTTCATCAGCTCAGATTCTCTTTGGTTTGTTAACGATATGAGGAAGTCCATATTCTTTAAACTCTTGTTCCTGTGAATCTTTTGAATGCCTCGCAGCTTGAGTTTCTTAATCCTGAGGGCAGTTTGGAGCCACTTAGCATCTCCTCAATATAGGAAAAAGGTCAATGAATTTAGTAGTTGTCTCAGAAAACATAATTGTGTCAAGGAATGAAAGGAATGTTAGAAACTCTATGATGACGAGAAGAGTTTATCAAAGAAGATATTACAGAGTTTAATATATATTTAATGTTAAATGTCTGTGTGTGTGTGTGTGTGTGTACCCTGTACAAATCCACAAGGTTGCTTTGATTACTATGAAAACCTAATTACTCTTTGGGACCATGCAGAGGTTTGTATTCTTTACAACCTCCAAGAAGTGGCTCAAGGGGCTTTCTGTTAGCTATATTTAGCGAGCCATCAACCTCTCACCTCACATCTTGATTTAGGGCATGTCACCGTGTCTTTGCTATTTTGATGACATGATTCATGGGTGTGTTTTGGACATCATGTGGAATAAACCAAACAGCTTATAACTTGCCATTCTGCCGAGAGCCAGGTGTGATCTGACTATGGAAGATTGCAATAATGAAGGTAGTTTTTCCCCCCAAAAGGACCACACCAAAAAAGCAACCAAATACATGAAAATTAACCTTCACCCTATTTGCATGAAATGTCATCACAAGCCCAGGCAAAGGGACTAGCATTTATAAAAAAATTATGAAAAAAGTTCTAAGGCTAATGGCAAGGAAAGTACTTCTAATTGCCATGAAGTAAATAAAAAGATAAGGCTAAATTCATTATAAGAAGGCATGTACAGATAGAATGAAGACAAGGTCAAGGAGCTTTTGAAATTTTTATTACTCTGCGGAGCATTGGCAAGGCTCAACTAAGTTAGAAATGCTTCTACCGCATCTCCTCAGTACTCATGCTGTTTGTAGCTTACCATAAAGAGCTGAATGCAGTGGAAGAAAAATCGCTCACCCCACCCCCCGAAGCTAAATTCCTGAATGAAAGTAGCAGTTGTGTGCTCAGCAATATTGACTGCAGTATTCCATCTCAATCTTTATAAGATCTGAGAACTCACATAGAACATTTTAAGCCTTTAATTGAATAACTTATAATCACATATAAGCTGAATCCACATACATACTTAAAATGCTGTATATTAGAAGTACATAAATGTTTTTTGTAACCCACTACTGGATCATTCAAGGTTTTGCAGCTAGCATATAAGCCAGAAAGAGAATTTTATAACCTTTATAAACCCACAAAACTATGCAAATAACATGGGTACAAATCAAGGCTATTTTATTTGGTAGCACCCTTCTGTATCCTGTGACTAATGTTCATACAAGAGGATGTTTTAGAGGATGTCTGATACTTTTGACTTAGACATAGTATCAGACATAGTACAATGTCTCCTGACAAAACTGGATATATGTCAGTAATAGTAATTGTCATGTTGTGACAATGAAACCAGTTGTAAGAGAAAATCTACTGCATTACACATTTATTTTATGCCTGAATACTATTTTTGCTGAACTTGTAAGGAAAAAATAAGTTTTAAAGAGAACACAAAATAAGTACTGATGCAAGGGGCAAGTATAATACAAGCAAACGCAAAGGAGAGCATTACCGCAGCAGTCAGTGCTACACACTGCAAATTCTGAACACTGAAAAGCAGTTACTAAGACATACTGCTAATGCAATCTGATGTAGCACTGCGGTATCAGACCCAACAGACCAAAACCAGCCTCCCCATCCCCATTTTAGTATGACGTCTTTGCAGTACAGTCACACAGGCCCATTCTGATAGTTGAATTTCTTTCCCTCAGCTATAATCCCAGTAGAATTCCCCCATAGCTCTACAATTAGCTTCCTGAAATGTAAATTACATTGACCAGTCCAGAAGCACTAGAGGAAGGGTCATGTACATGGATAAGCTACTTGACCAATTCCTACTGGGAAAAAAGATTCCGGAAATACGGCCATACCAGAATGTTGGCTCAGATCACATTACAAAAACAGAAATTATTAGAGAGGGCTGGCATGTAGAAATCAGCAACAGACACATCACACTTACAAGAGTGCACATATAGTAACAGCTGTATTATATGGGTAGTATGTGTTTGATATTTAATAATTCCTATGCAGTAGGGAAAAGATAAAACATACATATAGACATGCTGATTTAACAAAATTACTGTCATTGCATTTAGGAAAAGGGCTACACCAATGAGCACTGCTGAATGATTTGCAAACTTGAAGAAAGTCAGAGAGAGGAGAGGAACACCAGACACGCTAGTGCATACAAATTAGAAGTGGTCCACTGGGAAAGCCTAAATGGATGAGGTGTAGCAAATGCCATGATAGCCTGGAGTTTTACTTATACAAAGTTCTATAAGGGCAGAATAGAATAAGTTTGTTTAACTGTCTATCTGATGAAAATCCAAGATTAAATAAAGGGACAAACACAAAAACACACTAAAATATCCTGTACTTATGTAGTGGAAACTTCATTCTAGGGATCTAAAAATTACAACTTAAATTACATTTACAGTAAAAAAAAAAAAAAATTTTATTGATATTTTTCTAGGGCGGCATGGTGGCTCAGTGGTTAGCATGTTCACCTCTCAGCGCTAGGGATTCCCGGTTCGAATCCCCATCTGGGTGGATTTTTCATGTTTTCCCCATGTCTGCGTGGGTTTCCTTCGGGTTCTCCGGTCTCCCACAGTCCAAAAACATGGATCAAGTCAATTGAGTAGTCCCCCCCCCCCCCCGCGACCCTAATATAAGATAAACCAGAAGATAATGGGATGGATGGATATTTTTCTAAGGTTATATAAAGCATGGCTGATGCACAGCTTTTTAGTGTATCACCTCTGGATCAGTAAAACTTTGTGAAGAAAGCAATTTCTAAGCCACCTAGTTCTCTGTGGCAGCTGTCTTTATCAACATCATTCTTGGAAGATTCTGCCTTTGGAAGCTGACAAATCTCCTATTGTGCCACCTTCACTTTCATTATCCTACACACAGTGGCATGCAAAGCAAATAAAAAAAAATAATAATAGAGATGTTGCGAGTAAACAAAGAGTTTAAAGGTGCATTAAGTAAGGTGATGTTTAGAATTGTTAACAATGATTTGGAAATTAAAGTGTCTGGTTTAAAAAAGTATAGGAAATGAGAAAAGAGTGTTTTGTAATCCTGCAAGCGGAATAAGAATATAGACAAAATAAGCAAATACAACCCTTTGAAGTACCTGGAGGCTAGTACAGAATATAAATGACAATATATGGTAGACAGAGATAAAGATGAAAAAGGTATCAAATTGTTCAATCATGTAAAGGATACTAGTGTAGGATAAGTAATGGGAAATTTTATGTATTTACAAAATATATGAATGTACTAAACATGAACTCATGCTCACGTTAAAATAAAATGAAATGTCTCAGAATTTTTTTGTGCTGTTTTTTCTTAAAGTCTTGGGAAACAGTGTACTTGGCATTATGTGATTATGTAATAAAAGAAACCTACTTCTAAAAAAAACTGAAAAAACACAATGGCTGAATTTATCAGCAGTTCAACCAATTCAAAATCCAAAATGATGTTAATCATTGTTGTTAATCACAAAATAAATGACACGACATATTGGTCTCCTGATTAAATTTTTATTTAATAATAATATTAAAATCAAAAAATATTAAAATCATTTTTGTGGTAATGTAAATCTTCCTTATTTTCAATGCCATAATTCTCAGCCTATAGGGTTACAACATTCAGGATAGATGACAGGCGTTTATTGATAGTCATGCAAGACAGGGAAACCCAAGTGAAATCAGAGCAAACACTACAAGATGGCTAGGGGAAAGGGAGAGTAAGAATAAACACCAAGAAAAGAGAGCATGAATCCATTTGTGGGCTCTAAAATCAATCCGTCATCTGCTATTCCTGTCAGAACCACAGACTTAATGTCACGCTCAATACAAATGTACTTTTGTTACTGCCTAGTGCAGCAAAGCTTTTTGGGGAGATCTAGTGACAAAACAACACAAAGCCAAGAAACTATGAAAGGGACATGAGTTTGAAGGCCCTTGATTACTTAATTTCATTAAAGTTTGGTTGTGACATAAGTTGAGTGCCATTGAAGTTTTACCCATGTCTTAGACTTTGACAATTACAAATGTGATGATTCTAACACATACCACATACTTTTTTTTCAAAGGATTTAGGGATTTGAAAAGAAAGACAGAAAGTGGAAGCCAAGTTGGTGAAGATCGTTCCACCACTTTGCAGTGGTGAACGCAACAGAGTGAGAATTTGTACCTCGGTGAGGTGGAATCACCAGGCGTCAATCATCACTAGAGTGAATGAGTTGGAGTGTATTTTGAAATTATAGAGTGAAGATAAGAGGGGCAAATACAGAAATGGTCCTGTGGTCCAGAGTTAGTGCCATGTACTGAATGCAAGCAGCTACAGGGAGCCAATGGAGAGAAATGAGTAGTGGAGTGACATGAGTTCGCTTTGGCTGGTTGAACACAAGTCGCAGAGTTTTGAATTAGTTGTAGAGGCCTAATTGTGGAAGCTGGGAGACCGGCAAGCAGAGAATTAAAATAACAAGCCGGGATAGGATGAGGGCTTGAACTAACAGCTGATATATATGCTACAACCAACTCACTATATGTTAAACTGAAGTCTATAATGTTAATATGCATAAAGTATATGTATATAGTAGGAGAGATAAAATTAACTTGTGGTTACGCTTTTCCAGAATTATGTGAAAGGGATCTTAAGGTTCATTCATTCATTATCATACACTTTATCTTCTATTAGGGTCGCGGGGGGGTTCCCATGCCAATCCAGGGGAGAACGTTTCGGGCGCTGGGCAGGACAGGGCGCCAATCTATCGCTGGGCACACACTCACACACACTCTATAGGGGGCAATTTGGAGAACTCAATTGACTTGATCCATGTTTTTGGACTGTGAGAGGAAACCGGAGAACCCGGAGGAAACCCACATGGACACGCGGAGAACATGGAAACTCCACCCAGATGGGGATTCGAACCAGGAATCCCTAGTGCTGAGAGGCGAATGTGCTAACCACTAAGCCACCGTGCCACCCCACGGGATATTAAGATCTACAAGTGAAATATACATGCAAATGTGTACATTTCAGTGTTGAGGCCAAGTAACATTTTCAGGAGCAGTTCTTAAGGAGAATACCATGATTACTATAATTTTAAATTTTATTTAGACTACAAATTTTACTATGTCAAGTAATACCAAATTATGCCTGTAAATGGCCAACCGAGATAAATTATATGAGCAGAGCTTTTGTAGTACAATACGTAATCAGTATTGGTCATTAATAGAGCACACTTACACACTAGCTGTAATTTGCATATGATATACATGTCTATATAATATGATATTTTTAACAAACCAAACAGCGTGAAAAGCTTTCAAATATTGACAGCATTATGTTGACTTTTATAGTGGATCTTCTGCTCAACTAGACATAGTCTCTACCATACATGGACTGAGCAATGCACTATAACAATATAAAAAATATAGTTATATACGATTGCTACTTACAATTATTGCCAGTGTGCCAGTTGCTTTAGTTTATGGGCATGCATGTTTACTGAATTACTTTGCACACACCATAATACTAATATGATACTTTTGAAGTTAAATGTATGAAAGGTGCATTTGTTGCATTTTTTTAATTTGCCCTTAAAACAATTACGTTTTGAACAAAATGTTAATATTAATTACAGAACAATAGATTTTACTATAAGTCATTATTATATTTGTAAACTTGATTTAGCAAATCCAATAAGACATAGCATACAACAATGGCACAAATACTGTACGTTCACAAATGAAATAATACCCACACATTAATTTTGGTTATGTATATATCCAGACCTGGAAGAAAAAGCTTAATATAATTGTGTAAATAAAATGCAAATTCATTTATGACAGTCTGCATTAGTTTAATTTCATCTAATACCTATTTCACCTTTCACTTTATAAAAACCTTTTTCTCTGTATTTGCTTTTTCTAAACCCACACATGCATGCACTCACATGAAACTCAGAGCTACTTTTGCTTTCTTTTATTGTATTACTGCAATTTTAAATAGGTTTTTTATATTGAAAACATTCACAAAGCCACATCTTTTCTAATATACAATTCAAGGCCAAACCATTCTTGATTTAGCCTTGGAGTTCTTTGCTCTGCCAGTCACGATGACATATTCAATAGTCTGACGACTCAATTCTATTACAGAGAAAATAAAAACACTGCAGCTTTAGCCATTATTAAATGCAACATGTTTAATGAAAATTTACTGGAACAGAGCACCATTCCATTTGCTATTGTGATTATCCTTGACAGCCATTGTTGAGTAAAAGATGTTACTGCTACTTGAAGTGTAGGAACAAATAGCTGCAGTTGGATAAAAAGTTTTTTCTTTGAAGAGATAAGAACATTAAAAATGTAAAATGTACACTTCAGTTTAATAATAACTTATATTAAATCAATAATAAGGCCAGTCTGCCACATAAAAGTCTGTCAGTTATTAAAGTAATAGTCAGCCTGCATACTATACTACACCATACTATAACATGGATCTAATTTACCAGAGTGATATTTTTTTGTGAATTTTTCTGACACACTATTCTGGAACTGGGATTTAATATAGCACTGAAATAAAAAAAATGTCACTGCTAATCTGGCAATCTGTTACTTTATGTGCCAATGTAGGCTCATGCCCCACCATCTGTTATAGTTATGATTTAACCTTTATGTAAATGTGTGAGAAAAAAATTTGTTGTGTTAAGTGCTAAAGAATCAGTGCATGGTACAATGGACAAATACATTCTAGAAGCCTCTTGGGGGTGAGCTAGTAAACAGCTGCGTACTGTGATTAGATAAACAAGAAAAATATATATTTAAATTGCGGAATATAAATATCTAATGTAGTTATAAGGTGAGTCTGACAAAAGTCTCATTATATTTTACCAAAGATGCTGTATCATTTAAGGAGAAGCTGCTTGCAAAATGTCTATGTTTATATATTTACAACTTATTACAAAATTATTTATCTCAAAAAAGTTAAATATAATAAAACAAGTCACCTAAAAGTGATTTATGCATTATGTACTTCCGCATGATTATGTTTGATTATGAATTTTCTTTTTCACAAAAGCACATCTCTCAAAATTATACACTATATTGCCGAAAGTATTTGCTCATGTGCCTTGACTCACATTTGACCTTAAGTGACATCCCATTCCTAATCCTTAGGGGTCAATATAACGTCAGTCCACCCTTTGCAGCTAGATCAGCTTTAGGAGTGTGTTTATGGGAGTTTGTGACCGTTTTTCCAGAAGCGCATTTGTGAGGTCACACACTGATGTTGGATGAGAAGGCTTGGCTTTCAGCTCTAATTCATCCCAAAGATATTCTATTGGGTTAAGGTAAGGACTCTGTGCAGACCAGTCAAGTTCATCCACACAAGACTCGGTCATCCATGTCTTTGCTTTGTGCACTGGTGAACAATCATGTTGGAAGAGGAAGGGGTCAGCTGTTCCTACCTACAAAGTTGGGAGGATGGAATTGTCCAAAATGTCGTGGTATGCTGACGCATTCAGAGTTCAGCCATGCCCAGCTCCTGAAAAACAACTCCACACCATAACCCCCCCCCCCCCCTTCACCAAACTTTTAACTTGGCACAATGCAGTCAGACAAGTACCGATCTCCTGGCAGCCACCAAACCCAGACATCAAACCCAGACACCAAACCCAACAAAAGTTAACTCCCAGCTGTATCAAACAAAAATTATTTTGTACTATACTGGACTATATTTCAACATAACAAAATTATATTAACCTGTTATAATATTGTGAAAATGCTACTATTTTTTTATTATAATTTTAATTATTAATGTATTATATAATTATTGTAATTAATACAGGAATCAGCAAATATATCCATCTCAATATCATGAATAAAAATTTGGCATTTTGCTGGTCTGAAATGAAAATGTGTGTGTTAAGACAATGCCAAGAAGGTATGAGCAACAATCCTAGAAAAACAGTTTCGCTGCCTATTAGTCTGGCAAGTATTACAAGGCACTTTATATTCAGTCATTCTACAGTGAGAAAGAACATTCACGAGACATATGACAGTCCACATCCCTCCCAGAGTAGACATCCCAGCAGATTCACCCTAAGGTCAGGACATGCCATGTTTAGAGATACTGCATCAAACCCAATGTTTAATGTTTAATGGCCATGTAATTAGAGTCTGATCATGTGTAGTTTGTGTGAAAGTAAACGCAGCATAATAACATAACACACCAAAACTTCATTTAACTAAAGCAACACTGTGAACACTGTCAATGTGAATGACTGATAAGATCATTCAAATCTCGTTTTAGTAATGACTGGGCTGACGCCTCAAAACAGGGTCATACAAAACAGCATAATAAAAGTACATTTTCAAAAGAACTTAAATGCATTCTTGGAGTATGAGTAGTTCTATGCAGGTTCTTTTCTCTCTTTGTATTGCATTTCCTCTTGGCAGTGAATCAGTTTAAATGTTTTCCCACAATAATTTCCATGTTTATGTCCATCCATCCATTATTCTCCGCTTTATCCTCTACTAGGGTCGCGGAGTGGGTTTCGGGCGCTGGGCAGATACATCCAGGACAGGGCGCCAATTTATCGTTGGGCATCCATGTTTATGTATTTTTCATATTTCTTAATAGCAAAAAGAACAATAACATTACCATCATCTGCTTGTTCTTTCAGTGCTTCAGTGGGACATGTGGCCATATTGCTTAGTGTGCAGCATGCTGAATACATGGGTTCAACCTTTTTATTATTTTGTGCATCTAGCATCCTAACATTTATACATGTTTAATTCCATTTTTTTTTTTTGCTAAGATCAGATTTGACTATCTGAATGGATTGTATACATTCAAGGTAGTGCCTGCATCAGGCTGAACTGTGAGCAGGTTTTTCCTTCAAACCTGCACACAATGTTTTGACATTATATAATATTTGGGGCTAATTTGGCCAAACAGAAATGCCTGTAACTTAAGTATGCAACACATTTTGTCAAGGAGCATTGCAAACAATTTGTCACTTGGACATAATCAGGTTGACAGTGAGAATAAAAGGCAGGCAAGTAGCTTTGCAGCAATGCAGTAGGTCAGTTTTTACTACCCTTTACAATCTCCAAGGCAAGCACTTTTGCAGCAATGCAGTAGTCAAATTTTACTACCTTTTACAATCTGTAAGGCAAAGCACCTTCAAGGCAAGACAAAGTCTTTTTATTTCCTAGTTGTGTTAGTGGTATAGAACATGTTAGGTATGTCCCACAGAGGTGGATGAAGGAAGATTTCTCTAAATATTAAAAAAAAAAAAAAAAAGTATTCTGACAAAAGGCTTGCATACCACACTATACTGAAGAAGGGGTTAATTTTTCCAAAATGCTGGTATACAGCACAAACTGAAACCCATTATTGTAGCATACCCTCAGCACTGCAGAATAACAGGTATGTACTCAGAAACGTATACATAAAGGGTGGCTTGTAGTCAGTTCTGTCAATTCATTCGCTTTTTGTTGTTTCTTTAATTGTTTTCAGTGACTTTAAATCTTTTATAACATTTGTAGGTATATGTGCTGTGGAAATGGAGAAGACAAGGTTTCTCAATTTAAAAAAAAGAAAAGCTAATGCAGTGTTATAAGGATGTGTTGGACTATGAAAAATCAATTACGTAAAAAGTTATTTTGAAAAATGAACAAAACATAACCATCGGGTCGAATACAGAATTCTCAGCGACGTGCACTTTCTTTAAAACAGTGAAATGCGTTACTGCAGTCTTGAGTTATATTTGTATTAAAGCCTCCTGGGAACTCTAGTCCCTCGCCGCGCCTGGACCATGAGACGCTGCCGCTACCTAGCGGCCACACTGCCCATTACACCTGGTACAGATTGAATACACTTGGGGCTCATTGCTATCTTACACCCTGCCAACAGTCTATTTTCAGACCTTCTGCATGCGCCATTTAAATAGAAACTGTTTCCGCGTGTATTTACTCCGATGGGTGAACTGGCCATTAGCTGAGGTGTATTCAGGTGAATTTTAAGCGTTGCTATCCTGGCAATAACAATAACAACCACTCATTGAAACCAGCTGAAGTGTTGTCTATGGATAAACAGCTTACCTGATAATCCTTGAGCAACTTCTTTTGATCAAACTCACAAAAAAAGACTTATACAAAATATAATATATTTTACATAGGCGGCACGGTGGTTAGTGGTTAGCACGTTCGCCTCTCAGCACTAGGGATTCCCGGTTCGAATCCCCATCTGGGTGGAGTTTCCATGTTCTCCCCGTTTCTGCGTGGGTTTCCTCCGGGTTCTCCGGTTTCCTCCCACAGTCCAAAAACATGGATCAAGTCAATTGAATTCTCAAAATTGCCCCATATAGAGTGTGTCTGTGTGAGTGAGTGTGTGCCCAGCGATAGATTGGCGCCCTGTCCTGGGTCTATCTGCCCAGCGCCCGAGATGTTCTCCCCTGGATGGGCATGGGGAACCCCACCGCGACCCTAATATAGGATAAAGCATGAATATTTTACATATACAAAATGACTGACAACTATAAAGTGACTGTGGCGGGAGGGAATGATGGGTGGAGTCTGTAGATGGGAGGTAGGCTTGGGAAGCAGATCAGGTAAACAGTAACACCTGCCTGTGACTGATGTTGTTAATTGTCTTTCCTTCCTATGTCACAGTGAAAAACAAGCGGACAAATAAGAAAGAGTTTGTGAGCCACATAAGACAGAAATACTGTAAAAGCCCAGTATTATCAAGTGGTTATTTTGTGTTTGGCCAAATTAAGACTTTGTGTCACACAATTATTACAGTGACTATAATAATAATAATGGCAAATTTAGGTTTTTTAAAACTGTTTTCTGTTCTAGATTATTTAGTACCAAAATGCACCAAAATAATGATAGAGAACTGAGTGTAATCAAGCACAGTATTAACTCAGTTTGGGTTACCCCTCTTAGACTTAATATATTCAACACCATTCTTATATACTTCTTCATTTTGATCAGATCAGGGTAAAACATGTTGACTTCCTCTGTTTGTGTAGGTGAAATTAAAACCATGTCAAAACACCACATGACTAATAATCTGTCTGGGGTATTAATCTCACCATTTCTAGATTTTATTTATATAATTTTGTGGTAAAACTAAATGTATTCAAATATGTCCATATCCATTACAGTCAAAGAAAACTGGAATCAAGCTAACCCAAAAATAGTTTTAAACTCCTTAGGGTTATAAATCTGAAGATGGATATATAGATATGAATTACCATTTCCTGCCGTGAATGCTACAGATGAGGTTTCACACATAACGGCAATGAATTTGCATATCGGTGGGAGATTGAATGGTTGGTGTCCTGGTTTAAACATCTAGAACTAAACACACTCAAAACTGTGGAGCTGACACTGGACTTCAGAAAGTCATCACAGACCCCTGACAACCTGGACACGATTTATCCCTCCAGCAGACGATACAGATCACTGTACACAAAAACTACCACTCAACAGTTCCTTTCCTCATGCTTTTACATTAGCATATAAACACTCTGCATATCAACAAATCTGTACCAATAAAATCATTGCCCATGTTGCATTTTATTGATTTGCACTACGACACACACAACACCTTATTTAAATATATGCACTGTACAGTAAATTGTAATGTATCTAGAGTGTTGCCATCCATCCGTAACATCTGAGTGTGTAACAAAATAAATGGGCAAATAAATCTGATTCTGACTACCAGCAGTATTTTTAGGAATAAAACAATAATTAACATTAACTGTAAAAATGTATCTGCGTTTGGTGTCATTAAAGACATGGTTAGTTTCTACACCTTAACGTCAGCTGTTCTGAACCACCGAGTTAATCGTTGCATACCTATTTTATACAGTCACCGCTGTAACCCCCTTGCAGCAGCTCATGGAGGATGTTTTCATCATGGCTAAAGCAGTGAGACAGTTGCACTCACATCTTAAAATCTATAATCATTGGTTAACATGTATTATTACTCTCTGTAGTATTCCTTTTTTTAATTCATCTCTTTCTTACACTTAAAGCAAGGTTTGATGTCTTCACTGCTTTGGATGTAATGGATAATAAAAGATTTCTGGAACCTTTAAAGTTTGCAGAAGGAGACACCTGTATGCACTATTACCTTTATAACTGGAGAAGCCCTCACATCACTCCAGACAAGGTTGTCAATCCATTCAGCTGCTTAGTTTTTGTATTATTGAAATGTATTTTTTTTATCAAAACTTATTTAAGTCAGAATGTGAAACTTGACTGTTCTCTGTTTCATGTTGGTCTGTGTGTGAAGTGAGAAGCTCAAAGAGAGAGTTCTTTTAAATAGATAGAATACGCAGGTATCAAAAAAACCTCCAAAAAGACAGTAGTAGTAAAATACAAATAATAATAATTTTATTATGGATAATAATAACAGATACTAATAGTGGCAATATTAAAGTAGTGTCCAGTAGTGGGGGTGATCTAAAGTGATCATAGTGCAAAAAAACAGTTATTTGACGTTATCAGTTTCGATCCATCGATCCATTCATTATCTTCCGCTTTATCCTCTACTAGGGTCGTGGTGGGGTTACCCATGCCCATCCAGGGGAGAACTTTCGGGCACTGAGCAGATACACCCAGAACAGGGCGCCAATCTATCGCTGGGCACACTCACTCACACAAACACACTCTATATGGGGCAATTTGGAAATTCAAACCGGGAATCCCTGGTGCTGAGAGGCAAACGTGCTAACGACTAAGCCACCGTGCCGCCGCCCACCTTATCAGGTTTCCCGGCCCAATTTTAATCATTGTTGCTTTGCATTCGTTTATTTAGTTCATTTTACACTCACAGCACTCACATGGCTGAGCATACTTGGAATCCGTTGCAGTGATGGAAGCTGTAACAGATTAAAAAAAAGATTAAAAAAGTAATCAGGTCTGAAAAAAAATCCTGTAAACTAAGAAAGCTTTCAAAAATGGAAGTGTTAATAGTTTATTTTCATCAATTAACAAAATGCAATGAATGAAGAGAAATGTAAATCAAATCAGTACTTGGTGTGACCACCCCTTTGCCTTCACAACAGCATCAATTCCTCTAGGTACACATGCACATAGTTTTTGAAGGAACTTTTCATGTGATCCCAGACTGGATGATTTTGAGATCAGGGCTCTGTGGGGGCCATACCATCACATCCATGACTTCTTCTTCTTTATGCTGAAGATATTTCTTAATGACTTTTGCTGTATGCTTTTGTTGTTGTCCAGCTGCAGAATAAATTCTGGGCCAATCATATGCATCCCTGATGGTATTGCATGATGTATAAGTATCCCTGTATTTCTCAGCATTGAGGATACCAAAAATGCATAGGATCTATAGGATACCATTTGCAGAAATACACCCCCAAACTTGCAAGGAACCTCCACTGTGTTTCACTGTTGCCTGTAGACACTCATTATTGTACCACTCTCTCCAGCCCTTCTGCTACGCAGTTCCTATATTTTTGTGCATAGTTGAGCCACTTGGCCATGTTTCCATGTCAGAGGAATGGCTTTTTGGCTGCAACTCTTCCATTAAGACCACTTCTGGCCAGACTTTTCTGGACAGTAGATGGGTGTACCAGGGTAACACTGGTTTCTGCCAGTTTTGAGGTAACGGTACGGCTGGACATCCTCCAATTTCGAAGGGAAATAAGCTTGATGTACCCGTCATCTCCTGCACAAGTTTCCTTGGCGGACCACTGCGTCTACGATCCTCAAAGTTGCCAGTTTTTTTGTGCTTCTTCAAAAGAGCTTGACCAGCACATCTTGAAACCTCAGTCTGCTTGAAAATATTTGTCTGGGAAAAACCTTGCTGATGCAGTCTAACTAACTTGTGTCTTGTTGCTCTGCTCAAGCTTGCCATGGTGTATGACCTGTGACATTGTCTTCCACAACCTCAGCCTGGTAGGAGAGATTGGCTGTTCCTCACCCAGTTTGAAGCTTCATACACAGTTGAATCTGTTTCACTTAATGATTAGCACCAGTTTGATCATATTTGTTGATCATAAACCTCACTAAAATCCTAAAAAATCCCTGACTTTGTGCAGATGTAATAAGAATTGATGCAATTAATTCTTAAATTAAAGGCAAAAGGTAGTAACAACAAATTGGTTTGATTTAGATTTTTCTTTTTTTCGCTCACTTTGCATTTTGTAAATTGATAAAAAATAAACAATTATTTTTTATATTTTTCAAAGCATTCTTAGTTTACAGCATTTTTTCACACCTGCCTAAATCTTTTGCACAGTATTGTATGTATTAGCATGATATCACAATTTAAACTGCACAACTATGTACCTTCACTGCAGTTATTTCAGGGAATCTGGTGATTCGAGCGATGTGGACTCTGGACTCCTACAACACAATGTTATTAGTTAGTGTGCAAATTGTATCATTGACATTAAACATATCACAGTCTATTACAGAAGTCAGGATAAGTTTGTTCACATTCATTACAGGTTTATTTCTAAATTGTTATCTATTAATAAAATATCTTACCTGATAGTCCTTAAGAAACTTCTTTTGGTCATACACTGACTCTGTCATGTAAATCCTCCTGTTGATGATTTGGTTTTCTTGCACGATTTTCAACCGTTCTCTCTGTCTCTGCTCTATATTTGGACTGAAACCATAAAGAAATGTCTCGGGTATATATAATCTGTGTGTGTGTGTGTTTATCCATGACAAATTTTTAAACTGCTTTTATAGTAAATTATTTTGTATGAACAATGAATGCCACACCAAAGGCATTATAGAGAACTTAGTATATTCAAATGCTTTGTTACCTCTTTTTGGGTTGATAATCGTTCCAGTTATCCAATGTGCCCCTCTTAGACTTAATAGTGTTAATCCTGGAGGCCAAAAGTCTGTTCTCTCTTTTTATTTTCCCCTGCTCTGTCTGAAGAACAATAAGAATAGAATAATAATAATATTATCAATAATAAGTCATAGTAATACATAATAAGAAATACAGTACACGCACATTCAAGAAATGTCCATAGATGAAGTGTGTTCTGCGCATAACAAAAGTTTTTTAAACTTAATATTGTAACATGTAAACAACTTACGTAATAATCCATGGACACCTTTTCTTGATCATCCTCTGACTCTGTCATGTCAATGTTCCTGTTGATTCTTTGAGTTTGTAAGTCCATCTTTGCCAGTTCTGGGTGTCTCAGCCCTGAACTTAGACTGATTTCATAAAGTGTCTCAGGTTAATCATATACTCATGAACAATTTGAATATATATATATATATATATATATATATATATATATATATATATACATATATATATATATATATATATATATATATATAGAGTGTGTTAGCACGTTTGCCTCTCAGCGCTAGGGATTCCCAGTTCGAATCCCCATCTGGGTGGAGTTTCCATGTTCTCCCCGTGTCCACGTGGGTTTCCTCCGGGATGTCCGGTTTCCTCCCACAGTCCAAAAACAAGGATCAAGTCAATTGAATTCTCCAAATTGCCCAATTTAGAGTGTGTGGGTGTGTGTGTGAGTGAGTGTGTGCCCAGCGATGGATTGGCGGCCTGTCCTGGGTCTATCTGCCCAGCGCCCGAAACGTTCTCCCCTGGATAAGCATGGGGAAGCCCACCGCGACCCCACTAGAGGATAAAGCGGGAGATAATGAATGAATAATGAATGAATATATATGTATATATGACAAACTCTAAAGGTAAATAGATGAAATAACGAGGAAGGATTAAAAAAAATCTTTTCTATACTGGGTTATTAAGTACAAATGCTATTACACCTAAATCCTTATAGAGATTTTAGTGTAATCAAGAGCAGTGTTACCTCTTTCTGTATGAATAATAATCGTTCCAGTTATCCAAGGTACCACCCCTCTTAGACTTAATATCGATTATCCTGGAGGCCAAGTATATGTTCTTTTGTTCTATTTCCGCCTGCAATTTCTGAAGAACAGATTTTCAAGAAAGACAATATAATAAGAAACA
Source organism: Corydoras sp. C115 (assembly GCA_019802505.1). Taxonomy (NCBI): domain Eukaryota; kingdom Metazoa; phylum Chordata; class Actinopteri; order Siluriformes; family Callichthyidae; genus Corydoras; species Corydoras sp. C115. The sequence goes on along the minus strand of JAFMOC010000022.1, from coordinate 3,121,290 downwards.
CTGTACACTCACATTAAGAAAAACGACCAAAGATTTAGTGTGGTCTGAGCATACCTGCAGGTGTCTAATCTTCATGTTGTAATGTATGTAAGGCCTGGGAGGACTGGTGTCCAAAGTTGTTTTGACTGCAGAAGTAAAGACAAAACAATTACGAGCTACCTAAATGCCTTAATATTAGAAAGATTATCTTATTATGCGACAAACGTCTTACCATTGTTAACTCTATCTACGTGGTCATAGTAGTGTTGACTGTCCAACGACCTTTTCAAGTTGCTGTAGTGGGCAAAGGTCCCCACGACGGCAGGAAAAGCTAAATAGTCCGCGTTTCTCATTTTGTAATTAGCGTGGGGGCGTCGTGGTCGATTAATATCGACTCCGCCGCAAAAATGGAACGCAATAGAACGTACAGCATGAGGCTTACTAGAATTCTACGTGACGTCATCGTTGGTTCATTTGTGTTAGTTTAAGCACGCCCACTTTTCTTTCATCCTGACTTTTGTTTACATAACTAACGTGCACGTGGAGAACTATACTGGACTTCTATTATAGGGATGGCAGATTATACTGGTGTAATACTCTAATGACACCAGCAGATGGTAGACTAACACAAAAAAGTTCTGACTCGTGCACTTAATTGCAGAAAATAACTTAAGTTTCACAAAATGCACAATATGAAACCATCAACATAATATAGCCCCAATTAATAAATTATTTTACTATTTTAAAGTTGTCACGTCAGACCTTTTACTAATTTACCCTTCTTGAATCCTTTTGTGACCGGGCTCCATTCTCCTGGCCCTATTAATGTTGATGCTGAGTCTCTGAAACCAGTACAGCTCAGTCCAAATCTTGGTTTAACATTTATTTTATTTATTTAGTTTAATTTCTTGTAGTCTTCAACCGCGGGTTACTAGAAACATCCTTGTTCTCCATCAGCTTTACTGCTTACAAATATCTTCTCAGTTGAACAACACCACGTCTTGATAAGCTTCTTCATCCATCCTGCTTTACATCCCTACTCCTTTTTTTACTCACAGATCTGGTCCTGGAGTTCTTGCAGTTTAAGAGGTGGCAGGTCATTCGTTGTTCCTGCTTATAAAGTCTAAAACGTTTTTCCACAGTTGCTTTTTAATTTCCCTATTTTGCCTTATATTAAAATTTCATTCAGAAAAAAAAAATCATTATTTCCATGTAAAGAAGCACTGGTTTTGTAAACGATGGCACTACATTGACTAAAAAACGTTTATTATTATTATTATTATTATTATTATTATTATTAATAAATTATTTCTTAAATAATAAGTTGCTGAAATAAAATACAACAGTCAGTGAAATTCCCAGAAAAACGACCTGGACAGAACATCCATCACAGAGGAGGCACACAAACACATTTACACCTGAAGCTTGTGTTGTGTTACCAGTGCACCTTCTAGTATGCTTTTGGAAGTGATAAATACAGATCCATGATAAAAAAAAAAACCTTTGTAGACATGGAGAGAACATGCAAACTCCACACAGCCATGCTTGAGAATCAAACCTAGGATCTACTTCCAACATGAATGTACTAATCACTTTGCCAGACTACCAGATCCCTAATATTTGCTTATATAAATACATCTCAAGAGCGGCACGGTGGCTTAGTGCACTTATATCTCTCAGAGCTGGAGTTTCTAGGTTTGAATCCCAGTCTGGGTGGAGTTTCCATGTTCTCCCCGTGTCTGCACTGGTTTTCTCCGGTTTCTCCGTTTTTTCCCACAGTCCAAAAACATGGATTTAAGGTAAATTGAATGCTCTAAATTGCCCCCTAGAATGTGTCAAATTGCTCTTATGAAAACCTTCTGCAGACTCTATCTAACTTCTATTAGTCTATTAAATTCTTAAAATCTTAAAATAGAAAAAACTATTTTGTTAATGTTGAGTTCAGGATTTAAGAATTACACAAATCTATCATGAGGGTATGTTCATTTTTTTTCTCTTAGCCACATCTATTTCTTTATTACTTTGGCTATGGGTTTGTTGTCATAAAAAGTTCACAACAGATACACACCCAGGACAGGCCGCAAATCTATCACTGGGCACACACTCACTATTATTAAAATCATACTGTAATTTTTTGGTTTGCCTAGTGTAATATAATAATGTTTAGTGTTTGGTTTGAATATATTTTTTACTTCAAGACAATTCAAGACAATATTTATTTAGACTATTTATATAATGTAAAGTGAAAAACCATGTTCCTTTTCTTGTTTTTTTGTTCAGTTTCAGTCAAAATAGTTTTTTTTACAGTACATCACTATAAAATAATGTTATTGAAGAAAATATCTTTAAGACATTCTCTATCAATCTTTTGTTGTTGATCAGTTGGTACTGTTGGAAAAAAAAACTCATTCAGACTGATAAACAGATAAACTACAGATTACAGATAATTCAAATTATAATTATGAAAAGGCAAGAGGTACAGGCATTGATATATGTAGTACATGATGAAAAACCTCACACACCCAAAACACTGTAATCAACTTGCAGTTGGCCCGGGGCTGTGCAGAACTGCACAGAATGGTGAACAAAGGCATTGGAATTTTAATGGCTGTAAGTGGATTAATATTCATTTGTTGGTGGTTCTAAATCCCAGTTGAAAGTATTGGAAATTTGAGTAATATCCTTAATAATAGTTGTGTTTAAGATTTAAATATTACTGTTAAAACATTATTAAAATGTAAGTGATGGGCAAGGTCCATTTGAACATAGTGTTTTGTGTGTAAAATGTAGGTTAATGCAAAAACACATATTGCAAATTCATAATACATACAAGCTTGTACATAATTTGTCCCGAATATTAGTTCATAAAAAATGTTGTTGTCACCTCATAAAAGTTTGCATTTGTAGTATATGCTTATATAAAGAGCCGGATTACTTAAAAAGCAGGCAAATTCTTAAAGAGACAGGTCAGTTCACTGGTTTTAAACTGTACAAGTGGTGCTATACATTAACTGCTTTTCCACAAAAGAGCATTGTATCATTGTCCTTCTGTGAAAATCTTATAAAGTGGTTTAAAACAGGCCTTTGCTCTTCTTTAGCTTTAGCTGTTTCCAGTTGGGAAGAGCACAGAACTCTGCACGCGTCATCTCCAGAACCACCTGCAACCATTTAACACAATGTCAAAGGTCCATTTTTATTTACCTTTAAAATGCTGCTATGTAATGAGTGAGCTGGCAGGTTTAATAAAAGGCAAGAGTGATCAACTTTTAAACATATTTAATTAGTCAATGACATACATGATTTATTACATATTGAGCAAAATAAATTCATGCTTATTTGTCAGTTCTGAGGCCTGACAGATGATGATGAGACCTGCTGAGATAAATAAATTATAGTAAAAAAAAGTCTTGTACCTCAAAGTCTTTGTCTGACAGGTAAACCTCGAGGCGCAGAGGGTCCACACCCTCGGGCAAAGGTCTGCTGGTCAGCTCTTCCAGAGAGTATTGATTTTTACTGAGTTTAGACAGAGCATCCTCGACCAAGATCACTTTGTTCCTTAAACCCTAAAAGTAACAGTTCTTATAAGTAAATCGTAAACAAAGAGTTTAAAAAACAGACTTTTAAAAGTAACTTTTAATGTTATATTTCTGACGTATATGTGGACGGCTGTGTGCACCATTACCATGTTGGCCCAACATCTTGTAGGCAACTGAAAATTGATGATTTTTATCATCTGTCAGTCTTACTGTCAACTTTAACATGCATGTGTAATATTGGAGATTGTACCTGAATTCTATGGTTCGGATCTTTCTCCCAGTATGGGAAGATGTTAGTAAAGGTGAGAGGTTCAGCTCCAGCTAAGATCAGATAAGCTGGTGGAGGTCGTCTGGAGTTCTTTGCTGAAACACACAAACACATATTAAACTCATTATACTTCATGAGCATGTGAATAAATCAAAGGATTAAGCTTCCTATATACCCATTATGCTCAAGATCTGTTTAAAATTGATACACAAATATCTAGAGAAGAGGACAGTCCACCACCAGAGGAACATGAAACATCAGGTCAACATCAAAACAAAAATTAAAATGCATGAAGTTAACAAAGAGTAAGAAAATGCATTTTGGATGTATTTTGCATACTCGATAAATTATAATTCCAGTGTATCATTTTCCAATTAACCATGGAATGTTGTAAAACTGGCAATTATGGCATATAAATGTGTGTTTAAGCACAGCTACATTAGGGAGCATGTTCTTCATGTAAATTCACACAGTATACTAATGTGTCCCGGTTCGAATCCCAATCTGGGTGGAGTTTCCATGTTCTCCACGTGTCCGCGTGGGTTTCCTCCGGGTTCTACGGTTTCCTCCCACAGTCCAAAAACATGGATCAAGTTAATTGAATTCTCCATATAGTGTGTGTTTGTATGAGTGAGTGTGTGCCCAGCAATAGATTGGCGTCCTGTCCTGGGTGTATCTGCCCAGTGCCCGAGACATTCTCTATGGATGGGCATGGGGAACCCCCCGCGACCCTAATAGAGGATAAAGCGGAAGATAATGGATGGATGGATGAATATACTAATGTGTCACTTAAATCTTGTCTAGCGATTAGAAATAAATTTGGTGTCTAACGAAAGTAAACATTTTGATAGAAACACATCACATGAATCATTTCAATTGGTTAACTACTAATTGCTTATACATATGAATCTGTAAGTTAGTAAGCAAACAAAATATCTAATAATTAGTCTATAGATATAGGTCATTTTGTTTCTGAAAAAAAATGCATTTAAATACATATAATAGTGTGATACTTTCATTCATTGTTCATTCATTATCTTCCGCTTTATCCTCTATTAGGGTCGTGGTGGGGTTCTCCATGCCCATCCAGGGGAGAACGTCTTGGGCGCTGGGCAGATACACCCAGGACAGGGCGCCAATCTATCGCTGGGCACACACTCACTCACACAAACACACTCTATATGGGGCAATTTGGAGAACTCAATTGACTTGATCCATGTTTTTGGACTGTGGGAGGAAACCGGAGAACCCGGAGGAAACCCACACAGACACGGGAAGAACATGGAAACTCCACCCAGATGGGGATTCGAACCAGGAATCCCTAGTGCTGAGAGGCGAAAGTGCTAACCATTAAACCACCGTGCCACCAAGTGTGATACTTGTGTAGAATAAAGTGTATAGGGTATAGCTGTATTGAAGACCCAGTCCCTCAATTCAAGGTCATGCATTTTGATTCTCTTTATTACTTTTAACCTTAAACAATTACTAATAACCATCACTGCAATAACAGCAGGTTGCATAAAACAACTGGATGTTAAACGAAATATATATTTGCACAGACAACCCTTGTCTTTGAGATTCAGTGGTGGATAGCTAAATGTGTTTACTCTGCTTTTTCTGTAGTTCACACAGTGAAAAATATAACAAGCTTTTAAAATACAACACAATGTTAGGAATTAAAGCATTTTAAGAGTCTTTACTAGCTTTACCAAAAATAATTTTACCCTTTAAACCTTTTTTAAATAGTTTAATTCAGACAAATATTCTAATTATCTAAAAATCACACAAAAAAATTAAAAGACCAGCAAAAAAGTCCACAAGCCAAAACCAAAGTGTGGTATGATTTGTTTTTTCTTCTTCTTTTTTCGTGTGTCACGAGCAGGCTAGTGCACCTCCTGCCATAAAAGTTGTGTTGTTTTTACCATGAGCATTGTGTTGTAATTCTCATGTCTTGTTTAGTTAATTAACTGCCTGTTGTGTTTCATTATTACTTAATATTCATTCATTCATTATCTCCCGCTTTATCCTCTATTAGGGTCGCGGTGGGGTTCCCCATGCCCATCCAGGGGAGAATGTCTCGGGCGCTGGGCAGATACACCCAGGACAGGGCGCCAATCCATCGCTGGGTACACACTCACTCACTCACACACACTCTATATGGGGCAATTTAGAGAACTCAATTAACTTGATCCATGTTTTTGGACTGTGGGAGGAAACCGGAGAACCCGGAGGAAACCCACGCGGACACGGGTAGAACAAGGAAACTCCACCCAGATGGGGATTCGAACCGGGAATCCCTAGCGCTGAGAGGCAAACGTGCTAACCACTAAGCCACCGTGCCTCCCTTTACTTAATATTATTGCTCATTTATGTTTATAAGTCACATGTCTTAGTTGGTTATATAAGCCCACCTCTGATCTCTCCTGCTAGAATATCATCACATCATTTTGGTTTGTCGTAGTGGATTTAAGTTCTGGTTAATAAAGTGTGTTAATAAAGCATCTTATTATACCACTACCTGGCATATTTTATGCCTCACTGCATTGCTTATCTGGACCTGGTGTGATAGTGTGTCAGAATATATAACTATTTATAAGGTAGATTAAACTACCACCACCTTCAGCAGCTACAACAACTGCTTAGAAATTAATGCTTCAAAGATTTATATGAATATTTGAAAAACATTCTCCCTGCTAATATGTATTGTTACTTAAGCAAGATTTTAAAAAGTAGGACATGTACTTGTAACAGAGACATTCCTGTATTGGCATTTAGAATAATACCACTTCCTGCACAGTTAAAATAACACTTTCATCTTTATTTGGCTATATAAGCTCACCCCATCCCATTATATAATAAATTCTTACTTCATATATGGTATAATAACACATTGTATTTAGTGTGGGAACATAAGATGAAGTACTGGTCAAGTTGTTTTTGTCATAGTTCTTTTTCTGAAAGATTTAAGAAACACTGGTATAGCGTGGGGCGGCGCTAATGGTGCTTTAGTGGTTAGCAGGTTCGCCTCTCAGCACTAGGGATTCTCGGTTCGAATCCCAATCTGGGGGGAGTTTCCATGTTCTCCCCATATCCGAGTGGGATTCCTCCGGGTTCTCTGGTTTCCTCCCACAGTCCAAAAACATGGATCAAGGTCAATCGAGTTCTTTAAATTACCCCAAATAGAGTGTGTTTCTGTGAGTGAGTGTGTGCCCAGTGATAGATTGGCACCCTGTCCTGGGTGTATCTGCCCATGGGGAACCGTCCTGCGACCCTAATAGAGGATAAAATGGAAGATAATGGATGGATGGATGGTCTAGTGTGTCCACAGATGTCCAAACAAAGAGTGATGCTAAATTTTCTGGTCCTGACCTTTGCAATACTGAAGTGTAGTTTCCATGGCACATTTTCTCTCATTGTCCCAGCGTATCTTAGCCGAGCCTGTGCATACATCATCTTCTGACTGCTGGCCCTGCCATAAGTACACCTCCATCCTGTTATCTAGCAGAAACAGAGCTACACATACACAAGGAGCAGAAAAGTATTGTGTGTTAGAGAATGAAAGAGTTATCTGGATTCAACCCAGCAAAGAAATATATTCATGATATTTACTTATAACCTCTGAGCACATATTAACAACACATTTAAACTTTTTATGAAGCTATAAAAGAACATATGAATTAAGATGAAGATAAGATAAGATAAGATAAGATAATCCTTTATTGGTCCCACAGTAGCAGCAGCACTGGCAGTAATTGGGAAAGTTATAGATACATCTAATGTATCTATTACAAGAAGTAAAAAAAAGATGAAAAAGCATATATATGAAAATAAAAATAATATAAAATAGAATAAAAAACTACTCAATTAAGTACATGGCATATAATACAGAGAGGAAGACGATATGAAAAACAGAAAATAAGCGGTAATTGGAGAAAAGATCAAGTGGTAATTGCAGAAAAAGGACGAAAGCAGCACAAGAACCAAAGTAATCTTCAAAACTTCAGTCCTCATTGAGAAAAAAAAGAGAGACTTAAAAGACGAAAAACAACAAAGCGAAAAGTATTTAAAAAAGTATAAACGAATGTATTAAAGAAAGAGTAAAAAGAGTAAAGAGTGAAAAATGCTCAGTCGTGAGAAGTGCTGCCACGTGTGAGACGTGCTGCCACTCACGCGGCGCACATCATACATAATCATACATTATAACATACATATACATTTTGTTATATTAGCATAGTTTACTATAGTAAACTAGTAAACTAGTAGCATAGTTTACATGGTACATGATACCCCTGTGCTTAATGAATTGACAACAGTGATATGATCAGTGGTTAGAGTGCTGAGCTCTCAGTATGAAGTCTATGGTTCGAATCCCAAGTACACCATAAGTTGTTATTGTGTACACTTGAGCAAGGCCCATTAACATCCAATGCTTCATGGGTGCAGTTTTTATGGCTGACCCTGTGCTCTTATTACATCTGTTTTTTCTAAGAATGTACGTAATGTTCACTGATATATCTTAGTGTAACAAAAGTATACTTTCTGGTATGTGACATCAGTAACAATGTTTATTAAGCAACTACTGTGTTTAAATAGTAACCTCAATAATTTATGCTTACTGATGTTTGACAAAACAAAACAATTTGGTAATTTTACTGCTTGGCTTAGAGATAAATGCCTTTAGAATGATTGATTCATAGCAGTGGAAGGTAGAAATACAGTTGTTCAAGAACCTGGTTGAGGAGCAGAGTAAAGGTTCTCCTGAAGAAAAGGCATAGCCATCACAGAGCCTGTCACTCGCGAGGGACTCAATTGTTCCACCCCCTCAAAAACACCAGAACTGGCACTCAGTTGGAAAAGACGAGGTGTAAAGTTGTATTTCCCTGGATCTGCATACAAACATACACATAACCATTTTGAATTCCCCATTAAATACAAAGTATTCTAAAGTGACTTTAGACATAGCAAATTCTGATTAACAAGAATTCCTTCTGCAAATATCGACACCGTTTATTCAATGTTCAATGCTTTTATATTACACCTCATTAGTTTAGGTTCAGCTGACTCACATTCTTTGTATACTTTTATTAGTTTGTCCTTTTTATAAAATGTGGGTCCCAGGTCGAGACCAGTTGGGAACCTCTGGGCTACTGTATATCACATCAATAATAATGTTTATCGAACAGTATTGTTGAAATACACTTCACAGTCAAAAAAATGACCAGTCTAGACTTCACCTTCTCTCTATAAAAGCTAGGTAACACTCATGCATCACTGATAAATGAATGCTTAAATAAATGATTGAATGAATTAATGTTTAGGGGGGGGGTCATTTGCACCCCCCCTCCCCAAACATGTTGAAGTAATTTTGGTTTTAAAGTGAATCAGTATTTTTTAAGTTGAATTTTTAAACTTGACAATTTAGATATCAACAGAAGGTGACACATAGACCTTAGATCACATAGGTAACCAGACATTGTGTGGGGGAGATAAATAAAAATTTTACTAGAATTTAAACTTGCTCAAGAGGTCAGAAAATTGGAATTAAGCAGCAAGATGAAATGACTTGTGAAAGAATAAGGTCAAAATTCTATATGGTGTTCACAATAGTTATCTACAGAATGCGGATTGTTAAATATGAAAGTGATACTAATCAATACTAAGAAAAGGTTTAATGCCCCTTTTTTCAACACTTCCGAACAAACTCTTTTATGAGATCCATTATGATATTTTGTTTTCTTGAAAACCTTATTCATATGATTTTAGTTGACTAGAAATTATAGTAATACATGGTTTTATATTTTCTGACAAAACAAGATATCTACAAGAGTTAGTGCCTCATTTGCAGCAATAACAGCTTCCATTCATGGCCTGGCTCATAATCTCATTTTAAAGGTGTTGGATAGACTTGAGGTCAGTGATTTTTGTGGGCTAGTCAAGGTCTTTTAAACCTCACTCACTTAACCATTCCTATAAAAACCATGCTCTGTGAACTAGGACACAGTCATCAAGAAAAGGAGCTTCTCTAAACTGCTCTCACAAAATTGGATGTATACAATTGTCCAAAATGCACAAATTTAATAAATCCTTTAAATAATAATTAATCATTATTGTTTAAAAGGTTAAACAACAGAGTCTGGAACTAACACATAAAAATTGTACTTCTGTAATATGTCTAAGAAATCTTCTGCAATCTCAGCCTCAATGTTTTAATATTCAGGAAGATATACTTGCCATACCTTGCAACATGCAGTCATATGCTTTTCTATCCTTTTGGCCGAGAATGTCCCAGAACTCCTCTGGCTCTGTCCCTTCCTCAATCTCTAGCACCTTCAGATTGCTATTGTTGTTTAAATGCAGTTCTGGAGGACATCTGCAATACACAAGGCAATGCACAGAATATGATCAAAGATACAGGTAGAGAAGTCATCACCTATTTTCCCAATCACATGCATATTTAGAAAATGTGTAATTACACTTACAGGACTTAACTTTGTTATATATTTCACATAAGGATAAAATGTAAGGTGGTCAGTGATTTTAGTACATAGGGGGCATGTGAAAATGCAAAAAGGTAAGAGCTGAGGGCTCACTTGTCTGTGAGACATTCCATGGTCTTTTTGGCCACCTGGCGGGCTCCAGGGTGGGACTTGCATCCATACCACAGGTACAATTTTTTCTGGTGAACACCCAGCAGAAGCAAACAGCCACGAGACCTCAAGCTAGCACTGCAACACTCCACTTCCATCAGAGAACCTTCCAATGCTTCCTCACCGCGCACACAAAACAGCCGCCAGCCATCTGTCCAGCAGGAATACAAGAAATATAATGACTGTATAAAAGGTTTATTTTATTTTTTTTTTATGACCATAGACTTTAAATCAGTAGTTTCCATCCCAATTTTTACTTGTAAAACTGATAAAGTTTTAGAAATATATTTGCAGAAATATAAACATTTTGAAAGGGTACACAAAACTTCCTGTGTCACTATATTATCCTAGAGTTATGCACAGTGAGGGTCATGAAAAGTTATGCTGATAGATGAAAAACATTCCATTCCACGTAAGCTTAAAATTTTTACTTCTTAGAATAAATTTAATACAGTACCTGTGTTGGTACTGCCCTCTCTTGAGCCAAGGTGGATGATTAATCCTCCATTGAAGAGCTGCAGGAAGCAAGGTGGCTCTTTGCCCTGTGTCACAAGGACCTGTGCACCCCTTTGATTCCCCAACTCCACAGTCATAAGTGCAGATGTGCCACGTCCACTTACACTTGAGTGACGACCCTGCCAGAAAAAGCAAGAAGTGCGCTCTCTGCCCGGAGCTGTGGCACTAACCTCTCCAGGTTTCTGTCTTTTACCCACTATAATTCACACACACATACACACACACATACACAGACACACACACTCTCTAATTATCCAAGTTTTTTGTCATATTTAAAATAAAACAACATTACATATTATGTAACAGTTTCTTACCAACGCTGGTGACAGAGTACTTCCAGCGAATAACATAAGTGTCTCCCTCATGCAGCTGCCCCACACTCTCAGCAGGGATTTCAAAGTCATCGAATTCACGGATGTGCCAGGCATCAACTGCCAACGTAGTTATCTGTGCCTGCCGCCCATCTTCTGAACTCACCAGTCCATAGCCTCTCTGAACATCTACTCCCTCTAATAACATCTGTACCACAGTTCCTCCACCTTCCAGCAGTTCATTCACATCACATGGTTTTAAATCAGAGTCCTGAATAGGGGCGTATTGTTGTTGCACTGGACTCTGTATATTTAAAAAGAAAATAGATTACACCAGACTGGCCCAAATGTGTGCAAGGTTAACATGGTTTTTGTTAAGTGTCATAAAAATACCACCTGTTTATCTATACTATCTAAAGACCCTGACATTCTGTCTACATTACAAGCAGACGGAATGATGATAGATTTTATGGTCTTTGCATACTGGCACACATCACAGTTTCCTTTAACCACATCATAATGCTGTATTGGACATTGGAAAAAGCCAAGTGCTGTGATGACTTTAGTGATTAAGTGACTTTTCTAGCCACGGTTTACATAGAAGAGCCTATGAGCTTTTAAAGTTTAAAAAAAATAAAGATTCTACTGGTATTTTTCTAAAAAGTTTTTCCTAAATGATTTCCTAAATATAAAGAATTTAAAATCTGGAGGTATTTTACCAACATATCAATATAAAATAATTGTACTTTAGTTAGTAATTAATAAGCACACATTTGCAACTGACAACAGAGCCAGTCAAATGTATTGGTCAGGATCATCACAGAACAGATATAATTTGGGTGGTGTATTGTTTCTTTTTCAGTTCTGCAGTGACACTGATGTGTTGAGGGGGTGCAGCAGTGATGTTGTAGATTCAGTTAAACACCTTAGTGACACTCCTGGGAGAGGAATCATGCACCATCAAATAATACCTGCTCTGTGGTGCTACTATTGGGGACCATTGCAGAACAGAGTAAAGTGAATGTACACAGAATGTGCTGTAGTCCACAACCTGATGGACTACAGTCTTGAATCGTAGAACTACAAAGTGAATCTGCTAAAGTGGACAAAAATGGAATGGAATGTGTTGAAACTTTTGACTTGTACTGTATATTTTAAAATGTAGTATTAAAAATGTTACAATCAATTGTTTGGCTACTTAAAATACAGAAAAGATGGTAGTATGTGTGTTTGGTTAAATGTATCACTTTTTAAAAAAAAAATTCTCACCTTTAGCTCCTCCACCACTGGCTCTTCCTTTACTGGTTTGCGCTCAGCCCAATCTAAAAACTTTTCTCTGAACAGTGCTGTCTCGTTATGCTCTGACAATCTTCCAAACAAAGCCCAGCTAGGCCTGCCCTCTCCTTGTCTGCACGCGTGTGCACACAGACACACACACAGACACACACACACACACACGCACACACACACACATACACACACAAACACAGAGTGATGACAGTTATACCTGGGGGAAGTATTCATACAATGCTAAAAAATGCATTTTAATGCATTATTTAATTTAGTTCCTTGATATTTAGATAATTTAATCTGTGTTTAATTTAATCATCAGTCAATGTATTTGTGCTATTTTAATTAATAAATTTAAACTTACTGTGGTGCTTTCGTATTGGCTGAGGAAGGGTTAAGAGGGTTAACCCTGCAGGTACTGTAATCATAGACTCCAGTCCAAAGCTGTTTGCCCAGCTGCATTGCTACTTTCCTGTCACTCAGAGCCACGTCCTTTCCTGTCCACACATACACTTCACTTCCAAAATCTAACACTAGTGACTGTCTCACACACACACACACACACACACACACACACACACACACACACACACACACACACAGACAAACAATTCTGAAATAGCACTAACAACAAAATAACTAAATTTATGAAGAAAAGAAAAGAACTTGTCTAACCTCTTTGGAGTTGAGTATACATACACTGGGAATGGAAGCCCAGGTCTCCTCGTAGGGCACTAACTTATCCTCCACCACTTTGTAGATACCAGTCGACTCAATAATGCCACTCTCATATAATTCATCTTCCTCTGGATCTCCGGCAGCTACAAGATTCACAAAATATCACTTAGTTTTAATCACTGTATAAATACACAGAAATAAAAATTTACTGTATAAAGAAAAGTATTACAATTTGCACTTTATACAATATGATGATTTCAGGACTATTACTGGCCTAGAATGGTGCAGTTCTAAGCGCTTTCCTCTCACAGTAAAAAGCTCATGGGTTCAGTTTACAGGCCAGAAAGAAAAAGGTTCTGTATGTGTGGATTTTGCATGTCCCCCTTTTACCTGTGTGGCTTTCATCAGAGTACCCCAGTGCTCTTCCCCAATCCAAAGACATATTTCAAAAATGGTTTCAAAAAGCTAAATTGCAGGTGTGTAGGCATGCATCTGACCCTTCTCACTGAATGTTTTAGTATTTTTTTATGTAATAATGTAATGAATGCTGTAAACATGCACATTGACTTGAACAATAATCTTGCCTATAAAACTACAAAAGTTCATCAACAGTTTTTTAGACAGCTTTCCCAAAAATATTAGACAAACAGGGTAAAATGTTTGCAATGTATGTAAAATAAGCTAGGGTTTAATTAATTTAATATAAACATAATAATTAATAGAGTCTAAATTTTACCCTGCTGGTGGTTGAGTGAGAATTTGTCCTTAGCACTGATTGGCCATGCAATACCAAATTTTTACCTTATAATGTCTACTTCTGGATGAAAAAAATTATTACCATATTCCACTGCAAGGACATAACCATGTCATTGTCAATAACGTGTGGGTAATGGTCCACAATCAACCCAATAACAAGCATGTTTAGCCCATCAATCTATAACTACTGAACATGAAACTTGCAGTTCTACATAGGATTAAAAAAAACAGTTCACCTAAGTGAAATATGTGTGATGTAAAATATGTGATGTTTTTTGCACTATTGCTACCAAACAGTAGGCTACAGTGTGCTTTTTAAAGATCTCAGTAATGGACTTTCTTTATTTTACTTTATTTGCCTTCAATCTGCTTTATGCTCCTGTGGTAATGAGTTCTTATTTTCCAGGCTAACAGCCAGTGACTGTTGGTGTATCCCAAAAATGAGAACTTAGGAACATTTCCACGTAGTTAAAATCCTAAAAATATTAATGTGCTCTTTAGCATAGGCTATTTATTTAAATAAACCTGACCCATATCTCACTTGTGTACCACTGCATGTTGTTGAACTGGACTGTTCATTTAGTGTGACCTGAAATAGGACTGACCGTTCACACATTACATTTACATTTAGTAATTTTGCAGACGCTTTTATCCAAAGCGACTTACAAATGAGAACATTACAAGTCAGAAGTTATGCAGAAAACCCTGTAAAAAACCCTTTTACACTACACTACACCTTTGTAAAAAACCCTTTTACACTACACTGTAAAATCATCAAACCTGATTGTTATTTGATGCTGCGCCCCTCCCCCCCCCCCTTTTTTTTTTCATTCATTCATTATCTCCCGCTTTATCCACTATTAGGGTCACGGTGGGGTTCCCCATGCCCATCCAGGGGAGAACGTCTCGAGCGCTGGGCAGATAGACCCAGGACAGGGCGCCAATCCATCGCTGGGCACACACTCACTCACACAGACACACTCTATATTGGGCAATTTTGAGAATTCAATTGACTTGATCCATGTTTTTGGACTGTGGGAGGAAACCGGAGAACCCGGAGGAAACCCACGCAGGCACGAGGGGAACATGGAAACTCCACCCAGATAAGGATTCGAACCGGGAATCCCTAGCGCTGAGAGGCGAACGTGCTAACCACTAAGCCACCGTGCCGCCTTCCCTTTTTTTTTACAACAGTTATTTGTTAAAAAGATGCGTCTTCAGTAGGTTCTTAAATCTGCTAAGTGAGTCTGCCTTACGGACAGATTTGGGAAGATCGTTCCACCATTTTGCAGTGGTGAACGCCACAGAGTGAGAATTAGCTCCTCGGTGAGGTGGAATTGCCAGGCGGCGATCATCACTGGAGTGAAGTGAACGAGTCGGAGTGTATTTTGAAAAGATAGAGTGAAGGTAGGAGGGGGAAGATCCAGAAATGGTTCTGTAGGCCAGAGTCAGTGACTTGTACTGAATGCGAGCAGCTACAGGGAGCCAATGGAGAGAAATGAGTAGTGGAGTGACATGAGTTCACTTGGGCTGGTTAAACACAAGTCGGGCTGCAGAGTTTTGAATTAGTTGAAAAGGTCTGATTGTGGAAGTTGGGATACCAGCAAGCAGCACATTACAATAATCAAGCCGGGATAGGACTAGTGCTTGACTAGCAGTTGGGTAGCATGTTCAGTCAAGAAGAGTCTGATCTTCCTGATGTTGTAAAGAAGGCATCTGCAGGAACGGGCAGTTCTGATAACAAGATCAGAGAGTTTAAGGTGGGAGTCTATTGTGAAACCAAGGTTCCGGACCGAATCGGTTGGGGAGATTGTGGAGCCGTCAATTTGGAAGATCAGGTCATGATGGATTCAGGGTTTAGCTGGGATAATGAGAAGTTCTGTTTTTTCAAAATTTAATTTGAGATGACGGGCCTTCATCCAAACAGATATGTCGGTGCTGTTCACACATAGCAAAGCTTTTGAAAGTGTGCAAAAACATAACACATCTGTCAGTTTTACTAAGGAAATTTGTTATACTTATTTGAAGTACATTTAATTATTATGAGGGCGGCACGGTGGCTTAGTGGTCAGCACGTTCACCTCTCAGCTCTAGGGATTCCCGGTTCGAATCCCCATGTGGGTGGAGTTTCCATGTTCTCCCTGTGTCCGTGTGGGTTTCCTCCAGGTTCTCCGGTTTCCTCCCACAGTCCAAAAATATGGATCAAGTCAATTGAGTTCTCCAAATTGCCCCATGTTGAGTGTGTGTGTGTATGAGTGAGTGTGTGCCCAGCGATAGGTTGGCGCACTGTCCTGGGTGTGTCTGCCCAGCGCCCGAAACGTTCTCCCCTGGATGGGCATGGGGAACCCCACCGCGACGCTAATAGAGGATAAAGCGGAAGATAATGAATGAATGAATTAATTAATTATTATGGTTATAAGACAGTTTATGGTTTGAGATCATGTGGAATATGTATGTCAGTCCATACATAATCAGACACATTCACAGTGCAAGAAAAAATTGTGCATGGTGCAGCATGGTGGAAAATGTAAGTCTTGATTAAAGAAAATGTATTCTTGATTTTACAAAACAAAAAACAGTTCATTTGCAAAGTGGCTTAATTATTTAAGGTAGTAAATGTGATTGTCATAACACTGATTCCATGTTTCATTTGACTGAGTCTGTTTAGTAGCCTGTAGATTGTCTACACTGAATTTAGCATCTGCACTCCACATGCACTGCACAGGATTTATTGGCCTTGAGTGTTTGTGTGTGTTTGTGTGGGTGTGTGTGTGTGTTTGTGTACCCATACAGGGATGTATAACATTGTGGAGGCTAAAACCAGCTTACACACAAACACACACACACACACACATACACACACACACACACACACAGTAGGGAAATCATGTAATTGTAAGGATCACAAGCTTGTCCCCAGTGTAAATCATTCAGTTTTGATAATGTTGAATGGTTATAGTTATGATTAGTTTATGGTGAGGGATATGTAATGGTTAAATGTTGTTGTAGTAGTATTTAAGTTTAGAATGGTCTATAAAAAATTAATGGCTGTATATTTAAAGTTCCCACAATACAATGTATGTTCTCTTGACCTTTGTATTCAGTCCGTCCACCGAGAAGGTTCCAAAAGTCTTTGGCAGAGCGGCTGTCTGTGTTGATGCCCTCTTCCAACACAGTGACCTGTGGGGCCTTACAGCCAAGATCCCGCTTAGCCTGAACGTACTGTGCCATCTCAGAGCCCTGTGCTCACAGATCACATGCAGTATTAGCACAAACCAACAACTTGATTTGCAATGTTTTATTTAATATATTTCATACAATGGTAAGTTATTTCTTCCTAAATCTTTATTTTCAATTATTTAAAAAGTAACTTGATTGCATATATATATATATATATATATATATATATATATATATATATATATATATATATATATATATATATATATATATACAAATAAAATCAATCATTGCCTATAACATGCTGCAAAAATGTGGATAAAGAGGTAACTTTATCTTTTATCTTGTCTTTGTAATTATTTTAAAAGTGTACTCATTTTAAGTAGAATTTTTGCCCATTCTTGCTTAATACAAAAACAGCTTCTCAACACACCATAGTTGGAGTGAATATTGAATAAGGGAATATTCTCTTCAACTTTTTAGTGTGTAATCACTAATTAGTGTGTAAACACTAATGTATTAACTAAACGTCCCATTTTTCAGACACAGGTTTACAAAACATTCCAGTACTGTCTGATGTAAGTCACTGAACCAGATTTAACAGCAACAGTAAGAGGGTAATAAAACAGTTTGACAATCCAAGCATTCCTCTACATGTTGTGCTGCTTTCCTTGACTGACACAATGCAGTGAATGAAGATTTGTCAGGGATGTGTGGAAATACCTTGGCCTTTTCAATGACATTGGCAAATTCTCCACACCACAGGAAGCAGTGATTAGGGGTGATCAGTAGAAAACAATCTCCGCTGTTCAGAGAGTGTGCCGTGGGTTCCACAAGACGGACCTGAACATGTCTGCGGCCTGCGCATACAATTATGGACTGATTTAACTTTACTTCCAATGTTTTCGATTCATTGGTCTCAGTACCAATCTTGAGACCAAAGCAATATACAATGGCTTATCTTTTCGACTAAAAACATTCCACCTAAAACTCTACTTTTGCCTTAGCAAAGAACAGCAGAAGAGCCATAAAATGTCCATAAATATTTATGATGACAACAGACTTGCAGAAATGACGGAATGTGATCCAACTGGTTCTAGCGGCAGATAAGATCATTTTGCAGATAAGATAAATTGACGGCAAGTTACACTCCTCAGTTTACATTCACTGTCTAGTCTTATCACTTTGTAGTTTTATAATTACAGACTTGTATTCATCTGTTTCTTTGCACACTTCCTAAGTTCCTTTTAAAATCAGAGACATTAGCTCACTGGTTGCTGCTCAGTTTTTACGCTAAACTTTCATCAATCCTCACAAGATGCTGCCTTTAAGATGATAGTGGCAAACAATTTGTCACTGATCCAGCTTACCAGCGCACTAACAGGCTGGCATGCCATTTCAGTGTCACAGCGTTGCTGAATATCATCCACCACCGAAATAATACCCGTTATGTGGTGGTCTTGTGGGGACCAGACCGTTATAAAATAATGGTTTGTATTTAGATTTTGTATTATTTATTTTCAGCTTCCATGTACTAGAGTGATGAGTTTACTACTGAAGATAATGTTATACACATATGAGTCTTGTAATGATTTGAAACATTTTGAATCCTCTGAGCATGAGCCTCTTTGTTACTAGTTAATAGTAGTAGTAATATTGTTAATAGTAGCTTTTAATTTAATTATTGATTCTCTCATAAATATGTATTTTATTACCTAATACTTTAATTATTTACATTCACATTTATTTTATCATTTAATTGATCAAAAAACGTTATTATTTAATTTTATTACATTTTAAATTTTACTATTTATTGTATCAAAAATGGTTGAGTACTTTCCACTTAACACTTGACTGAAAACTATTTTACTTGACTAAAATAAAAATAAATTTTGCTATGGCTTTGATTGTTGTTTCCATCCTGTACTTTCTCATACATCCTGCCCTCAGTCACGTACCTTTGATTTGAATAAGCATGAGTTTATGGAAGGGCACAGCACTGTTGTTGGTTACTACTTCAGTAGACTTTACACTGCGCAGGTTCACATTTCTAAAGTTTTCTTTACTCGCCAAGCCAGCCAGGGCACAGCCAGCCATCTTGGAGTTTTTGGCCACTGAAGGAAATATATACATAAATGCAGTTATGATGCATAATTTTTATCATATCACGTTCAATTTCAAATTTTAAGTCTTACTTCGCTCCACTTGTATCCTTTTGGCTTCCACAGTTGCTATGTTAAGTCTTTGCTCAGTGTAACCCTGCTTCAGGTCATCTCGAGCTGCCAGGGCACGTAGAGGGTTTTTTGAGCCCTTTGTGTTGCGGGAAGGTCTCACAGAACGCCTGTGGTCAGCCACTAATGTAGTTAACCTATAAACAAAGAAAAAAATCAGCAAAGACAGCTAGTAAGCAGACATACAATGTAAATTGTGCATTCAACATTTTAGACAAAGCTCTCAAAATGGTTTAATATTGGTTTAGAATCTCATACTGACCCCTGCAGTCTTAGAGGATCTAGTGTTTATGTTTATTCTTTTTTCAAATACCATCTCTCAAGTTTCTATGGACCCTATTTTAGGGATCTTTCGTGAGCCGTCAACCACACAATGCAGCTTTATTTATGTCAGTGTGTCTTTGCCATCATAAAAATGGGAAAAGTATGCCAGACTGCCAGGTGCGGTCTGACTTTGGCGGATTGCTTTTTCAATGGTGCAGCTTCATGCACTGGCCCATGAGGTGTTCCATTTTATTTCAAATCGAGTATATACAGAATAATGTAGACTATGAATATGCATTCTCTTTGCAAATGTAGTAATATTTAATAGCGTTCAGTTGCTATTCAGCATTCTGTTGCATAGACAATTTACTGCAAGGATTGCAGTGAATGTCTGACTGTTGATCTATATTTGCAAGCCCCGTTGTTATTTAAAAATTGCAGGTGCAGGGCTTGAAGATAGTCTGTCAGTGGGGTGTAAGATAGCACCTTGAGCAGGGTGTTAGATAGGGCCCTATAAGTACACAAAGTACAGTGAACTATTGGGTGAAATATGGTGGACTTGGACAAAGACTAATGAGAGAAAGCAACTGTAATAAAGATAATCTACGGTATTAGCTTTGCTCTTACTTAGGGGACTCAAACTGAAGTGTGCCAAAATCCTCCCCTTCATCCAGGAGCAGGCCGGCACTTAGTGTTGTGGGTGACATGGACTTGTAAAAGCGTGAAAACGTCTCATCATCATCCAGCGTCATCACTTCCTTCTCCTTCTCTTCTGTCACCTCTATAGTAGCATCCTTAGTGCCGGCTACACCTGCAGACATGTTCACAGCCAAGAAAACATTTCTTATGCATAACTTAAAGCAGACCACAGACACACACACAGAAATATATATATGCCCATCCAGGGGAGAACGTTTCGGGCGTTGGGCAGATACACCCAGGACAGGGCGCCAATCTATCGCTGGGCACACACTTACACAGACAGACACACTCTCTAAATGGGGCAATTTCGAGAACTCAATTGACTTGATTCATATTTTTGGACTGTGGGAGGAAACCGGAGAACCCGGAGGAAACCCACGCGGACACAGGGAGAACATAGAAACTCCACCCAGATGGGGTTTCGAACCGGGAATCCTTAGCACTGAGAGGCGAACGTGCTAACCACTAAGCCACCGTGAAGATTACATATTACAGTTATTAAATTATTCTGGGCCACAGAAAAAATATTTGTAACCATCAGTAATTAGCTGTTCACTTAGGAGATAACATTTATTTCACAAATTCTATATAGAGATTATATAGGTCACACTATAGTGAGTAAACTGTTTAAAACTAGATTTTTTGTTGAAATATAAATTCAGATTTGTTTAATTCATTCTATTAAAATTATTTATAAGTGCAGACATTAATGTGATTTATTTAAACTTTATGGTATGGTGTACCAGATAATAGATTTAAACAAATGACAAGAAAAAAGCTGCATTGACCTTTATTGTGAAGTCTGTCTAAAAAGGACTCCAGTTTGTCAAGCCTCTTGTCACCTTCTACATCAGGCCGAGTAGAAATCTCTGCAGGAAACATTAATAAGCACAAACAATGCATCCAATTTCAAAACAAATAAATGTATATCTATAGCATTTAAAAAGAGTAAAAAAGTTCTAACCTTCTACAGGCTTGATTGGTGTACTATGACTTGATTTCTTGCTCAAGATAACAGGCACATCCTCTCGATTTGGGGATACAAGACCTGCAGGAATGATTAATGGTATGCAGAATGAGAAATAGGTTTGTGCATGTTTATTACAGAATATCTATTACTATAAAAAACAAACAACAATAGATTAATGTACAAACCTCTCTTGGCCATACGTCCGGCCACAGAAAACTGTATTGAGTCATTGGAAGCCCCTTTTCCTTTGGTTTTCCACTGTTCTTCCTTTCCCTGCAGTATCTTCATCCGTTCAGACAAGGACATTTTAGTTTCCACCTCAGTGGAAGATTTCTGCAGAACACAGAGGGAAACAGAATTGATCCACTTACACATTAATTTCAGATTATTAAAAATAAAGGACCACCTACACATTGAGCTTTTTTTCATAATTTTCCACTGAAAATGTGGGGCTGGAATGCCAAAGGGTATGAAATATGCATGTTTTCTGTATATTATCAAAACTAGTAACTAATCAATAGACAATGCAACATAGAATTAAAATGTATTTATGCAAATGAGTATCTGTAAAAATGTAACACTTTTTGTACTTTGTACTTTTGTACTTGTTTAATTCAGTTAACATGTACAATTACACTTAATTCAGTGTGAACAAATTGATTGGAACACATACACGTTACCACAAAAGCTCTTATGTCATCTAATTTTAAGTTGTTTAATTGTAGCGTGTCTTTGCATTTGTCTTGCCTGTGTTAATAGCCTGTGTGTCTGTACCAAAAAAAGAGAGATGCAGAGCAAGATGTCAGTGTTATACGTGAACAGTGTGCCATAATCTGGGGTGGTGTGTGTCTGTGGTTCCATTGGTCAGCCCAACAGACTGGATTCTATAAATAAAATGGTTATTTCTGTCTGGAAAGTCTAGTCTCCTTATTTTATCTTATTCCCCTATAATGGCTATAGATTTCCTTCAAGATTTGAGTATGTTTGTGGGAATTGTGGCTAATTATCCTGAAAAACATTGGACGAGGTGAGAAATTGATGTTGGACAAGAGGACTTCGCTCAGAATCTTTGTTTAAGTTCATTTTTAATGTGTTTAGTGAGGTTGAGGTCAGGACTCTGTGTGAGCCACTCAAGTATTTATAAAATAAAAATCTTTAGGCACATTCTTATGCTTATTGGAGCAAACAGCAAAGGGATTTTTTCAAACTCTTTTCTACAAAGGTGAAAAGAAGAAGGTCTAAAAAATGATTAGATTTTTTAGCACCTGACTAAATGGAACACCTGAATTCAATAGTTAAGGATTTTTGAATAAATAATATTAATCAGATTTTATTAGCCCAATCAGATTAATCCAAATTGCTTTGTCATCTTAGTCGATGATGTCTACAAAAAGACAGAATTTATGATGCAATTGTAGTGGATAGTGAATTATGGTAGCAATTATACTGCCTGGTCAAAATGAGGTCATGCGCACATTTTTCAGACTGTCCTAGCTTTGATTACGGCATGCATTTATGGTGCCATTGTTTTCACAAGCTTCTGCAATGTCACAATTATTTCTGTTCCGACTTGCATAAATTTTTTCATTGTATTGATGATCAGAGATGTTGACCACTGCGTAGTCTTCTCCAGCACATCCCAATGTGTCATTGTGGTTCAGATCTGGACTCTGAAAACGATGTCACCGAGCCACACATGGCATTGCCATCTTGGAATATTCCGTTGCCATCAGAAAAAAAAATCCATTAATGGAATAACCCGATCAGTCAGTATATTCAGGTCATCAGCTGACTTCTTTCTTCAGGGACATAACATTGCTGAACCCAGACCTGATCAACTGCAGCAGTCGCAGATCATTGTTAAATTGAGGAGGTGACATTTATTTTGGCCAGGCAGTGTATAATGATGACTGTTTTAGAAAGGATGTATAAAAAGGTTGTTTTGAGGAGAAAATTCAAATGCAACATCTTTTACTAAGTGTTCGCTCTGACAAAACAGCAGACCAGAGACCTATAAATTTTCACCATTAAACTAAAGTATGTAACCGGAACCACAGCAAAGCCATGAGATAAATACCTGCCTTATTCCTCTTAATGAGCGCTTATAAAAAGGTCTTGGAGAAAGTACCATGATTAATGAATAGCTTTGGAAATACAACTTTATGGGCACTCAAGGGATATTTATATATTTATAAACTTTCTCTTTTTGTTAAGAAAAAAAGCAAGATCAACTTTGGCAACAAACATGTATGTACTAGTTGATTGGTTGGTAAGTGGGTAGCTATATAATAAGCACTGCTTAACTGGTGATGCAGTAAGCTCTTTGTAGTATCTACACAGTAATGTCATACCAACACTGTAGAAATTCATTAACTTATCAAAAATCATATCGCTTTTCAGTGTTGGACATAATTATATTTAAAATCATATATACCTAAAATTGCTCCACATACACTGAGTTGCTTTAACAACCTTTACCATTAGAATACTTTTAATGACAGTTCGCCAATGTGGTCAGCAGTTATTACTAGTTATGACAAGCTAGTTATAGTTATGACAAGCTGATTGTACACAGTAATACTAAAACAACCATATTATCTACACAAAGACTGTAAAGGTCTCTGCCGTCAACAAGCTATTATAAGACAATTTATGGACCGTAATATTTGAACTAATTAAAAAGAAAAATACATAGCTGAAATAGCCCAAAGGTTGTTTTCATTTCATTAAAAAAGCAAGTCAGAACTGCCTGTGAAATGATATATATATATATATATATATATATATATATATATATATATATATATATATATACAGTTGTGATCAAATTTATTCAACCCCCACTGAAATAAAGTGTTTTGACCAGTTTGACATTGATTTGGATCATTTCAGTCATCTTATTTACAATTATATCAAAGAGGCACTTATAAATTAGACAAATATAACATAATATTTATGATGGAATAACCGCAAATGTCTTTACTGTGCTCACATCATTATCAGTTTTATTCAACCCCCTAGTGACATTATTTTTCAGTACTTAGTACAACATCCTTTTCCAGTTATGACAGCTTTCAAGCGTGAAGCATAGCTTGACACAAGTGTCTTGCAGCGACCTATGGGTATCTTAGCCCATTCTTCATGGGCAAAAGCCTCCAGTTCAGTCACATTCTTAGGCTTGCGCACTGCAACTGCCTTCTTTAGGTCCCACCAGAGGTTCTCAATTGGATTTAAGTCTGGTGATTGCGATGGCCACTCTAGAATGTTCCAGCCTTTCATGTTCAACCATGCTCTAGTGGACTTGGATGTGTGCTTCGGATCATTGTCCTGTTGGAAGGTCCAACGTCTCAAGCCGCAGGTTTGTGACTGACTCCATCACATTTTCCTCCAAGATCTCCTGGTACTGAAGGGAATTCATGGTACCCTGCACACGTTGAAGCTTTCCTGTACCATTAGAAGCAAAACAGCCCCAAAGCATAATTGACCCCCCGCCATGCTTCACAGTAGGCAAGGTGTTCTTTTGTTCATAAGCCTGGTTCTTCCTCCTCCAAACATAGCGCTGGTCCATTGTCCCAAACAGTTCTAATTTAGTTTCATCTGACCACAGTACACTGTCCCAAAACCTTTGTGGCTTGTCCACATGACTTTTGGCATACTGCAGTCGACTTTTCTTGTTCTTTGGAGTCAGCAAGGGGGTGCGCCTGGGAGTTCTGGCATGGAGGTCTTCGTTATGCAGTGCGCGCCTTATTGTCTGAGCTGAAACTTCAGTGCCCACATCTGACAGGTCTTTTTTCAGTTCCTTAGCAGTCACGCGGGGATTTTTCTCCACATTACGCTTCAGGTAGCGCACAGCAGTCGCGGTCAGGATCTTCTTTCTGCCACGACCAGGTAACGTTTCCACTGTGCCCTTTAACTTGAACTTGCGAATGATACTTCCGATAGTGTCTCTTGGAATATTTAACAACTTCGCAATCTTTTTATATCCATTGCCATTCTTGTGAAGAGCAATAACCTCTTCTCTTGTCTTCTGGGACCATTCTCTTGCCTTCACCATGCTTGTAAACACACCAGTAGATGTCTAGAAGGAGCTGAGTATCACAGTCCTTTTAAATCTGCCTAATTGGTGCTTATCATGCTTGATTGCTGCTCGTTGACATCCACAGGTGTTTTCAATACCTGATTGAAAACACTGGAATGAACCTCTGTTCTTATGAGTGGTAGTTGTAAAGGGGTTGAATAATTGTGTCAATGAAGAAATCACAAAAAGGCCATTTAATACTTTATGACAAAAACAATTGATGCTATCTTAGTTGCATTTAGTTCTTTAACAAGTCCTTGTAAGATTTCAGTATGAACACAATTACAAATGTGCACTGAATTCCATAAAACCCTTCGCAGCATTGGGGGTTGAATAAATTTGATCACAACTGTATATATATATATATATATATATATATATATATATATATATATATATATATATATATATATATATAAAAAAATATGAAATATAGTAATAACTGAATGTCTCCAGTGTTTCTCACTTTACTTTTGAATTCAAGGGAATTTTTGGAGTGGTCAACTGTCTAGTAAACATATGCCGTAACACAGATTACTTCATACTAAATATTAGAAAATAGCGAGACAGTTACGAGTGGAAAGGCAGACTGAGCTGTCCATAAAACAATTCAATTCAGATCCCTCTAAACCCAAAAAAAAAAAAAACACAAACCAGTGTCCCTCAGCAGGAATAAATTATCAGGCTGTCAACATTACTCTGCAGCCACCACATTACGAATCAGGCATTTTAGAAATAAGGTCCTTATGGAATAATAATCCCACATACTGCACTGCTAGAAGTGATCCCTTGACCTATCAGTCCAAGGACAGATTGTGGAGACTAAGCCCTGAAACAGGAACCCCACAAGACTGAAAACATACGTGCCATGTCTTTCAACATCTGGAACTTGAATATTCAGCCATTGCAGGTGTTCCCTGCCATGCCTGAGTAAAGAAAGACATGGAGCTAGTAAATTCCAAAGTTTAACAAGAGCCTGGGAATGAATTATATCTGAAGTTTGAGAGCCTTAAATAAGCAACCATTAGTGAGCACACATATACACATGCAAAGAAACGTCCTTGGACTCCTGATGCTGGAGTTAATTATGGGTGAACATTTTCTGTTAAGGAAAAGTGTTACAAACCCAAAGCCACACAGGAAGATACCAAAACTCTTGTCAAAAAATAAAATAAACAATATTCCAGTTCTGTTTCACAGATACAGACTTTGCAAGAAACACAGTGAAAAGCTTTTGGAGGACAGCCAAATCTACTTGAACAATAACTTTCCAAACAAAAAGACCAAACCCTAACTTCAGGTATAAAAGAAAACAAATAAATGGATTATTTCTGACCTCAGTCTGTCAACAGTGCAGAACCACAATGAACAACATGGGTACAAATTTGTTGGCCTGAATCACGCCTTCATAAATACTAGAAAGAAAGAAGCTAAAGCTTTGCTGAAACAAACAAAAAAAACAGAGAAAGGTAAAGTGAAACTCACCTGAGGACAGAAGTCTATAGGCTATGCAGAGAAGAATGACAGGAATAAGACAGGAGAGGTGATTAACATAAGGAAGAGAAGAAGAAAACTGTAGATGCAAAGAACAGAGAACAAACGGTGAGCTGGAGAACAGCTTGAAATGAAGAAAAGCAAAACAGAGGGAGAAGTCACATTGTGGAAACAGGATATTATTACAATTACAATTATTCAGTATTTCAATTTAATGGAAGAATTCAGTGTGAAAAAAATGTGTGTAGAGGAGCAGCTTCCTGCACTAATCCAATCAAATGTATTTTCAACCAGCATGAGTTTGTAAGAATTAGTTAGGTTATCATTCATTTTATATCATTTGTTTTGTCAAAACAAAATAGTTTTTTTTTTTTTCATGTGACTTAAATTCAAGTTACAATTCAAATTACAATTCATAATTTTGTGGGTGGCACGGTGGCTTAGTGGTTAGCACGTTCGCCTCTCAGCACTAGGGATTCCCGGTTCGAATCCCCATCTGGGTGGAGTTTCCATGTTCTCCCCGTGTCTGTGTGGGTTTCCTCCGGGTTCTCCGGTTTCCTCCCACAGTCCAAAAACATGGATCAAGTCAATTGAGTTCTCCAAATTGCCCCATATAGAGTGTGTTTGTGTGTGAATGAGTGTGTGCCCAGCGATGGATTGGCGCCCTGTCCTGGGTGTACCTGCCCAGCGCCCGAGAGGTTCTCCCCTGGATGGGCATGGGGAACCCCACCGCGACCCTAATAGAAGATAAAGTGGAAGATAATGAATGAATGAATGAATGAATGAATGAATGAATTCATAATTTTATCTAGCATGGCACAGTGGCGGGCCGGCACGGTGGCTTAGTGGTTAGCACATTTGCCTTTCAGCATTAGGGATTCCCGGTTCGAATCCCCATCTGGGTGGAGTTTCCATGTTCTCCCCGTGTCTGCATGGGCTTCCTCCGGGTTCTCCGGTTTCCTCCCACAGACCAAAAACATGGATCAAGTCAAAATTGCCCCATATAGAGTGTGTATGTGTGCGTGTCTGTCCGAGTGAGTGTGTGCCCAGCGATGGATTGGCGCCTTGTCCTGGGTGTATCTGCTCAGCGCCCGAAACATTCTCCCCTGGATGGGCATGGGGAACCCCCTGCCACCCTGATATAGGATGAAGCGGAAGATAATGGATGGATGGATGGATGGCACAGTGGCTTAGCACGTTCGTCTCTCAGCGCAGAATCCCAATTTAGGTAAAGTTTCCATGTTCTCCCCGTTCCCGCTCCGGGTTCTCCGGTTTCCTTTCATAGTCCAAAAGCATGGATCCGAGGTAAATTGAATGCTCTAAATTGCCCCATATAGTGAGTGTTTGTGTGAGTGAGTGTGCTCAGTGATAGATTGATGCCCTGTCCTGGGTGTATCTGCCCAGTACCCAAAATATTCTCCTCTGGATGGGCATGGGGAAACCCTATGTAGAATCCTCTGAATGAATGAATGAGAACGAATGGATGAATGAATGTATTTCATCTTGTCATGTATTATTTGACAAATATTTAAAACTGGTAAAATACAGAAACCAGGTTTAGTAGATGAGTTTCGGCATTTCTTCAAGGTGCTGCATTAAGTTAAATTATATACGTGACAAAGTCACAAGGAAAGCTGATGACAACAACAAAACACATTTGGTTGACATGTGTCTCCCACAAATCGGAGGCCAGTATTACACAAGACTTCAGCAGGGCCTACAGGACACAAAATAGCAGCTCAGAGCATATAAATTATTTGGACGGTTGCAGGAAGGTGCAACACAACGATTATTTTATAACATTCAAGTAGTTCTAGGCCTTGAATGTACCTCGTTACTCAGCCATTGGGATTTAGAATGTGTGCTATAGCATGTGTGCTGTGCTCATAAAATGTGCCTTTTGTGAGGTTGGAATGTGGATTTTATGAGAATAAGTCCTAAAGTCATGGAGGTTTGTAAATCTAATAGGGTATATGTTATATATGCATGTTATATATTACTCTGTGTGCGAGGGTGGAAAAATATCATTGCAGTGATGCAGTGGGAAATAAAAGTATGGTGACACAGTCATGGGAGCCAAGTCAATGGGAACAGCGTTTTATGAAAGAATGACTTATATTCAGCCCAGAAATGACCAGCAACCCCAAAACATACAGGCTTCGCATAGATTTATCATAACAGCACAGCTGCTTTAAACAATACATAAAGTCTCAAAAGAAATTGTTGCCTGTTAACGATCTACTAATCAAGCAAAATGCAAATGCAGAAAAAACAATGACAGAGGTTTAATGATGAAAAATATATTGTTTTTTTAAATTAACTTAATTCTACACTAAAATTATTATTTTTAGTTACCAAGTCATAATTTATGATGCTTAGATGATTAATAATTACTTGAAACATTTAATTGCAGTTTATTTAATTTTGGCCTTTAAACAACTAGGATTATAAGCATTTTCAATAAGTATATGGAATTTATACATTTGATCTAATCTATTTTGAGCTAGGCATATTAGAACCAATTAGAATATAAAAATGTTATTATTAATGCCAAAGGCTTACTGCTTTAACCTCACTATCTGGTTCTAATCCAGAGCAGACCTTTGCTTGAAAATTATGTTCTCTGTTGCAGAATGCATTGGCAAAAAAGCCAAAAGAATTGATGATAAGAGTGGATATGGAATAAATGTCCGTGTGTATATGTGAAAGTCTGTATAAATGTGTGTGTTTTATGGCTGCTCACTTGATAAACATGTTGATTAAGTTTAAATAACACATAATAGCCTGGCCTTTTCCACTTAACAATGTACTGATTTTCTTAAACATACTGCAAGTTTTGGTTTTACATATCAATCCATCACCACACACAGTGTAGACAATTTTTAAAAGCCCATTTAGTTTAATCTGTTAATAAATGTGTGACAGATTAATCACAGAAAAGGGAGTCGAGAACTAGGAAAAGTAAGCAAGTAAATTAATGTCTAAAATAAAGACATTAATTTGTCCAGGCCAGGAGCAATGACTGAAACAGGATGTCACATACTGTATATCACACAACTAATTTTATTGCTACAAATTAAAACATAATTGATACAGCATACATATTAACTCATTACTGTAAATGTATTTCTTGGAGACTTCAGATTGTGTGAGTTCATGGTTACATTTGTTCCAGCTATTTTCTTTGACCCAGTTTCTCTCAGACTGTTCAAGACTTTTAGCAGTTTCAGCATGTTGGCGTTACTGAGATTATGCATGCATTTACCTTTTTTTTCCAGGAATTCTCAGAGTCCTGAAGCTGGTTGAAGCGGTCAGCCAGGGACACCTGGACCATGTCACTTGCCTTGGATTTCTTTAGCTTACTCTGCCAGCATTCCTCAGTACCTGATAACTCAGCTAGCCTGCATAAAAGGAAAAAACAATACTGATGGTAAGAAAGTTTTACAGTATATGTAAAGTGGATTGTACGCTTCTCGAAAATTAACAAGTTTCAACCAATGGAAAAGGTGGTCTGTATTTTTTTTGTAATTTTACAAAAAAGTGCAAACAACATGTAAGTATGATAAATACTCTCTGTGGACATGCTACTCAATATATTTTAGCTTATGAAATCTACAACAGTTCAATGTTATTAGGGCTAAGAAGGCAAATATCTTGAATAAATCTAACTGCATTGATCTGGAAACAGAGGTTGTACGGACATAAGATGTATAATTCTGGCATGAGGGTGTGATCAGCCTTCATTTGTAAATGGTGTAGTCAGGAAATCATGTTAAATGAAGTGACAATGCCTGCATGTTTTCTGTGTGATTGTGTCTTCCTTGTGATAGCAGTAAGCCGTAGAGATAAAAGCATTGTAAGCTGCTGAGTGATAGAGCAAGAGACTTTAACAAACTGGTTGTTTGAGTCTGTGGCTTTGTGTGTGTGAGTATGAAGCAGAAAAGTAAAAAAAAAAAAAGTTGGTATGATATTAAAGGTCTGTTCTTAGTATTCCCTAATTGTAATCATTCACATAAAATTTACTCTGAAACAAAACAGAACATATATCCTGATCAATGTGTTATTATATGAGAGCAAAATAATGTAAAATATAGTATATTCATTATCATACTATCACAGAACTAAATGGGTATAATTGGAATGGTGAATTGTCTATCGTCAGTTTTATCGACACTGATGCAGTGACACTGAGTGTTTTTTTGCTTTTGTTTTATTTAAGTACCTCAGTGACACAGCTGGAAAAAGAATAATGCAGCAACCAAATAATACCTACTCTGTGGTGCTATTGGGGTCCTGACCATTAGAGAACAGAGTAAAAGGGACTAACACAGTATGTACTGTAGTCCCCAAACAGATGGACTTACCTCTGGTTAAAGGATGAGCTCATGCTGCCATCCAGACTGTTGTCTAGCTCCTCTCCCTCTTCAGATGTACACACTGATGGGGTCCGTGGTGCATCACTGGAGCTGCTGCTCTTTCTCAGCATGACATTTCCATCAAACTTAGTTTCGTTCTTTTTGTCCATTTGTTCCTCTATGTTCTGTTTGTTCTTGTCCTGGCATGTAGCTTGAGCTTGCTCTGTAGGTTCAGGTTCCAGACTGGCAGAGCGGCTTTTTTTCAAGATGCTTCTCAAGCCGTGAGGATAGGAGTCTTGTCTCTGCAGGCCTGCAGCTGATGCTTTGGGCTCCTCTTCCTGTACCTTCACATCTGCCACAGAGTCTGATAACAGCTTTTCAATGTCCTGAACAGACTGTCGTTCTCCAGCCATCCTCTGAGTGGCTGAGACATGAACAGGCTATGGAACAGCAACAAGATAAACATCTGCTGTGATTTTTTTTTTTAAATCATTTGCATTTACTTAAACTCAAAATGTATCAAGTTCCGAACAAATGACAGTTAAAACTTTTGGACAACACTTAAATATAAACTGAGATGTAAAAAGCTATAGTTTAAGTATTTTTTTTTTTGTATTACATTTAGCGCACTGTTTTAAACCAAGAATTGTACATGTAAAAATGAAATGTCTATTAAGGTATACTGCATTCAAATTATTAAATTACATTTAGTCTGTTGCTAATATGTGTGTAATTGCAGATGTCACTGTCTTTTGACTCTTCTTGACGTTTCTGTTCATTGATGCTTTTTTGACAATTTGCAATTTGTCTTTGTTTATTCTCTTTGGCTGTTTAATTATCTTTTTAGTTTTTTTATTTTCATTTGTGATAATTAAATATTTAAGCAAGTCCCGCCAACACCTCAACATTGGTTACTTCTGTTGGGCAGTGCTTTTTGATACTGATAATAAACCCAATTTTTGTATGCTATCTGTTACCTGGCTGTTGTGTGCATTTTGCTACAGTCACCAGGAAATCATTACAGTACATCTTTTTTAGCTGAACTCTCTACTCCTAAGAGGCATTGTTATATTTTCATATTTTATTAAAGTAAATATGTTGTCTATGTTAGTGCATTCATTATTTTAATAAAGATTATTTGCATAATTACATTCCCACTATCTCAGGGTGTCTGGTCAGACATGTTCTTGTGACATGTAATAAATGTTGAGAAGGGCGAAGGACAAAGGACAAACACTTTAGTTCCTCCCTCTATATAAGGTAATGAAGCGTGTTATCTGTCAAATGCACACCCCTCAGTTTCCTCTATTCATTTACCACCAAAACTTCCCACCGTGCTTTCTGCACTAGGAAGCGAGGAAGGCCTCGCACAGAGGAGGGTTAGTAGTCTGCTTTGTCAGCAGCTCCACTATAAACAAATGTAGAGGAAAAACGGAATGCAGAGCCACAGTGACCCTGAGACAAAATGAGTAAGGGACTGTGAAAAAGAGGAGGAGGGAGTAATCTGTCTGTGTGTCTGGTTTGTAGCAGAAACAAATTGAGACTTATTTAAAACAAGTAATTCAAAAACAGCAATTCCATCTTAATAAAAAACAGTAACAGCTGCCATCTACCAACATTTACCCATAAATTAATGTACCTTGCACCTAGGGCTCAGTTTAAAGGACTTAAGCCATATTTATTTATACTTAATGATGTAATTATTAACAGTTAGCAAATGTATTTTTTACTCATAAGCCCTAAAATGTGTAAATGCTCTCAAATTCTCAAAAGTCAAATAGAAACAGATTGTGGGGTAAATGTTTAAATAAAAACGTAAGGAATTTAAGTGATAAGGGTTGTTCAATTGCTTTTTAAAATGTTGAAGGTTTTAGAAAAGTAAAAACATGAGGTAGCTGTTTAAAATATGTTGGGATTCACCATAGCTATATCCTGCACAAGGAATAATTTAGCTAGTGGGTGGGAACTGGCAGAGATGCTAAATGATGGCATATGTTTTCCTCATTCTTTTTTAAAACAGTTGAATTACACTGATAAACTTAGACATTTAATCCTGAATGTTGGCAGCAAGAAAAATGAAAGCCTGTGCATTCCCCTTAAGTGTTTACTGGCATATCAGCTCACAATGCCAATGGACAAAAACATATTATGTACATCATGACAGAATACTTGAAGATCCATCACCATGAGGTTTATAAACAGATCTGCAAAGTTGACGTATTTGTTACAATCAAAAGTCCGTATGGGACTGACAAAAACAAACCCAATACTTAGAAAATGTATTACTAGTTATTTAGTAAAATGCACTTAAAATATAAATTTTTAATTTGTTAAATCCATATTAAACTGAAAAAAAACTATTTCAGTATTTTCAATAATCCACTTTTTGTTTTATATTAGAGGGGTATAACAGTACACGGTATTCACCATGGTATGGACCTCATGGGTTCTGTAAATAGTGTAAACGTTAATTTATGTGTAATTGGTCACACTGTGTCATTAAAATAGCAACCAGTCAGATGGCAACGGGCTCTCAAGGAATGGCAAGAGACACACTGATTGAATTATTGCACGTGCAAGAGTGTGGATTTTTATAAAGAACACACAGACGTTCAACTTCACACATATAAAAAGTTCCCATTTTGTCCCAGTTCAACTTTGATTTTCCAGTTTGGTTTAATGGTTTGGTTGATTGTTTTATGCACTATTATTTTAATTAAGAATGATCTGTGGATAAAGGTTTTTGAACTTCGCTTTGTCCGATTTTGAAAGATGCATAATTAAACATCAAATTGACATAAAACATTCATACCTTCTCCTCTTGCATGTCATCCTGCTTCTTCTCCCTTTTTACCAACAACCCACTGTTCTGCTCTTCATCTTCCTTCTCCGCAATTGATGAAGACACCGTGGACTGACTGTGATATGAAACAGAGACAGAAGAGACTGCCAAGCTTTTGTGAGAATAATATATAAAAGAAAGAGATCAGATTCACTAAACAGATTATCTTCTTATTACTGTAGATTGCCTCACTGTCTTTTTCTTACAAAAGTAGTTTATATACAAGAAGTAAACTGTCATACAAGCCTTATATCTGGTAGTGTATGTAAAAATAAAAACAGACACTGCTGCCATGTTTTCAAAGCCATCCTGAACAGAATGGTCATTGTTTGTTAAGTTAATCAGTGTGAATATTTATACAAATTAAATGTGAGTCATGACATGCGCCATCAACAAAGTGAACATAAAATTGTTCTTTAGCTCTTTATAGCTAACATATCTGTTTTCTGACATGATTAGCAAGAGAAATAACCTACATTAAATGACAATTATTAAAAGACCTTTTACATTATTAACTACATTCACTAATATGGATAATTATACTGAGTATCATTAACTAAGGTGCTACTTACTACAGCTGAATTGTAAGCACATTAATGTAAATTAATTCATTAATTATCTTCCGCTTTATCCTATATTAGGCTCGCATGGGGGTTCCCCATGCCCATCCAGGGGAGAACGTTTCGGGCTCTGGGCAGATACATCCAGGACAGGGTGTCAATCCATCGCTGGGCAATGTAAATTAATTGTTTAAATAATTAACATCGTTTCCAAAAGTAAGAGTTTATATCTGTCTGTGTTTATACTATGAGGTGTAACTAATGTTTTTGTTAATAAAATACATAAAAACTAGGTTTTACAATGGATTAAAAAGGTGATGCTAATTGTAAAAGAACTGAATTGCATTTAAAAATACATTATTGACAACTAAAATTAATATAGCTGAAATAAAAGGTGTGTTACACATAGTCCGTTCTTCCCCGGAAGAGGGCGGCTACGCGGAGTAAATGCGTACAACCGCTCGCGCCTAGTGAGCGCTTCCCGGGTACCGACCACGCGGGGAATAATGTGTGCGTCGGTCCACGAAACGCTCCCACGAATACGACCTGCGCGGAGAAGGTGCGCAGCGCCGTACCATGGTTGAACGCGGAAGGAGAGTCCAAGAGACACCGGGATAAAATCCAAAACTCGAATTTATTAAAACTTGGTGACGGGACACCAACAGAAAGGGGGAACAAACGAAAAAAGTAACATAGGGTGTAAAAACCTCAAAACAAAGACGTGCGCCGAAGAGATGGGAAACGGAAACTAAATAACAAACCAACTAATCACGTGAATCAACACAACCCAATCA
Source organism: Corydoras sp. C115 (assembly GCA_019802505.1). NCBI lineage: Eukaryota > Metazoa > Chordata > Actinopteri > Siluriformes > Callichthyidae > Corydoras > Corydoras sp. C115. The sequence goes on along the minus strand of JAFMOC010000022.1, from coordinate 3,085,839 downwards.
CCCTGCTGAGACAATTAACACCCCAAACGAGGGACAGGTGCAGCTTCTTTGTGTTTTTTTAAATGTTTTAATAAATTGTTATTAGTGTTTACAATGCCAACTGGAGTTCTGCAGCAGATTACCAGTGTTCAAAAGTAAAAATGCAACACATACACACACACACACACACACACACACACACACACATATATATATATATATATATATATATATATATATATATATATATATATATATATATATATATATATATATATATGTGTGTGTGTGTGTGTGTGTGTGCGTGTATATTTCAATTTTATCAACCAATGCCAAGTAACAATGAAAAATGAGTCATGATACCCATGATATGGAGCTACTGCAGCTTTGCCTGTTCTGTTCATGAATCTTATTTATGACTTTTGGCCTCTCTCTTTTTCCAGCTGCATGAGGAACAAAACTACATTCTCCATGAAAAAGCAACTATTTTACAGATGACAACATTACGGATGGAATTTAATCCATTGAGTAGCACAAAAGTCCTATTGGCCTCACACTTCAATCAGCCACAGTCATCATTACATCCACAAATACAATACATTAATATAAATGTTAACAAGATACAGAAGCACTGCTGGATTTTTTGGATGCAATCAAATTTTAAATAATTTAAAGTTCATCCCATAGTCCAAAAACATGGATCAAGTAAGTCAATTGAATTCTCAAAAATTGCCCCATATAGAGTGTGTCTGTGTGAGTGAGTGTGTGCCCAGCGATGGATTGGCGCCCTGTCCTGGGTCTATCTGCTCAGCGCCCGAGACGTTCTCCCCTGGATGGGCATGGGGAACCCCACCGCGACCCTAATAGAGGATAAAGCGGGAGATAATGAATGAATGAATGTAAAAGTACCCTGTTGTTTTAAAAATCTTGGAAATCAAAATGTCATTATTCTTTAAAAAATCACAATTTAAAAGCCAGTATTACTGATGAGCGATCTGCACATTAGTGAAGACCCTCATTTAATTACCTTCACGGTAAAGTTGAGTAAAAGTCACAGACATAATTCACGTTTTTGACCTAACACCATGTTCAGACAAACTAACACATTATTGCAATAAGCTGCAAACCACTTACTGGTCAGTGAGGTAAATATGACAAATAACATACAGGAGGACACACTAACATGTGTTTGGAAGACTTTTGCTTTTTGTAATGTTAGTTTAGAAACCCTGAGCCACAACACTAATCAAGACATACTGAAAGTAGTATATGTCTCAGAGTCCCTGTGGATCTCCTGGAGCCAGTCATACAAACCAGACAGGGGATTTTCAATTGCAGGGCAGTTTAAAAAAGTGCAGAATATCCCATTTCATTCAGTACAATGAGAACCAGACCTGCAGGACTTATATGAATCAGCTTCTGGTATGGCTGCTGATGAATCCATGCCAATTACAATCTGAAATATCATTATCCCAAAAATTTCATAAAATACCTCCAGCCACATCCAGAGAACAGAATTAGAGCAATACAATCAAAGTATGACATTCTACAAAAAGCCTTAATGAGTTAACCAAAGGTTAAACTCCTTCCTTTCAGAGAGGAAGTGTATCGACTCCAAAGAGCCAGGGGGTAATGACTGCAATTACTGGAATTGTATGAATCATTTAGGAAGGATGGGTGGAACACAAATGATAAGCCCGCAACCTTAGTTCATGATTTTACATTTTGTATTGGTGTTGTTTATTTTTTGGCTGATTGAGCAGAAACAAGTCAGCACCTCATTTAGTCCAAATACTTCAGTACTGTAGTTATGTGTAGTGTGGCAATTGTCCCCAATTGCATAAGGCAGATAGTGCTAATTTAAAGATTAATAAAGTCATTGGTTCAAAGTGTATTAAAACACCAAAACCTAAAATGAAAGGAACAGTATAAAGATTGCTCTTATAGCATAAGTTATGCATTGAAACTTTTTGCCTAAAACATGCGGCAATAGGGCATTAATCTGCCTCAAAATCAAACTTTACTAAACTTTACAAAAGCTTCACACACATTGTTCACAAATCAGTTCTTACAACCAAAATGTGGTCACATCATTAAACTAGTTCTAACCTAATGAGAGATAAGAAATCATCAATTTTTTGTTTTAATAATGCAAAGTGGGGCGGCACGGTGGCTTAGTGGTTAGCACGTTCGCCTCTCAGCGCTAGGGATTCCCGGTTCGAATCCCCATCTGGGTGGAGTTTCCATGTTCTCCCCGTGTCCGCGTGGGTTTCCTCCGGGTTCTCCGGTTTCCTCCCACAGTCCAAAAACATGGATCAAGTCAATTGAATTCTTAAAATTGCCCCATATAGAGTGTGTCTGTGAGAGTGAGTGTGTGCCCAGCGATGGATTGGCGCCCTGTCCTGGGTCTATCTGCCCAGCGCCCGAGATGTTCTCCCCTGGATGGGCATGGGGAACCCCACCGCGACCCTAATAGAGGATAAAGCGGGAGATAATGAATGAATAATACAAAGTGTTGTAGTCGAGTTCACTCCATCCTATTTGTCTTTCTAACAATAGACTTACAGGCCAATCTAACACCTAGATCAACTTCTGAATTACTTCAAGTATAAAGTGACAGTGCAGTGCAGTTGTGGCAGAAATTGTTTGAAGCAACATAATATACCTGTTACCTACAGGAGAACAACCACAGATTAAACCACACAAATATCAAGTGCCACACATTACTTATTAACACACGCATTATACTGTAACATTTAAAACATTCATTCCAGGAGTGTTTCCTGGGTTAGCTTGTTATACTATCTGCTTTTACCTGTCCATAGTGGGTTTATCCTCAAGACTGATTGGCCCTCTATTGGCAGGATCACCCTCTAGGTTGCCACGCTCTGAATGGTCCGTTAAGCCTGAGATGATTTCATCACTGTCCATTCCCTGATGGGCATAGGTAAAGGAATAGGTGAGGCAATGAAAAACTCCCAAGAAGTCTCTTTGCTAAACAAAGCAATGACAAATGTTTCTTACTGCATAAAGACTCCATGCCCCCAAGTATGTTCACAACAACAGATTGTTAAGTTTGCCCGAGCTTGTGATGATGTTTCCTAAAGCCATGCTAATGCTAAATGCTAATTTATGTGTAAATCCTAAAATATGCTTCTTGGTGATTTTTTTCTTTGGAAAAAGAAACTAACTTAGAAAAAAAATAAAAACACCAAACAAAACTAGTACCACAATCTTATTTATAAAATAAGCAAAGAATTATTTTAAAAACTTTGTAAAATGAAAATTAGTTTGTTGTGCAGTGTTCAGCCTATATTATATTTTTAAACACGTGTGGTCACTGTTGAGCTCTGTTTTAATACTTTGAAGTTTTATTTAAACAGAGTAAAAGGAGATGTCCTAATTTGCATTGCTGCCTTCCTGCTATAAAAAAACTGCTGAGTTCAACTATTAAAACCTTTCATAATGGTTTATAGCAAATAGCTTTTGCCCTCAACAGATGTAACTGAAAATGTTTAAGGAGGATTTATGAGCTCTGTAATGCTGTAATGCTAAATGCTCAGACAAGGCCTGGTCATTCCTCACACATTTACTTGTGTTAAGAGATAATAATGCAAGCTCTTAGCAAATGCCCTTAAGTGCACCACTGACAAACAGTTCATAATTGCCCAAGTGTCTTTTTGCCTATTGACGAAATGTTTCAAAAACATTGCGAAATGATTCAGTATAAACCAGGATGTTACTTTTTAATTTCAAGTTCTTATTATTTGGTGGAAAACAGGCAGAAAATAAGAAATCATGTTTATACGACTTTTTGTATTATATACTTGTGGTTTAGTTTATGTTGATCGTTCACTGTACATATACTGTATATATTTTAGAATTACTTATAAATGAAAACGTGGGGAAAAAAAGATCTCTACTCCATGAAGGCCTGCTCTTTATTCACTTGAAGCATTTTTAAATTGAATTATGTTAATAAACCAGGTGAATGCTTCAGTAAAATGAAATACAGCAAACCGATTAATATTTAATGCAAAATAAAATTAATAATATATTTTAAATTATACCATCCTACAAAATCCCATATGCAATGAGCAAAGATACACTGAATAATAAAAAAATATAACAAATTCATTATTTCATTATGCTACTGGTGAATATATTGCATATTGCAGAAATGAGAATGCATGCAAATGCAGTCACAAGAACATGTAAAGTAGGTTCTAACGTGCAATCTGCTTCTAGTAAACAACAAAGTCTGTAGAGCAGTAGAAAACTATGATACAATTATACACAGCAAAAGTGTCAAAGTTAATCTTTTAATCTTATATCTTCAAATGTTTAATAAGTTACTTAATTAACCATTAACAAATAATTATGAGTAGGTTGAATATGGTAAGATCAAGTTAATAACTTGCAAAGAAATAGTGGATTCGCGGAGGTACAATGTTGCATTAGGTAATGTTGTTGTCTCATGAGATTCTTCTGCTTTTGTCTCATGGTTGGCAGTGACCTATCTGTGTGGAGTATGCAGGTTCTGCCTTCAGGTACACTGAACACACAGAGTTTGGCACAGTTTGCTTTGGCGCAGCTACTGGGCACCATATGCCTGCCCTGGCGCATCTTTGACTTTCCTGTTTCTCATTCTGCTAGGAGGCTAGGCCGAAGCTGTGCATTCCTAATGAAACTTTTAACTGGACCGGGTATATCAATTAGCTTTCTCACATCGTCGGCTCTGCCTCCCATTCTAATACCAGCGTCCAATTGTCCATGTCCCTGCTATACTACATTTGGATCATTGTCCTTTTTAGGGCTGACATACAGGTCCAATTTATTTGATGTGTCTCTCTTTATTTATTTATTAAATTTTAGTTTACATTTATGCAAACAAATTTCCTAATTCAAATTTTTCTAATTCTGTTAAATTAAAACAAATGTGCTGCTACCTTAGTAAATACACTTCATCTCTAAAAATAGGCATAGCCTACATTCAAGTGATTATAAGTAAACACTTTAATCAGTTTCCAGTCAAGTTATGAGTCATGCTGCATGATTACAGATTGTTGTACTTGGCGAGAAATTCAAGATGTTCCTTTGTGCTAATAATGCTTATAATGTTCATAATGTTTTATTATAAGTAATATGTAATGTGTAATATGCATTAAAACAGTGGATAACTCCTGTCATTTTACACTACTGTCTCAAACAATTCAAGTGCCAATTATTAGTATGACAGACATTAATAAAATAATAAACTTTTCATTTTACTTTTATATAAACTGTGAAAAACTGTTTACCACAGCAACTTTCTTACTTTCTACCTTATGTACCCCCTCTGTAGCAGTGCTCCTTTTTATCTATCCTGAACAAAAAATATAAATGCAAAATATGTTTTTGCACCTATTTTTCATGAGCCAAACTCAAAGCTCTAATACTTTTTCTATGTGCACAAAGAGTCCTTCTCTCTCAAATATTGTTAACAAATTTGTCTAAATCTGTGTTAGTGAACACTTTTCCTTTGCCAAGTTAATCAATCCACCTCACAGGTGTGGCATAACAAGATGCTGATTAGACAGCTTGATTAATCCACTTTAGGCTCGCCACAACCAAAAGCCACTCTAAAATGTTTGACGTTACCATTTACCTCATGTAGTAAAAAAATTAAATGCCTGTTAAAAAAAAGCATTTAAATAAAAAATCATTAACAAAGTATTTGTCAGCTTGGAGAATTAATAATGCCAGTCCCTTAAATAGTAAAACCCTTGATTTTAATGAAATAGCATGCTAAAAGTTAAACAATACACAGTTAACAATAAACAGTGTTGGAGAGGCAAATTGTGTAAGAGGAACCACCAAAGTGTTTTGCAGTGCTTTAAATCAGTACTTACCTTACTCTTAGAACTGGTTGATACATTCGTCTCAATGATGTCTTCTTCTCGGTCATGATCTGTCAATATGCAGACACATATTCAGGATATGTCTAAGCTATGGCACAGTATTAGATATTTTAATTTTCATTACTATATCATTTCTACCATTTAATTTTGTTATTACCAAAAACAAATATAAAATTGATAAACAGATTTTTGTTAAGTGTTAGCACAGCCACCTCTCATCGCTGGGGATCGGTCTGAATCCCGATCTGGGATCCCGATCTGGGAAGTCTCCCTGTATCTACATGGGTTATCTGTGGTTTCCTCTCCCAGTCCAAAATGATGGATTCAAGATGACCTGGCTGCTCTGAATTGCCCATATATTGCCAGCCTTCATGAATGAGTAAATCAAGCTGCATTGTGCATGGTTGACAACATGCTAAAGATCGCTAAAATAGGCCCTATAGTGTTGCTCTGCAGACACAGCCTTTGATCACTGACCCAGATTTGGTGTTATTTGATGTTAACTGTGTATTTCTTAATTGAGATGAGTTATCAAACTGATCACAGCAGCAAATTCATCTGCAGAAAAGTTAACCAGCTGACAATACCCGATTAGCTTTGAACTCCGACAGGTAACAAAATGCTAACAAATTCACTGTCTGTTTGGCCCCATCTGCAAACACTGTGTACTTAAGTCCTTTCGGATGCCAATGTTCATACCAGGCATTCTGACAGCAGAGTTCTTTTACTGAAAAAATGAAATTGAGTGTTATTGTACTAACAATTTGGGATAAAAGAGCAGGAGAGCTGCAAAGAAGGAAGAATGCCATCTGTACCTGTGTGTGTATATAAGCATACTGAAACACTTAATCAGTATGCGAGTGCTGAAAACCTCCCATGTAATTTGTTTGTGTTACTGAGCCTGATTTTTGGGAACATGCTTTAACCTTCCACAGATTTTCGTTACTAGTAATTAACTGAATGGTTTCTAATTTTCTCTCTTATCCTGATCCATGGCGGCATGATGGCTTAGTGGTTAGCCTCTCAGCACTAGGGATTCCCGATTCGAATCCCCATCTGGGTGGAGTTTCCATGTTCTCCCTGTGTCCGTGTGGGTTTCCTCCGGCTTCTCCGGCTTCCTCCCACAGTCCAAAAACATGGATCAGGTCAAATGAGTTCTCCAACTTGCCCCATGTAGAGTGTGTGTGTGTGAGTGAGTGTGTGCCCAACGATAGATTGGCGCCCTGTCCTGCGTGTATCTGCCCAGCACCCGAAACGTTCTCCCCTGGATGGGCATGGGGAACCCTGCAACCCTAATAGAGGATAAAAGCGGAAGATAATGAATGAATGAATTAATGAATCCTGATCCATGTAGTAGTCGTGCTAAAACCAGCCCAGCACTTACAGAGCAAATGGAAAGGAATTCATGAATGAATTGAGGGCAGACACACAAGCACAATTACACACACATTCACACATAAAAGAAATTTAATATCCAATTTTCTTACTAGAAACTTTATGGACTGTGAAAGGAAACAGATGCTACTGTGGGCAGCCTACACAGACACAGGGAGATAACCCCACAGGAAAAGGACCTTGTCCAGCCTACATTTCTGTTGTGAAATGCTAGTGTTAGCCATTTTTAATCTTTAAATATATAATAATATCTGTATTTCATGGTTTAAATAGCAAATGTCTAATATTCTGGGTATGACAAATGACAAAAAACTTGCACAAATCTATTAAATAAGCGTTGTTGTTCAATTTAAGCTTATAATTCTCAGCTTTTTATATTTTAATGTATTTATATTTCATTTTTGTATTAATCTAAAATTAAATTAATATTACTGGGTGGGCATTTCAAGCTCTGAATTTATTTTTCAGACTTGTACTTGTATATGGGCGCGGTAGCTTAGTGGTTAGGGCATTGGGCTATCAAACTGAAGATTGGGGATTCAAATCCCAGATCCACTGAAGTTACCAATGTGGGTCCTAGAGCAAGACCCTTAACCCTCATTGCTCCAGGGATGTTGTGATTAACCCTGTGCTCACCCGGTAAGTCGCTTTGGATAAAAGCGTCTGCTAAATGACCAAATGTAATGTAAATGTATACACAGACATTTAAAGCCATGTCAAACCAGTTTAACACTACTTTTCAGGTTTAGGCTCTTGTGAATATGTGCACTTTTATCCACAGGCTGTAATTAAACAGGTATTGGATAAATAGTACTGTTAGATATCAGATAAGTAATCTTCATGATGTCTTAATTATGGACAGGTTCTATGTACAAGTTTATTTTCATAATATTGCATCTTCACCTTTCTCTTTTTATTAATAAAGCAGAAAGGAAGAATAACCTTTGACTGTTTTGTTTTATTTGTGTAATAAGGATTATTTGAAAATCCCTTAATAAAAGGTGGGAGGTACACCTTTTATTACGTTAGCCCTCAGGCAAATCATCAACTGTCAGTTGTTTTGTATAAAGTTCCCGATTATAAAAGGCTGTGGAACAAGCTTACACTGCTCTTTAAGTGGATCTTAGTTTAACTGGTAAATTTGGGTATTTTAGCAGCAAATAACTAAAACATTCAACTCTTCCCAAACAACCACATACAGCAGAACTGAAAAACTGGCTTTAATTGAAGTACACCATTAACATGATATTGTCATGCGTTGTTGACTGTTGATCTCAGTTCTCTTCTCTGTCCTAATAAATATTAGTAAAGCACACAGCCTTTAGCCTGTCTCAATTAGGGAAAAAATTATCTAAATTTATATTTTAAAATCCAGCAATCTGGTGCAGAAATCTGTGTGTGGTGGCTACCAAGAGAATGGTAACTCTATTGTCAACAATGAAAAGCCACAAATTGATTCCTTTTAACAAATAATTAAAGAGTTGCACTCTTCAATGCAGCACTTCCCATCCTCCTCACATCTCTATTACTTCCAGAACTACTTCCAATGTTTTGACCAACCAATTAAGGTTGCAACTACATCAACAGTTTTAATTTCTTAAATTTTCTTGTGCCCTTAAGAAACATTGACGCATTATGGTTGAACTATGGTTGAATTCATTCATTAAATCATTATCTTCCACTTTTATCCTCTATTAGGGTCGTGGGGGGGTGCCCATGCCCATCCAGGGGAGAAAGTTTCGGGCGCTGGGCAGATACACGCAGGAAAGGGCGCCAATCTAATGCTGGGCACACACTCACTCACACAAACACACTCTATATGGGGCAATTTGGAGAATTCAATTGACTTGATCCATGTTTTTGGACTGTGGAAGAAACCAGAGAACCCGGAGGAAACCCACGTTTCCCATAAAGGGGAGTTTTTTTCTTGCCACTGTCGCTTCGGCTTGCTCTTTGGGGGTTTAAAGGCTTTTCATTCTGTAAAGCTGCTTTGTGACAATGTACTGTTGTAAAAAAACGCTATATAAATAGATTGAGATTCGAACCGGGAATCCCTAGCGCTGAGAGGCAAACGTGCTAACCACAAAGCCACCGTCTCAGCGTGCCGTCTCAGGTTGAATTCCCTTTTTTTTTTTTTTTTTGGCATATGATTTAGTCCAAAGTAAACCAGAAGATTGCCATAGTAACATTAACAAGTATATTGCTAAGTTTATTATGTTGATGTATGCTAACGGTATGTTGGTATTTTCTGAAGCTCTCCCAACTGCACTCTAAAAGATGCTCAAATATGATGGATTCAAACTGATCTTATGAACTCTGGCAGCCATGATGTGATGCAATTTGTGTTAACTGACCCCATCTTTAGTTCTGAATACACCATCTCGTTTTCATTATGAACAAAAAAACAATGTTGAAACGTCATCTGTTTCTCTTTTCACAAGACACACGTTTTGTGTTTATTCATTTAAATTCATTTAGCATCAAAATTTTTAAAAGTTCCATGAAGTCATGAAATTCAAACAAGTGCTCAGCCAAGATTTATCCCAAGACACATTTTACATAAAGCATGTGCCAATACCAGGTGTGTGAATAGGACCCTAAAATGAATTTGCTCAAATTCACATCTTCCATATAACTTTCTCTAAAAATTGCTCTTTATATAAATGTGAATGCCTTTGCATAATTTTATGAAAAAATCAAGCAATTGCATGGTTCATTTACAGAGTACCTAAACATTTGCACTGTAAAGAATGGATTCAGGGTGATTAACCCATTTGAATCACTCCACTGGAAAGCTGACCCCAAAGACCACAGCTGTATTGTAAATGACACACAGTCTAAAACTATACAGTTAATTTAGAACCAGCTGTAAAAGATTAAGAGTTACAGATCCAGCTGTGTGAATGTGTTCCGCGTGGGAAAGTTCTGACCCCTTGCCAGCTCATTCTCAGCCTTAGCCCGTGAGATTGCTTAGAATGAGACAGAGGATTAGTTTATTTTTTAGGTACAGTTATTAGTCCTGAGTGCTCGGCTGTGCTCCTGCTGACAGGGCTAAACCTGACTGAGGGTCCTGCCTCACGAATGGAATATTTCTCACTCTCCCAAGAGACATAAAACATCACAGTTGAATATTCAAACCAAAATCTGTAAATTGTTTTTTTCTCCGCAATGCATGTGCTGCACCAAATAAGCAGTCCTGCTTCAGTAGGCAATATTTTCCACCACTGTGGTCAAAAATAAAGCTTGTATTGCTGTAAAAGTAGACCAGATTAACCGAATGAAATTTCTGCTGTAAAAATTTTTTTTTTTTTTCTGCAAAAAAAAAAACAAGCAACAAGCCAAATCACAAAGGTTGTACGATTAGCAATGGTCTGAATTTAATTTTAAAATTTAAATTTTTTATATGAGCCACTGAATTAAGTACTCATTTTTTTTACTTTTTGGAGCAAAATTATATTTTTATTTTTATTTTCACAGTTCCCAGCAATATGAACGGTTAAGAGTGTTAATTAGGGTTCCTGTCAGCTCTTATCAGTCTCAATATTTTTTGCTATTTTTTACCCACAAGGTGTCCAAGATATGCAGCATCATAATTATTTACTTAAATAAAGGTGTAGTTGTGAGGTAGTCGTCCCAATTAGGTATGAGACAATTAATCATTTTTGCAATAAAATGTTACTATTAATTTACTGTAAGACCGACTCAACATCGTTATGACAACATTCACAACATTATTGTGCATAAATCATGTGAAAGAGGCTTAACTGTACTCTGCTTCATGTGTCCAATAACACCTCTTTCCTGCGATGTATTCATAATAATGCGCAATAATGTCTTATTGCTTTATTATAATTTCCACTATGTACTGCTTGTTCACTTTATTTTAAGTGATCTTTAGCAAAGTGTTTTAACCTCCAAACCTGCAGTTTCTGATGGTCACTGTATCATACTAGCAATGATTTCAAATCATGTATTTTAACAATGATAACACTTTAATATTCATTTTAAGGGACTATCAGCAGAATAAATACATAGAAACTGAAGGTAACTGAGAATTTTAACAGCACTGATTATTACAGTCTGAATAAATATCAGCATTAAACTTAGGTATCTAAATTTTTGCTGGCTTTACAATATAACCTTGCGTACATGTGCATGCGTGTTTGCGTATATGTGTGTATGTGTGTGTATCTTTCTATTGTTTAACTACATGCTTTCTTATGCAATACTACTCAGCGTAGTCCCTCCATTACACATTATGACATATGCAGTGATTACTTCCAGTGTTTACCATAATTGTAAGATGTTGTGGTTATGCCGGGTGACTGTATGCTGACTGTATAAAATTACTCTCAACTATACAAAAGTGCTGATTGTGTATCCATTTAAAGATGTGATATAAATGTTTGTGCTAAAAAAAGATAAAAAGGCACAGTTGAGCTGTGAAAGGCGGACATGGGGAAATAGGTGGGGTATCTCACTTGTGGCTGGTCTAAGTTAACTGTATGTCTGTCTGTCCTCAGTTATAAAAGGTAGAGATGTGGAGACTGTAGGAGGCACAGTGGCCTAGCACATTCATCTCATTGCACTGTGGAACCAGGTTTGAATACCAGTCTGGGTGGAGTTTCTGTGTCATGCCCACAGTCCAAAAACATGGATTCAAGGTAAATTAAATGCTCTAAATTGCCCCATATAGTGTGTGCTTGTGTGTGTGAGCAAGTGTACCCAGTGACAGATTGGAGCCCTGTCCAGGATGTGTCTGCTCAGGATGTGTCTGATGTGTTGCATCCAAAATGTTCTCCCTTGGATGGGCATGGAGAACCTTAATGCAGGATTAAGCAGAAGTTAATGAATGAATGAGATTCAGAATAGAGAGGGCCTCAGCTTAGTAACTATGCTACTGTATGTCATCTGTGTGCTTGTGGTCCCTAACTGACATTAGTCTGTATAAATAAAATCTGTGCTGTATAAATCTGGTCTAGCTCTAAACCTGGCTTCAGTCCTAATAATGCCCTGACTTACAACAATTTTCCAGACCCGCAACTGAAGCCAATATTTAAGTGACACTTGATTTAATAAAGAAAACTGACAAAGACCATTATAAACGCTTTGTTTTATATAAATATATAAAGTGTTTTATATAAATGACATTCTCTAGAAGTGTAGAGAATTGTTTTAAAATATATTATTGTTATTCTATACATACCTTATCTCTCATTTCTGGAAATCTGTTATTGTTATAGAAGTTTTTAGTAAGAATAAATAGCTAATCACTTGCAGTTCTAATGCAAGTGATTATGAATGCACTCACTCTTATTATTAAAAATGTTTTTGAAAGGTCACTAAGATCTACAATTCAATTACCATTTTATTTCATATTGTTCAAGATGTCCAGATAATCCCTGCGACTCAGATGCTGTCTTTTCTATACTCTGTGATCTTGTTTGTAAAATGATGGTGACCAATGGTTTAATTTAGCAACATCCATCCATCCATTTTCTTGCACTCCATCCTCTATTAGGGTCACAGGGGACGTTCCCCATGCCTATCCAGGGGTTAGGTTTGGGCTGCTGGCCAGATACACCCACGACAGGACACAAATCTATCACTAGGCACACATACACTCACACACAGACTCACCATATAGGGGTGATTTAGAGCAGCCAATTAAATTTAAATCCATGTTTTTGGACTGTGAAAGGAAACCAAGAACCCAGAGGAAACCAACGCGGACATAGGGAGAACATTGAAAATTCATCCAGACTGTGAACCTGGCCCATCAGCGCTAAGAGGGAAACGTGTCAACCACTAAGCCATAGTAAGCCAAATAAGCAACAGTATACGTTTAAAAAAAAATTAAAAAGCTTTTGTAGGCCTTATTTGTTTTATTAGTAAGTGTTCTTACTAACGTTCTGTCATACAACTACAATTTACTTCTTTTATTAATGAATTTTCAAGTAAAGAGCTTTATCATAAGTTATTACTCATATTCATTATTGGAAAAATCTGTAATAAGCCTTATAAATAACAATATTCAATAAATATTTAAATGTCTTTTGAAAACAAACTGATTAACAAATTGAACCACGCAAGCTCAACTGTGAGGACAGAATTCTACCTACTCTGGTATTAAATGGTTTTGTATTTGTAGTACATTTATCAAGAACTTCCCTCTGTTCTGCATCATAGGTAGCCATTCACTTGTTAATATATATTTCTTGACATAAGTTATAAGCAATACAGTTACAAGAAATTAGGCAAATAACTGTCTCTGAGTTTCTCTTATCAATGTGTCTTTGGAATGTAGAGTCTGGAGGACATGAGGACTGACCTTTATTAACCCTACCTGGAAAGGGAACACAAAATTGTTCTGCTACGGGGTGGAAGTGTTAACCACTGCATAACCATGCACAACACACACACACACACACACACACACACACACACACACACCACTCACGCAATAAAAACGGGTTAAGAGACTTACCGTCTGATGTCTTGAGGTTTTCTAGCAAACTGCAAGAGAGAAAAGTAAACTGGTGAGAAAACCATAAATCACATGACTTAATTTCACCTGAAACTCTAACATCCTTTTCTTTCCTTTTAAATTACACTCCATCAAGCCTGCAGGGCATGATAAAATCTGTCTTAAAATACATGCCTTGCCAGGACATTCTTGAGACTAATCACAGCACAGTAAAGCTTTCCTACATCTGTTTTAACCAGGTCTACAGTACTATAATGGTCTCAAATGTCCCAGGCACAAAAAGTAGAAACAGCTCACAACGGAGTGCAGCTGCTTATGTGCCAGTTAGTTTATTAATATTACATAAGCATGACAAATTAAACTTGAGTAAATAAACAGTGATGGAATTGCTTAACCAGAAGAAATGCCTCTGATAGCTGAAAGGTTCTGACATCACCAAGCTGGCATAGTGAAAATGACAAAACAGGAAATACTTGCAAGAGCATGACACATACTTCTTGCACCACCTAAGGCTATAACACAATAAACACATTGAAGAAAACCAGATTGACAACAGTGCTAAAGGTAAAACAATAATACACAGTCATGTAAATTTCCCTTTACTACAATTAATGACACTAAATTATTTTCACTATCAATCTCGTATTCTAACATTGAATATCTAAAATACACATTGTTGAATCACCATTTAAAACATCCAGGTGATCAGCCATTCACTCATAGATTTATGTCAACATAAATTTGTGTTTTAAACATTCATTCATTCTCCCGCTTTATCCTCTATTAGGGTCGCGGTAGGGTTCCCCATGCCCATCCAGGGGAGAACGTCTCGGGCGCTGGGCAGATAGACCCAAGACAGGGCACCAATCCATCGCTGGGCACACACTCACTCACACAGACACACTCTATATGGGGCAATTTGGAGAATTCAATTGACTTGATCCATGTTTTTGGACTGTGGGAGGAAACCGGAGAACCCGGAGGAAACCCACGCGGACACGGGGAGAACATGGAAACTCCACCCAGATTGGGATTCGAACTGGGAATCCCTAGTGCTGAGAGGCGAACGTGCTAACCACTAAGCCACAGTGCCGCCTGTGTTTTAAACAGTATATTAATATTTATTTTGACATTTTAATCATTCTTATTTGCCAGAAAGGAAGTTGAAGTTCTGCACGGGAGTGCATTATTCATACAACGATGTCAGTTTTAAACTAACATGGTATGATGCGTCCTTAAACTAACAGCTGAAGTACTGTTTCTAAAAACTTCTTACTTTATTCATACCAAAGTAGTTTGAACCATGGTTAGAACCACTGTATTCTAAACTACAATATTTCCAGATGTATTTGGTCTAATTCTCACAGCAGAATAATCACAAACATTAACAATCACGTAATCTTAAAATGACAAAGTCTAACTAATGTACATTTCTTATTTCATCTGATTTTATTATCTGCTTGATTCTATATTAGGGTTGTGGTGTGCCAATCCATGATGAACACACACTCACTTCCATAAACATTATATTACAGTTTAGATTTAGAGCAGCCAATCCATTTTTTGAACTGTGGGAGGAAACCAGAAAACTCAGAGAAACCCACATGTGGAGAACATAGAACTGCTACCCACATCGGGTTTCGAACCTAGATCCCTAGTGCTAAAAAGTGGACGTGTTAACCACTACACCACTGTGACGCAACTTGTTCTATTTCTGAACATATTGTTACAGTAACAACAGTTATGATAGAATCAACAATAAAATGTAATAAAAATCTAGACCATAAAATAATATAAAAATAGTCAACTATTATTTTAGAATAAAAAATACAATAGAAGGGCGGCACGGTGGCTTAGTGGTTAGCACGTTCGCCTCTCAGCGCTAGGGATTCACGGTTCGAATCCCCATCTGGGTGGAGTTTCCATGTTCTCCCCGTGTCCGCGTGGGTTTCCTCCGGGTTCTCCGGTTTCCTCCCACAGTCCAAAAACATGGATCAAGTTAATTGAATTCTTAAAATTGCCCCATATAGAGTGTGTGTGTGTGTGTGAGTGAGTGTGTGCCCAGCGATGGATTGGCGCCCTGTTCTGGGTCTATCTGCCCAGCGCCCGAGACGTTCTCCCCTGGATGGGCATGGGGAACCCCACCGCGACCCTAAAATAGGATAAAGCGGGAGATAATGAATGAATGAATGAAATACAATAGAAAAAAATTGTGAAATGCACTCAGAGAGCCAGAAAAATATATCATAAGAGAAAATTCATTCATTTATTATCTTCTGCTTTGTCCTATATTAGGGTCGTGGTGGGGTTCCCCATGCCCATCCAGGGGAGAACGCTTCGGGCGCTGGGCAGATACACCCAGGACAGGGCGCCAATCTATCGCTGGGCACACACTCACACACACAAACACGCACACAAACACACTCTACATGGGGCAATTTGGAGAACTCAATTGACTTGATCCATGTTTTTGGACTGTGGGAGGAAACCGGAGAACCTGGAGGAAACACGCGGACATGGGGAGAACATGGAAACTCCATCCAGATGGGGATTCGAACCGGGAATCCCTAGTATTGTGAGGCCAATGTGCTAACCACTAAGCCACCATGCCGCCCTATAAGAGAAAATTATTTAGGAAAAAAAAAGCAAAAAGAATGAATGGGTAAATGAACATTTGGTTAAGAATAAGGAGGACCGACATGCCTCAACAACTTCCCTGAGTAACAAACTGGAATAAACATGTGGGTATGTTGCATCCTAAATAAGAAGTTTCAAAACACATAGAACGGAGATTGACACCTGCTAACTGATGTGGACTACATGTTTTTCTTTTCAACAATTATACACTTAGTGGTTATGTATTGACTCATTCAAGTCCTGTAATTATTTACTCATTTTCTCTTCCGATATATGCTTGTAATATAGACTGACAAGATAACATTCATAGGCCTGGAAATACACACCAATACACATAATGATCAGTTTAAAGGGCCACAAGTCAGAAGGTCTCTAGTTCCATGCTCTCCTTGGTCTTTACCTCTATGCAAGGGGGACGGGGGGATTACGGGTTTCCTCATGCCCATCCATGGGAGAATGGTTTGGGCAGTGGGCAGATACACCCAGGACAAGACATGGTGCCAATCTATTGCTGGCCACACTCACTCACACAAACACACACTATATGGGGCAATTCAGATCATTCAATTTACCTTGTTTTTGGACTGTGGGAGGAAAACTGAAGAACCTGGAGGAAACCCACACGGACAGGGGCAGAATATGGAAACTCCACCAAGATCCACCAAGCTGAGGCAAACATGCTAACCACTTAGCCACTGTTTCTAGGCTCTAGTCTTGTAGTGATAAGTAATTTACAGCAGATGGGGAAAATCTATATTTATATCCATCAATGCATCTATCGGCATGGTTGTATAGTGGTTAGCACATTTGCCTCAGCACTGGGATTCCAATCCCAATCTGGGTGGCGTTTCCAAGTTCTCACATGTGTCAATTAACGATGGTTCAGACTATGCACATTACCAATTATCTCTATATGGTTTACTGAAACAGATGCTTCACATCCACATCATTCCACCTATAGGTTGCTTTTGGAAAAATACACCCCTGTTTATTAAACCAACCAAGCTAAAAATATTCAGTGACTACTGTTACTGGCATGCTGGTGTCACCACCAGAGGTTGGACATAAGCACAAGAATCAGACCACTTAAATTCTAAATACTGAAAGCTTTGAACAAAGAATTAAAGAGGACATAATTACAAAGTTGTTTACCAAAAGAGACCTGGGACAGATTCAAGTCTGTAAATTGCAATTCACTCAACAAGAGGCAATACAAGGTGTAACAGAAACCACATGAATAATAACAACAAAAAGACACATGGCACAAACCAGCAAGCCTGAGAGAAAGTTGTAATCCATTGTTTAATAAACCTGCAGAAGAATTGCACACAAGTGATAGTAAATTTAAACAGACTTTAATCTATAGAGTAAGCAGGTTCCTCTAATTGTGTGTTTATTATGGGTTGGTATTAAAAATAGAAAGAAAATTATCTGCTAAGTAAATAAATGTTAGAGAAATGCATAAAATAGCTAAACAAGTTCAGTGATTTCCATAATATCTAGTGTATTGTGATACAAATGAGTTAAAAGCTGACATCATATTAACATATCTTCAAAACCTGGTTTGAGAGAAAGCATTTAAAGAGGAAAATGCATCAGAGTGTGAAGGTGAGGTCAGGCCCACAGAGAGCTGCAACAGCATTTCCAACAGTCCCTTGGTCACGACTATAAACACAGCATATAGTCGTTACTGAAAGAGGGGGTCAAAGAGTAGCGGACAGGGGAAGAAAAAAATCGTTAAAAGAGTTGAGAGGACAGCCCTATAAATCAGAAAACACAGTTAGGTTATAAAAGCACAAGACAAGAGGAGAAGCCTTACACAAGCTCCAGCAACACAAGACATGTGAAATTACTTTGCCTATCTGCAGGACATTTGGCACGCTGGCTGTAATTTCAGACTTGTGTTCGTAAGATGATAAATTGTCACATTCGTTCAGTTTCCTCAAACATTCTACATCTTTGCCTTGATTTAGTTACATGGCTTTTGATTCTGTAATCAAGTGGCAACAGTTTAAATCATATGCATATAGAGTTGGCAAAAAGTTATATTAAAATAAAATATTACATACAAGCCTGTTGTATCATGGGTAGGGCTGTTGTCAGTGGCGCTGAATAAGGAGTGATTGATAAATAAAGAGATTTTAATGCAAGGAGATCACAGGACAACAGAACACTTTTCCTTAACTACTGAATGTGTTGTTCTCTCATTTGTAAGTGTCTTTGAATAAAAGCATATGCTAAACGACTAACTGTAACACGCACACACGCAGAGACAAACAGGACTGACATAAACTGACGCTCAAACAGACACTAAAGTAAAGCAGGTATAAATAGCGAATGAGGCGTGCACACACACATACACATGGGTAAACACAGCTGTGGGCAATAATGAAACTAATTAACAAGTTGAAACAAGGACCAATTAACATCATGAAAATCTTATGGTCTTACAGCTGAGAGATATGATGACATTCATTCATTCATTATCTCCCGCTTTATCCTCTATTAGGGTCGCGGTGGGGTTCCCCATGCCCATCCAGGGGAGAACGTCTCGGGCGCTGGGCAGATACACCCAGGACAGGGCGCCAATCCATCGCTGGGCAGACACTCACTCACAGAGATACACTCTATATGGGGCAATTTTTGAGAATTCAATTGACTTGATCCATGTTTTTGGACTGTGGGAGGAAACCAGAGAACACGGAGGAAACCCACGCAGACACGGGGAGAACATGGAAACTCCACCCAGATGGGGATTCGAACCGGGAATCCCTAGTGCTGAGAGGCGAACGTGCTAACCACTAAGCCACAGTGCCGCCATATGATGACATATGATATGATATGATAAAAAAACTTATTATGAAAATCTTTTCACATTATGAATTTTTTCACTGTGTTGCAAATATGTGAATAGTCATCCAGTTGAATCCATGTGTCACATGTTCATCAGAGTATGGAACTTTTTAAACTGGTTCAAACATTATTTACATGTAAACAAACCAATGTTATTTATGTAATTTTATAATTTTATAAACGCAATTTATATGTGCTTCAGATTTGAAATTCAAAAATATGTCTCAAACTTAAATCTGGATTCTGAAACCTAGAACACTAGCTTCCAACTTCATAATCAAGCTCAAAGAAACTGGAAACAAGGTGAAATGTGTTTGTATGGTTGGTGTAAAGAAATGTTAGAACATCTAAAACGTTTCCTCAACAAACAAATAACCACATAGAATATTTGCTTTCTTTTTTGTTTAGATTCTTCCAAAATGTCTATAGTTGACATTGACAATGATCTGCTCACCATTGTTGGTTACTAGGACATTTATGTAATCTGGAAATACTTGCTGCCTGAACTTCATGTTTATGTTTTTGGTGTTAATCAACTCTGCTGCCAAGGGACTCTTAATCAGGACACAGCTTGTTAAGGATGAGCAGATTCCCAATGAATCACTTTCTTACCCCCTACACCCATCAGCCATGGATAATCATTTTGTAGAGGGATCACACATATAACGGAGTGTCTTACCCACCGAACAGATTAGCCTTTTTGTTTTGAATAATTCTAATGTTATTCAGTAGTTACCCTGTAAGCATAACTTCCTAATCTAACAAGAAACCTATCTCATTGTTACAACATTACTTTGAACACTGTCAGATGCTTCCCCAATTGACCCCTTCCTCCACATGCTTTAAAGCGCCTGACTCCAAGGCTTTGGCTGGCATTTCATAAGAACATGCTGATCTGTCTAAAGTCTTTGGAAACATAATGCGACAAAGATAACGCCTCATTGTGACTCTTCTTTTGATTTGATGGATGGTGCTGTGCCACCCAAGTGTCAAGCTCATCTATTTTTTATGCTTTAGAAGGCTACTGCTGATTAATGCACACAAGCACTTAAGTGCATATTTATACACAGCAGCCCTGGGCTTATTTTTAAATTAGAAAAATATAGGGTGGTTAAAGACCATGCATGGACTACTGAAGGTATTATATTTCATTCATTCATTATCTCCCGCTTTATCCTCTATTAGGGTCGCGGTGGGGTTCCCCATGCTCATCCAGGGAAGAACGTTTCGGGCGCTGGGCAGATAGACCCAGGACAGGGCGCCAATCCATCGCTGGGTATTATATTTTATTAATAAAAGTAAACTCTGTAACAATCCGTTTGCCTTTCAACAATGTTTTGTGTGATAGGTTACATTGGAATGTTACAGCATAGATATAGAAATATAGAAATATATCTTGATTTATTTCAGCTGTTACTGTTACACAATGTAATGAGGGGTGGTGGAGTTCGCCAAAATCCCGCTCCTGTCGGGTCCGTGGAAGCTCTCTCCTCACAGCCTGTGATGATGAGGCTTATAAAGGCTGCACATGGTCATTAGACAGAGATGTGTCAGGTACACTAATTACTCTTAATAATCAATGCCATCTGCTCTGCCTTTTCTCCACCCCAGCGCCAGCACGCTACTGTCACACTGCCCCCTCAGCAGATGCCCAGGTGGATGCCCAGGGGCTGATGTCCGTGTGCAAGAGCTGCTGCGAAGAGAGGGAGAGAGATCAGAGTCTTCCTGCCTCTGTGTACTCAGGTCCGATTCAGTCTGCCAGTGAGTTCCTAACGTCATTTCTCCAGCGTCCCGGTCAACATAGTCTTTTTCATCATTACATGCTGAGAGTCACGCAAAAGCAGCAGGTCCCCAGCACTATGACGACAGGTGCCTTCGGCGCCTCCCCATTTTTTTCCGTGCTAAATGATGCTCCCGGTGTTTTCCATGGTGATGTCGTCTACCAGGTGCGTAGATCTGTTCCAGATTTCAGCACCAATGTAACAAGGGCCAGGTACAAAAAAAGCCTAAAAGCCAGGATTTGTTTCTCCCCAACAGGAACAGGTTTTTCTTAAACTATATTTAAAATGTGTGTGTATTGTATATAGGTTGTCTGTATACCATATTGAATTGTATATTGTATATGGTACATCTATACATTGTATTGTTTTATACACTGATCTGCTAATTGTAAAATTAATTAAAATCTGTTAACTGTAAAATTGTAAAATCTGACGTTACAGGTTTTAAAAAGACATTTTGATGCACCTCTGTTTTGAAACACCCTGATTCCCAAGAGTGGAGGTGGACGTATTTGATGAAAAAAGAGCAGCCATATTAACACAGTGTGTTGGCACTTTTTTTTTTTAAATTGCCCCCCCCACCCAAACACCTTTTTCTCTCATAAACTCACTCCAGCAGAGAAAAAATATGGGTGATTGTGAACTACTGCCCATAAAACTGACTTTCGTATAGTGGCGTCACTGGTTAGAGGGGGCTAAGCTCATACTTGTGGTTTTAACAGACCACAAAAATTTGAAATGCTTGTGCTCTGCCAAAAGATTTAACCCATGCCAAAACATTTTTATCACAGTATAATTTCCCTGTCACTTTTCGTAGTAGTACCTGAAAAAAACATGAATTCTGT
The DNA here is from genome assembly GCA_019802505.1 of Corydoras sp. C115. NCBI lineage: Eukaryota > Metazoa > Chordata > Actinopteri > Siluriformes > Callichthyidae > Corydoras > Corydoras sp. C115. The sequence continues at coordinate 3,063,962 of JAFMOC010000022.1, read as the reverse complement.
CCCATTTGTAAGTCATTACTTCAGTTCAAGTAGAATAGAACCAAATATTATTTTTCTCAGTGCAGTACTAATGACTTATAACCTGGCCACCTTCATCACATCATCTTAAGGTCTACCAGGAGAAATTTACATCAATGTTTTATTAGCTGGTAAAGTTTTGTGGGGAGAATAAATTATTGGACATCCATAGATTTGTAAAGCATAAAACTTGACCAGCTATCAACTTAGCCTCTTCCATTTTATCCTTGTTCACATCTGGCTGTGAACTTTGTTACTAAACTGCCTTCAGTAGCTATCTAATATAAAAAATGGTCTTGAGATATCTGACACTCATCAACTTGCAATGTGATGAAAATGTCTGCATAGTGTGAAGTTTAAGGAACCTTAGTATATACACATCCATCTCTGATTCAAGAGATTGTGTTTCGCTTCCAAACTGATATTTCAGTTTGGCTGCTGGCAACAGAAAACTACAGCCTTCCTACGTACTAGGGCTTGGAGCAAAGCACCAACTACATCGACATTACCGAAATATGTTAATTTGCATAACTTGCATCGACGCATCAAGAAAATGGCGGCGCGCTGCCAGAAAGATGGATTTATCTGGAGTGCAGCAGCTAAAAATCACCCCGTGCATAAAGTGTGGAAGCACTTCACTCAGAAACACAAAAGTGTGGTGCTCTGTCAGATCTTTAAATGTTTTCATGTCACATTCAGATCAATTCGAATGTCCGTGCTTGTATATATTCATTCATTCATTATCTTCCGCTTTATCCTCTATTAGGGTCGTGGTGGGGTTCCCCATGCCCATCCAGGGGAGAACGTCTCGGGCGCTGGGCAGATACACCCAGGACAGGGCACCAACCTATTGCTGGGCACACACTCACTCACACAAACACACTCTACAATGGGCAATTTGGAAAACTCAATTGACTTGATCAATGTTTTTGGACTGTGGGAGGAAACTGGAGAACCCGGAGGAAACCCACACGGACACGGGGAGAACATGGAAACTCCACCCAGATGGGGATTCGAACCGGGAATCCCTAGCGCTGAGAGGCGAACGTGCTAACCACTAAGCCACTGTGCTGCCTGCTTGTATATAGTCAACAAAAATATATAGTCAACATATACAGTATAGCCCATAAAATATCATGTCATACTTGCTTCAAAGTACAGTCAGTGCAGTATTTTTTCCACCAAGAACCTACTCATTACCTGGCGATTTAATAATTTAAAGTAAACTATTTGTGGAAAAAAAGATACATTTTTATGTCCGGTATACATAGTATTTGATTTTGAAGACATTTCAGTAATAGTAGGACTCTTTTAAAAATATTCCACCATCATTCTAATGTGCTTTATATTATACTTGAATTATTTAAACTCTTGTGCCTGTTGGAGATTTTAGGTTTGATAAAGCTGTTAATGCTTAAGAATTTTTGTGTTTCAAAAGTGACTTTATGAACACTGTGTTTGATTAAAGAAAATATTTTAACATTAAGGTTTTTATTTGTCATTATTTTGGAGAAGTTATTTTAATTACAAACACTAGAACATTAGAATAATATTTAATCAACTAATCGAAAATAAAACATTAGATTAATCGATAGAAAATTAATCGCTGAGTGCAGCCCTACTACGTACATGAGTGTGATACTGTTATACCCTCTGTTCCTCACACACATTCACAGAAACCCTCAGAATCCAAGAATCTTCTGGTTGTTGTTGACACTAAGTTGACACTTCCAATCTCCTCACCTGATTTTAATCATGTAAAGTTGTATTCATGTTTGTTTTTCTTTATTCATTCTCTGTAAGATGTTGACTTATTTTATTAAACGTGTGCCAAGCATTTTTCCTGTTTTTGTCTTTTCTATGTACAGTATTGTATTTTTGCTTCTGGTTTGAACTTGGTGTATCAACTGCTATATATTGCTCTTACAGTTTCTTTTCTAGGTGGCACGGTGGCTTAGTGGTTTGCACGTTTGCCTCTCAGCGCTAGGGATTCCCGGTTCGAATCCCCATCTGGGTGGAGTTTCCATGTTCTCCACGCGTCTGCGAGGGTTTCCTCTGGGTTCTCCGGTTTCCTCCCACAGTCCAAAAACATGGATCAAGTCAATTGAATTCTCAAAATTGCCCCATATAGAGTGTGTCTGTGTGAGTGAGTGTGTGCCCAGCGATGGATTGGCGCCCTGTCCTGGGTCTATCTGCCCGGCGCCCGAGATGTTCTCCCCTGGATGGGCGTGGGGAACCCCACCGCAACCCTAGTAGAGGACAAAGCGGGAGATAATGAATGAATGAGTTTATTTTCTTTCAAACATTCCTGACTGTAATAAACTGCTTCATTTATTTTACATCTGCAAGCACCTAGGGAGTCCTTTACTCTTAAAACTATTCATCCACCCTCAGGATATGTGTAAAAACCCAATGACGTGTATGCCCAAATATATACAAAAAAGGAAAGAAAAAAAAACGTCCATCCAGGGGAGAACGTTTCGGGTGCTGGGCAGATACACCCAGGACAGGGGGCCAATCTATCGCTGGGAACACACTCACTCACACAAACACACTCTATATGGGGCAATTTGGAGAACTCAATTGACTTGATCCATGTTTTTGGACTGTGGGAGGAAACCGGAGAACCCGGAGGAAACCCACGCGGACACGGGGAGAACATTGAAACTCCACCCAGATGGGGATTCGAACCGGGAATCCCTGGTGCTGAGAGGCGAACGTGCTAACCACTAAGCCACCGTGTCGCCCGTTATAAAAATATATTTAATTAAATAGTTTATTCAGCATATTTAAAAAAAAACAATGCTAACCAAAGTGCTATACACCTGAATACAACGTCACGCCGTGCCTTTGTAGATTTTCCGAAGGAACTGGTGACAGATTGCAAGGAATGACAAGTATTCATTCACAAATGTCAAAAACTGCTAACACTCACATATGCAGACAGGTGGATTAAAGCAACACAAACCCAACAACAAAGGGAAGGAAAGAAGTATATAAAGGAGCGGAAGAGTGACTGATATAACAGGTGAGGAATTAAAAATGGCTAATAATAAAGCTACACTAAATGACAAACAATTTGCAAATAACATGGGACCACATGAACCAAAATAATCCTATGACAAGAATAACCCAACAGAATAGAATAAGTGATTAAAAAGAATAAAAATTATTTACACAGCTGTAGTTACATAGAGCCCAGAAAAAAACTAAATGAAACTCTAATGTAACATCCATGGCTAGAGTTTTTTACTCTATCCATGCAGACACATCAGCGATTGGTTCCATCTGGATGCTTCTGAAGCCAATGTACGGTCCCAGTGCTGAGAGATTAAAAGTTCAACATGGTTGACGGCATTAGCGCTGGGACATTGCATTGAATATGTTGTGTTTCTCCTGAGGTAGCCACCACTTATGTAGCTCACTCAGATTAAAGTCGACAGCACAAATATTCTTCCCAATACTGATAAGGTTTATTCTTGACTTTGCACCTTACTTTTGTACATAACTTTACACCCAACCGTAAGAACTGTAACATAAATCAAATAAACAAATGAACAATGAGCAATTTCCGCATTGTAAACTATTAATCTTAATCATGTCCTACAATGGCAGTTTCATTATTGGTGCTTCACTCTTTTGTTTTACTTTGCCACAGCTGCACATGGTTGCAGGACATGGGAGCGGCACTTGTAGCAGTAACACTCCACTGTCAACCCGCAGCAGAGCACTGCTAGTCTTGTCTGTTAGGAGAAGCAGAAAGCGGCCATAAGTCGGTCTCACTGCTGGCCCTTGGCAGAAACCCAGCGTTTACCCCTTAAGCTGTGATCTTGTTGAACAGCTGGGAAGGACAAGGGCTCGTCCCAGTGTCTTAGGAAGGTCGGTGTAGCTGTGTCAAAGCCAGATTGGTTAGAACCCTTTTGCCGTTTGTTTCTTTTATTTATTTTATGTAGGGTTCACATGTTCTCCAGGTTAAAAATCTTTGCACACGCACTGTAGTAAGAGTAGTGTGCCACCTGCGGTATGGTTTTTCAGTAGGAGTCATGTGCCCATCTGAGGTACAGTTTAATGTTATGTGTGGTTTGTAGGATGTGAACATGCCTTGCGATATTTAGAATTACTTTTGTTGCTTATTTGATTAAACCTTTCATGCTGTTACATGTTCTTGTGGCTTTCTGTATTCTTTATGTGGTTTGGTCTGGTATGCTTTCCATTCTATCAGTTCCACTTACCATATAGATGCACTTTCTAGTTCTACAAATTTGGACTGATGTTTTGTTAGACACAAAGCACAAAGCACCAGTTGATTAGGTGTTAGTGTGTGCTGCACTGATATGAGTGTGTTCATGCAACACCAGTGGTGTGCCTAATAAGTGTGTCTGATATCAGAATTGTAACTACGAAAGTGGCAACCTGCCAAGAATTTGAACTAGTTACTCAGCATTCACTAACAACTCTATTTAAACAAAGTCTTAAGGAATTTTGTTTTTCCTTACTGTGTAAAGTTCATCAGACAGCTGCAACAGGCTAGAAGTGTTGAAATGGCACAGTCTATCTGATAAGATAATGACCTGTGCTTTGAATCTATTCTTTCTGCACAAGCACAGATGCACAGTTCAACAGGCTTTGTTGTGTAACAGCAAATTTTTACGAAAACAATATCATAAACTTCTTTATGCGTAAATTAATTTATCCTCAATAAAAGCCTATAGAAAGAGTCGGTGTAAATTTATTACCTGTCAAAATATTACATCTCTTAGAAAAATGCTGTAATAAGGCAGAATATAAGGATTAAAGAATTAAAGTTGTCTCAGAATTTGATAGACTGATAACTGAAATGGGATAATGATCAGAGTTTGAAAAACAATGCAGCATTTGTTCACAGACCGATTCCTTCTTGCATAATTGTACACTCATCCTTAGCTCAGCTTATTGCTCGAGGGCTTCCACAGGATATAACAGGCTCGTAAGTCTATATTACTTAATGCTTAATTGTAGTGAAACATCACCAAACAAGGCAAAGAAAAGACCTTTCCCTCTCTAACAAACGTCATCATGCTTTCTGCTACACTTGAAGTCATATACACATAAAATTCCTCGCTGAAATATCCAGAAAACTTATTAGGAAGCAAACTACCCCCCCTCCACTTTCCCACATCTCAGTTTATATACTAGCACAATTTACCCAGACTAAAACACTGTTGCTAAATGCATTTTAAAATGCACTCTCGATAATAACAGGTTACTAACACTACTCACCCATGTTGAGACCTTATTGCTGTTACTGTTTCCTGTTTCCTTGTAGACTGACTCTTCACATCCAGCTCGCTTTCTTCAGTGTTAGAATCAGCAGACTGATTTTTATTGTTCCCATCTTTAGTTTTGTCTGAAGTGAGAGCTGAATCCGGAGCATCGGTGGTGTCCGGATGCTTCTTCAGCCTGTGTTTGGAGGTAAGGTCCTCCAGGTTAGCATAACGCTCAGCCAGTTCGCGACGCCTCTCAGCCTTGTATCGAGCAATGCGGTCCGCTTTGGATTCCAGGTTAGATCCTGCTAGTGTTTCCAGTGCATCCATGGTCCTTGAGTGCCAAGTGACAGCTACAGGTGTTTAACAGCAGCTTAGTGAAAATTCCTAACTCTTCAAAAGCTGAATAAAAGTCACTCAGGTCACCTTCAAGCCGAGGATAGTTTCCGTTCAAATGATGCCACTCTGTAGAATCAAAACATAAATTACATATTTATTATTTGTGCATAAAATCCATCCATCCATTATCTTCCTCTTTATCCTATATTAGGGTCGCGAGGGGGATCCCCATGACCATCCAGGGGAGAACGTTTCGGGCGATGGGCAGATACACCCAGGACAGGGCACAAACTTACTCACTCACTCACTCACACAAACACACACACTCTATATGGGGCAATTTGGAGAACTCAATTGACTTGATCCATGTTTTTGGACTGTGGGAGGAAACCAGAGAACCCGGAGGAAACCCACGCGGACACGGAGAGAACATGGAAACTCCACCCAGATGGGGATTCGAACCAGGAATCCCCAGCGCTGAGAGGCGAACGTGCTAACCACTAAGCCACCGTGCCGCCCGTGCATAAAATCAAAACAGTTTATTTTTAATTAAAAGTAAAGGTACCAATTTACTAATTTATGTCTCTTCTATTGCCCAGCGATGGATTGGCGCCCTGTCCTGGGTGTATCTGCCCAGCGACCGAAATGTTCTCCCCTGGATGGGCATGGGGAACCCCCCTGCGACCCTAATATAGGATAAAGTGGAAGATACTGAATGAATGAATGTCTCTTCTATTACAACCCCAGTCCAGCAAAACATTGCCACAGTGACAAACATTGCCACAGTGACATAATCTATTGTTACTGGAACATGGTCTTTTATTTACTGCTGACTCATTACACCCATTACTAGAGATGCAACAATTATTTATAAATGAATATATAGTACTTAATTATGTAAACTATCAATAATAATTAATCGATTTTTTAAAAACAAAAACTCAGCATTCTCTGATTCCAGCTTCTAAAAATGAAATATATCTTTTTTCTCATCTATGACATTGAAACATGTTAAAATAAAAATGAGGACAGCTGAAGGCAAGTCCAGATTATCTACGCTGTATCAAGATAGATGCAAACTTAGCAGAATAAATTTTTATAATGTGATTGATATTTCTTCAGTCGATGAAAACACAAGAAAGGTGAAAAAATGACATTTAGACACACTTTTTTATAACGTACAATCTGTCGCAATAAGTATCTTAATTGAATAAACAAATGATTAGCCAGTAGAGATTAACAGGATTCTCAGATTGATATTATACACATTTGAATTGACACATTATAATTCATCGCTGTGCAGCACAGAGCAAAAAAAGCAGATTAAAGTGGCAGTACACAGAAAAAAAACAGGCTACAAACACAGTTTTTGGTCAACACAGTTAGTTGTTAGGGATTAAACAACGAACTGTAATAGTGTAAAATAGTTTGATACTTAAAACTACAAGGTTAGAAATGGTAAATATGAATTACAAAAAAAGAGTTTAAGAACTACCTGTTTCAAAGTTTCAAAGTCTCAGGCTTTACAATTCCCACTGAATGTGAGCATTCATTGGCTTACTAATCTCTGCAATTGTATGGGCATGTACTTCAGCAGTACAATACATTTCCTTTTTCAAAAAATCTAAGCATGCAGCAGCATGAAATTATGAGTATTACAATGAGCATACCATGTACAGTGGATTGTGAATGTATTTTTAAAACTAAAGGTCATTAAAGGACAGTTGAGTTAAAGGGGTACATCTAGGAGCTTGCATTTAACCATTTACACTGCAAAAAAAAAACAATAATGATGAATAAATAGTAACATTGTAATAAATTGCTGTAACATTTTTGAAATCTTATTTCCTGTTGTCTTAGTATTTTAACTGTAAAATACATTATGGTTGCAAAACAATTCCAGTAAATAACAGCAATTTCTGTCATATTTGTAATAAATGAACAGTATACGTGATACTGTCCAACTTCAAACTGTGGCCTATGGTGCTATGATGTTTGTATATGTAAAGTTCATCATAATGTTGTATTAACAAAATATGCTTTCAGCAGGTAATGGCTAATTTGGACCCACATTTTCCTACTCAGTTTGCTTTTGGGGTTCTATGTTAGAACACAAACAAACCAGGTTTGAAGTCGATAAGATCATTAGCAGTTAGTTACCCTACATAAGCTCACAGTGTGAAGCATCAGCATCATGTCTGTGAAAGTTTATACAGGCCTATGTATGTTTTATAAAATTCTTAACGAGTGTGGTAAATTGATTTTATGATGTAGAAATTATAATTATAATGTTGGATTCTGAGCGGCACGGCGGCTTAGTGGTTAGTACGTTCGCCTCTCAGCACTGCAACCCCAATAGAGGATAAAGCTGAAGATAATGGATGGATGGATGTTGTATTCTGGAGTTGAAACAAACACAGTGTTCTTAAAATCACTACAACATACATAATTTGCAAAACTGTAAAATGTAAAAAAAAAATAAATAAAAAAAAAGATAACCTTAAACAATACGCACTATTTCCTAATTTTTTACATTTTTTATGGATTTTTTCTTTTCATATTTTAAATTTGGTATGTCTTTCATTTCTTGTTCATTTGTGACAGCTGTTTATTATTATTATTATTTACTATTACTACTACTCAAATTTCACTTTTCTTATTGTTTCCTTATTATTATTATTATTATTATTATTATTATTATTATTTAAATAATTTATTGCTGTTTACAGTTAGATGTTTTAGTTGTTTAGGTTTGGATGCTTGTCTTGCTTTAACTTTCTTTGTTGGCATTTGCACTATTTTATCATTTAGGCATCATATAGGTTTATCAGTTAAGCCTTGTTATCCTCGTTTCTGCTCGCCTTCAAATTTCCATTTAGCCTTGTTTTTGCTACTTGTTTTAAAGTTTTACAATTTAGTTTGATTTATTAGTTTGGAACTGCATACATGCAATTACATTCAATTTCTACACTAATAATCTTTTAAAGGCAAAAATAAAGGCAGCTTTATTCTTTTACTGCTGAATGACATCTTGTATCACCTACAGGATTTTGCTAAACTTTATTTTTTAAACTGACTTATAGATGAGCTTTTTCTTCTTTTGACATGCTAGCTGATGTTCTCACACTTTTACAAATGGTCCAACAACCTACAATATATTTCAGCTAAATCCCTGTCTGTGAGTTAACTTGAGAAAAAGTCACATAAGTTACCAAATACCAAAAAACAAATATTATATTATAAATTTGGTCTGCTATTCTTGCCTTTAATATTTTTGGTTGGCAGAAGTTGATATGTGCATCCAATAATCTATATCCATATACATTACAAGTCTGTTTTTTTGTTAGTCTTCAAAATTAAACGGTAAGTGTACTAAACATGGGCATTTACAAACTGCATACAGCAAAATGACTTTGCAACTACAATGACCAACAGAATGTTTAAATTTAGTTAACAAGCATACAGGAAAATCAGTAGTGACCGACATACACAAAATTAATATAGACAAGAAGGGTTGAGACAGGATTACAAGTACACTAAATAAAGTGTCTTGTGCAATCATGATAAAAATAATCTTCAAAGTGGAAATAATATAATGGTCCTTAAACCAAACAGGAGTATGTACTACCCATGTATACGCGAGTACCTGAAATATTTGATGTTCAAAAGTGTTTACTAACATGTTTTATTACAGTATTGTACCAAGTTTGAAAGAAGTCATTATAATCTTTGTTTTGTTTGTAAATCTTCACTAATTAACCTCCCAAAACCCAAAATTACAGGACTCTTCAGACTTTGTAAAATCAATGTGTAATGTGAAACAAACAATAATGTGTTAAATAAAAGGCTTATAATAAGATGATAACATTGCTAAAAAAAACTATATAGATCCTAACAAACCCTCTAAACACTCATGAACTACGACTAGAACGGTACATAGAAGTCGAATGAGAGCAAATGTTTGCCTTCTGGCATTACCTATAAAGGCTGTAAGCAGTGCAAAGCCAAAAAAGGGACTTTATTTGGAACAATACCTTGTTTTTTTCTGCCAAACAAGGGAAAGAAATTAAAGCTATGAGTAACTGGAATATCTGCTGTGTGTATGAACAAAAAAAGATTCCTTTTTTCTTGAATTTTTATGTACCATGTACTGATTAGGACATATTAAAACTATGGATACATTAATGATGTTCCAACAGCTCAAAAAGTGCAATAACAGTGGCATATTTATGTTTACTATATAGTTGTAAGCATGTAATCTATATCTCATTCAAACAAAATAATGCTCAAGTAAATTTCAATAATTTTATTATAGATGTGTCTAATGGGCCTCAGGGTTTCACTGACCTCCACCTTTCTTCAAAAAGGAAAGGCTGCAGGCAGATAAAGGAAGCTCTGTCTTAGCAATGTCCAACTACACATCCTGAGAGTATTTCCGCAATATTCCTCAAATCAGTTCCCATCTTTGTACTGGAATTCACAGATACTAAATACTGACAGCAAAAAGAAATCAGTGTTACAGATTTAAGATCAAGTTAAAGATAAAAAAAGATAAATCAAGCAAACCTGACAAGAGGTACATATTTTTAAATTTTTGGGATTTTGGGATCTTATTAGGTTTATAATAAGCAGTAAATGAAAATGTATTGCAGTAAATCTCATTCTTAACTACCATTTCATCATAATAAGTCTCCTGAAAAAACATAGATTAATATTTGAGCAATATATTTTTTTCCTTTGGGAAGGTTCATTATGTAGCATCCCATGTAAGGTCCAAAAAAAATGTAGGTAAAAGAAACAACTTACACCAATGCATTATATTATTTAAAAAAAATAAATAAACGCTTAGTATTTCTTTCATTCACCTTTTTAATGGGGCACATAAACAATCAAACAATTACTGAATAAGTATGTAAGAGTGTCTCAAAGACAATACAGAAAAGCATTTGCAAATGCGTTGGCTCATGTGACTGACCACAGAAAAACAAGAGCGCAGCATGGTCCATCAGCATGTAATCCCATAACTCAATCTGACATTTACACATGCTAAACAGTGGCCTTAGGCACTTCACAGGCCAGCACACAAGCCTGGCAAAACTCTGCATCTTTCTTTATTTTACATTTTATAGATTATAATAAGGGGGAAATCAGAATTAAGCATTGGCATGTGTGTATAGGTCTGCAGGTATTCACTAAAATAAATTCATTCTTTATAATGTGCTTAAAATATTTATGTAATACACCTTTATGCCAGTTGTTTGTCAATATCTCAGTCGCCGCTACCTCCTGAACTTTAGCTGACATTATAAAACGTTTAGTTCCAGTTCTTAAGTATGATTGGCTGAGCCGTTTGTCCATTACTGACAATAATGCACACATTTGAGCGATTCACATTCGTATCAATGCGTGAAATACAATACATAAATTTCTCGAGATTCCCGAGATGAGAATAACACAAGTCTAGTTACAGAAAAAACAGCTACACTGTAATTATCAAACCTTGATTATCCTACCCTGTACCCCCCCCCCCTTTTTATATCAGGTGTTTGTGAAAGAGATGTGTGAAAGAACTCGAGGTTGTGCATTATTGTGACAAAAAAATCATAAAATATTTTTTCGGTGATTTAGTCACAATAATGCAAAGCATAGTGACCCAGCAACTGAAAACTCATATCGTTAATTGACAATGAAGAATCATTAAATCATTTCATACAAGTGTTGGGTCATGCATTGCCATTAAATACAGCTCACATCTGACCCATATTAAAGTAGAATGCCAAAAAAACATAAGTACTGTTAACAAACAAGTTTGCAAAATAATCCTCGTCATGATGATTCATGCGTGTGCATGCAAACTGCAAACTGAACATTATCCTTTACGGATATGTCTGCTTTTGACTATGTAAGAGTGGCATGACAAGTGCTGGCTTAATGATAAAACACATTACACAGTAAAATGAAATACAATGAATTAAAATTAAAAGTGAAAAATTCATAATGTAACCTACACCCACTATCTATGTATATATAGTTTTTTATATTTCTACTTTAAGTTGTATAATTTGTGCAATATAAGGTATATATAATATAATATAATATATGATATAATTTAACCCTTTGGGATCAATACAGTATGTATGTATGTATATACAGTGAGGAAAATAAGTATTTGAACACCTTGCGACTTTGCAAGTTCTCCCACGTAGACATTTTCCTCTTAGGTGCATGTCCACTGTGACTGCCTGTCTGCCTGCCTGCAGTGGAGTTTTTAGAGGCGGACTAACATGTCTTTGAGGGCCAGAATTTCTGCTGATTGGCAGGTATGCAAATACTTATTTGCACTCAAATAAATTATTAAAAAATTATAAATTATGATTTCTATATTTTTTTAGATTATGTCTCTCACAGTGGACATACACCTAAGATGAAAATTTCAGACCCCTCCATGATTTCTAAGTGGGAGAACTTGCAAAGTCGTAGGGTGTTCATTTTCCTCACATTTTCCTGTATGTATGTGCGTGCCTGTCTGCCTGCCTGCCTGCCTATCTATCCATCCATCCATATTATGTATTTACATTACAATTTTTAATATCCCTGGTGCCTATTAAAAAGAGATTTATCAGCCATTTTGAGCAACATTAAGGTTAATCCATTTCAGTTTGTTTGGGCCATTGTAAGCACAACAAGCAATAGTATGTGCAATATTTGTTCCTCTATTAATACTTGTGCCATTTCAGGCCTTTGTCCCTTGCTTCCTCTGTGCTGTTGACTCTCCTGATGAGAGAGAATAAACAAACACACAATGCAAATTACATGATCTTTATAACAACCGTTTATGAGTAACATTACATTGGGCCATACAACAGTGTATATATATATATATATATATATATATATATATATATATATATATATATATATATATATATATATAAGAGGAAACAGAAAAGATTGAGCCTGACACCAGCATTCTGTGCTTACTCTCAAAACAACATTTTTCAACACTGTACTGTAGAAAAAAATTACTTAAAATTTGAATGCATTACAATTCTATAAGTGCAAATTATAAAATACAGTATATACAGGCCTTTTCTGCTGCACAGACAGCTATTAATAATAATAGTGTAGCAGTTAAAATGAGCCAATAACATAAAATATATATATTTACTGAAGATTTCTAAAAAAAAAAACTCTTCCTGAGAATATAAGGCTGTATGACTTTTGCCAAAAGTTAGACTGATCTAGGCATTCTGGCTCATTAGCCTTTAGTGAGTTCAAAGTTCAGTCAAGACTTAGAATGTAAGAGACAATGCTGTAACATGGTGAGAGTGGAATGCAGCAAAAAGATCTGTTTGCGCTCTGTGGGTCCAGAGACCCGACACCATCTGGAAGACTAGAGTTCAACTGAGCAATATTGGGGGAGGGAGGGTCAAAAACAGAGGGGAAAAGAGAACTTAAAAGAAAGGGAGTGGTAGAATGAAAATAAGCCAAGAATGTTAAAGGTTAACATCTGTAAAAAAATGAATAAATGATGATAAATGATTTATTTTTTACCAACCCTAATGTCTTATGCAGACAAACATTACTTTTGTTAGTGCAAAACAAAATAAAAACTATGTTTTATAACTATAATGAATGAGACATCTAATTGACAGAATTTCGTTTCCAGTTAACATTAATGAATATTGCATTTACTATCCTCTTTGTATTCAGTTTTGGCATTGAGGTTATAAATATGACTTTAACATGATGTATGGGTCAAATATAGTTAGTATATATTAGATCTAAAGACTGGCAGTGAAACTTATTAAAGTTAAGGTTACTTTTAAATTTACTTTTATTTTTATCTATTTTTAGGCCCTTTACCTTTAGCCATACAGTTTCAGCAAGTGCTGTGTATCTGCTCCACCTGCAGACGCAATAATTTGCAGGAGCCAATAGGTGGTTGCAAGAAGGGGAGCAGTGCACATGGTACTGTGCAGCAAGATTCGTTGGGCAAAAAAAGAAAATTAAAAAAAGAAGCAAGCCGCTTCTTCAGGGAAAATGGTTTTACTGGTGGTATGCTGGGATTATGTAAACTAAGGTAAATTTACTTTGAGCAAGAAAATCACTCTTGTAAAGCCGTGATTTATCCCAAGGAGATGTTAAGTAACTGCTGGATGGAAATGGCTGGAGCTAAGCGTGCTGAAGCTTTACCAACATGTTATGTCTTATGTCTATAGTAATGTAAACCAATTTGAATGCTCATCTACCAAATTATTAATTAATTAATTATTAATTGTTGCATGTTTTTGTAATTTTTCAAGTTGGTGTCCTTAAATTGTGCAACAGATTTTTTTTTTTGCAGATTAAAAAGTGACTAATTATTTTTTTTAATTGTACATTTGTAATGGTACTAGAAAAATAACTAAAATTGTTTTAGTTTATCTAGTCAAAAGAATCTCCCCCAAAATATCAAGGATCTGAGTTGCACTAGTCTCCAGCACAGATGGCATTGGCAACACTTAAGAAAAACCTTTGTACATTTTTTGTTGTTTTTTTTCTGTTGTTGGTAGACATGTTGTCTCTGTAAGATATAGTTTTCTCAGTCAGTTTTGTCAAGTGTTTTTTTTTAGATATTTAGCTATTAAAACTGGTGTATAATTACAGCTGTGCAGCTGTGCAACTACAGCATGACAACCTGAAGTGTTTTAATAAAAACAGCTTGCCCTCTGTTCACCAGACTCTTTTATCTCAGAACCTCCCAGTCATCATACTCTCATGGCCATCCTCAGCAGTTCTAAATATTTACAGTGCATGATTTTCCAGCCAAACTACAATTACTGTCACTGGACAGGAAACTGTTGTGGGGAAGTTTGTGTGCGAGTGAGTGTGTAAAGAGGGGGGAAGATTTCACTACTGAATTTTCTTCTGATATTAAAAGGTCCAACTGTTCATTAAAACAAAACTTGTCAACTTTCCTTGTCAACTTTTCACATCGACAAAAGCTAGTTGGACATCCCACAAAATCCTGAATATTAAAAAACAGTCTTTATTATTTTGACAAAGGTTTTAGTTTTAATTCCATCCATCCATTATCTTCCGCTTTGTCCTCTATTAGGGTCGCAGGGGGGTTCCCAATGCCCAGCCAGGGGAGAACGTTTCGGGCGCTGAGCAGATACACCCAGGACAGGACGCCAATCTATCGCTGGGCACACACTCACTCACACATACACACTCAATATGGGGCAATTTGTAGAATTCAATTGACCTTGATCCATGTTTTTGGACTGTGGTAGGAAACCGGAGAACCTGGAGGAAACCCACACGGACGCGAAGAGAACACGGAAACTCCATCCAGATTGGGATTTGAACCGGGAATCCCTAGCACTGAGAGGCGAACGTGCTAACCACTAAGCCACTGTACCGCCCGGTTTTAGTTTTAATGTGAAAACATTTATTTTTAAAAAATCAAGTTTAGGCACTGTTTAATGTTTAATGAAAACATTCCATTTGTAATAGATGACTAGGTGCACATAGGGTAAAATAAGGAAGCTTTCTGTCAAATTAATTTCAACAAGGGACACCTACTAACATGTTTTTGGACAGTGGGAGTAAGTCGATCAAGATAAAAGATAAATAAAGCCCAATAAAAGAAAATGCAAACTCTATGGTGAAAGAAACGTTTTAACCCTGTGCTCACAACAACACCATCATGCCAACCTTCTTCTACATTCGGTTGTTCCCTACAGTGCAGAAGAGCCATATATTTGACTTTTTACACAAAATAATACTCCTGACACAACCTTCTAATTTACCCAGGTTTGGGACTGGTACTATGAGTGCACTGATATTTACACACCAATAACAAGAATAATTTTCCAATTTACCTATCAGAATGTCTTTAGATATGGGAGGAAACCCATGCAGACACAGGGAGAACAAGCAGACTGCAGACAGAAAGGACTGAACCTGTGATCTTTTAGAAGTGAGGTGGAAGAGCTAACCACTGCGCCAGACCTATCATAATGCCACACAATTCATTTCACAATTCACAAACATTTCTGAGCAAATTGCAAATGTTGTAATTAATTAAACACTATAAATAATAAACATTCGAGTAATTGATATTCAAACTTACATATAAAATATAGTGCAGAATGCAGTTTTCAAGCCTCATCATACAATTTTCAAATTATACCAGGGAAAAAAAATTCTGTCCAGTCACACCCACAGACATCCCATAAATTAAACATTTTACAATTTGAATTAAACCACATTAGGTTTGGCTATACTGTATAGATGCATGTAGTTAATTTGACCAGTAGATTAATTTAAGGCTTTTATTAAGAAAACACACTTCATGTAGCAAAGGAAAACAAACTTCATTTCGTAATGTAACCTTTACCAAAACTTGTTAAAACATTCTTTCCGGTGGAAACCCAGACAACATGCTAACTCATGAATACCAATGAGCTATGAGGATCTTAAAAAGCTGATATCCATGCAGGTTTGGCTCTTTTGAATATTATTATAAATGAAGTTAAAAAAAAATACCCTTATGTTATGTAAACATTTTTTATCAATTAAACTTACATGTCCAATAACAACATGACAATAATACATATTTAATACTTAAATAATAAACAGTTAAGTAACTATTTTATAATCAATTTGCATGTAAACATGGATTGTAGTACAATCATATCTTAACTTTAAATGTTATTTCCAAATAGCATTATATAATAGCAATATATTACTTCTAATAATCAAGCATTGCTATTGATGCCATGATTCAATGCTTATGGAAGAAAATCTCATCTCATTCACGTGAATTCATTGCTGGGCACATACGCACTTGCACAGACACACACTATACAGGGGCAAATTAGATGGGGCAATTGAGAGCAGCCAATTCACCTTAAATCCATGTTTTTGACGGTAAAAGGAAAATAGAAAACTAGAGAAAACCCATGCGGACATAACCTCAACCTGGCAACAGTAAAGCAACTGTTGGTGAGTGGGTCCATGTCTGTTTCTCTTTTAGCTGTTTTAAAACACATAACACTCGGTTGTGCAATGATATGAGTTGATGGTCAAAGCTTTCCACTCAAACTGTACATCTCATAGACATTTGTGGCTGCTATACATTCCAAAAAGATCCAAAATGCACCTCATCATTTAAAACAGGAGGTACATCTACCACTAATGCTTAATCCTATACTGGTTTTAAATTGGGGTGGGGGAGAAGGTTTTAGGCGCTGGGCAGGAATCTATCACTGGGCACACTCATGCACACAGACACACACAAACACACACTATATGGAGCAATTTAGAGCATTCAATTTACCTTGAATCCATGTTTTTTGAACTGTGTGAGAAAACCCATACAGACACGGGGAGAACATGGAAACTATACAAGATTGGGATTCAAACCTGGATCAGCAGCGCTGAGAGATGAACTTGCTAACCACTAAGCCACATGCCGCCCATTATTTTCCATCATTAGTTCTGTAACACCACTGCCAAAATTGACAGTAGAACCTTGGGTAATAGTACTCCTTTACTCAGATTTTTTCACTAAACATGAGCATATTTTCAGGCTATATACCTTGAATTAAAAATATTTTTTTATTCAGACCCTTTTTTACATAGAATGAAAAGATAAAACTGCGCATTAATATTCCCAGCTTGAACACTAATGAAGTTGGCCTGTAACTGACATGCAGTTTGTAATGTCTTTCAGTTCCAGTAAATTATCACATTGAATGAAGGAACAGGATGTGACCACTGTAAAAGAGATGTGTGTTTAGAACATGTGAATTGAGCCATGGAACCTCTTTTAACTGTTAGTTCCAGTAAAGCAAACGCTTCCTGTCACTTCCATAGAAAAAGACCTCTGTCTGTACCTGCCGGTGACACTGGAGAAGTAAAACATCTCTGATGGACATCTGATAAAGGCATAAGCTTTGAGTCAGTGAAGGAGGTGTGGTCTATGTGCTGGTTAGTAATAAATATGGCAGTTGTTTTAGACATAAATCAGCTGGTATGCTGTGAGGCTATTACTAATTGAAAATGTATTTTTATACCAAGGGTCCTTGTACGGACTGCAGCACTTATCCAGGCAAAAGTAGACACACACACACACACACACACACAACACACACACACACACACACACACATATATATATATATATAAATATAAATATATAAACAAATACCCTTTTTGTTTTTTCTTTAATGACAATATTATTCAACCCCTTAAAAACGACCACTCTCAAGAACAGAGGTCTCAATCAGGTGTCTTCAGTCAGGCATTGAAAGAACCTGCAGATGTAAACAGAGCCATAACAAGCAGCAATTAAGTAGATTTAAAAGGACTGAGATACTCAGCTCCTTCTACACAGTTAATAGTGTCTTTGCAACATGGTCCAGGGAATGGTGAAAAAAGTCAAGAGAGGAGTTATCTTCATAAGCAAGGATGCAGATATAAAAAGATAGCAATGACATTAAACATTCCAAGAGACACAATGTGAAGCATAATTTGCAAGTTTAAAGCTAAAGGCACAGTGCAAACACTACCTGAGCGTGGCAGAAAGAGGTTGTTGTCAATGACTACTGTCAGTTACCTTAAACGAAAGGTGGACGAAAATCCCTGGCTGACAGATAAGGCACTGCGACAGGACTTTTTAGAGGGAGGCACTCAGGTTTCTTAGACGATAAGGTGCACACTGCGAGATGAAGGCCTCTGTGCCAGAACTCCCAGACGCACCCCTCTGCTGACTCCAAAGCACAAGAAGAGTCGACTCCAGTATGTCAAAAACCATGTGGACAAACCACAAAGGTTTTGGGACACTGTTCTCTTGACAAAAGACAAAAGTGGAACTTTTTGGGCCTATGGCTCAAAGATATGTTTGGAGGAGGAAGAATGAGGCCTATAAAGAAAAGAACACTTTGCCTACTTTGAAGCTTGGCAGTGGGTCATGCTCTGGGGCTGTTTTACTTCTTCTGGTACAGGGAATCTACACTGTGTGCAAGGTATTATGAATTCAGTTAAATATCAGGAGATCTTGGGTGAAAATGTCATGAAGTCAGTGAAGCTGTAGCTTGGGAGATGTTGGACCTTCCAACAAGACAATGATTCCAAGCATACCTCAAATTTTACCAGGGCTTGGTTGCAGAAGAATGGTTGGAAGATTCTGGAGTGGCCATCACAATCACCTGACTTAAATCCTATAAAAAATCTCTGGTGGGACTTGAAGAAAGCAGTTGCAGCAAGCAAGCCCAAGAATGTCAATAAACCAGAGGCCCTTGCCCATGAGGAATAGGCTAAGATGCCTGTAGATTGCTGCAAGAAACTTGTGTCAAGCTATGTTTCACGTCTGAAAGAAGTTTTTACTGCCAAAGGGAGTTGTACTAAGTACTAATGGTGCATGTGACTAAGGCGTTGAATAATTTTGTCAATGAGGAAATTAGGGATATTAGTTGGTATACCTAAAAAGATATTGTTGTGATTTAAGTTGCATTTGTTTATTATTAAAGTCCTTTGACCTGAACAAGATAAAAAAAATAAATTTGCTAAAACACTCTACTGAAGTGGGGGTTGAATAATTTTGAACACAACTGTATATAGTTGTACAAAAAATGTTTAATTAATCAACTATGGTTGATTTATATTTGTTGGTTAAACAAAACACTGTGTTTATTTTTTTTCCCTTTTTGTTTAGGTAGTGTAAGGGGGCATAGAGTGCTTAGTCATTTATGTAACAAGCTCTTTCATTCATTAACATCCGCTTAATTTGGTCTTGGTGGCATTTATGCCCATCCAGAGGAGAACGTTTCAAACATTTCACTCATACAAACAGACTATATACGGGCAATTTGGAGCAGCAAATTTATCTTAAAAATTTTTACAAATCATATTTTTGGACTGCGGGACAAAACTGAAGAAACCAGAGGAAGCCCATGTGGACACAGAGAGAACATGGAAACTAAAATCCATGTTCTCTCTGTCCAGTCCAGTAAAATAAGTTGGAAATATGCTGATGAAAATCATATGAATTATCATATCTTTACATATCCTGTATACTAATTCATCTGATTAATGGGAGTGTCTGTTCCACCTGAAATTGTATATCATGGAAGAATATGCTTGTTAAACATGTGCAGTGTTGTCACCTTTACCTCATCACTGTTACTGTTAACATGAAAGTTCACTTTCTATGTCATTTATATAGAGACAACATTTTACCCAATTCAACACAATCTCTTAATCACTCAAAAACAAAGAGGCCTGTGTCCTCCTTTTCCACAGCATAGGTCAAAATAAACACGAATGGCAAGAAATAAAAAGAATGCTATGGTTCGTTGCTGGGACTTGTCAGACTTCTTTTGGTATTCAGAAGCATGCCTTAAAGGCAGTAGATTATTGTTTGTATTTGTGAACAGACTAAGGTATTCTACTCAAACCCATATTTTGTGCTCTAAATTTATGGTATCAGGTTTTGATCACTTACTACTCATTTAAAGGCATATCAGAAGAGAATTAGGTTTGAATTGTATTATACCATTTCTTAATTGCTATCTCTAAAGCCATATTATTAAATAACACATTATTTTGATAGTTGTGGATTTTAATAGTAATAACAAAATAATTCTAAGCATGATGTCTAAACAGATATTTTATTCAGCTGTCCCTGGGAGGGAGGAAGTATTAGAACCAAATAAACCAAGGATTTGAAAAACAAATAGTGGTCATTACACACACCTCTATTTTAAACCACCCAAATATGCACAAAGCAAACACGCATCACATGAATCAGCAACAATGGTTAGAATTTTTACAAGATTATTTAGATGATTTAGTCTTAGGGCCTAAAGGTTTAGCTTTAAGTTGGATTTAAAATAAAATGCATTTACTAGCCCAATATCAAAATTAAAATATCTGTACATTAACCTACAGAGCAAACTTCACAGGG
Organism: Corydoras sp. C115; assembly: GCA_019802505.1. Taxonomy (NCBI): domain Eukaryota; kingdom Metazoa; phylum Chordata; class Actinopteri; order Siluriformes; family Callichthyidae; genus Corydoras; species Corydoras sp. C115. The sequence goes on along the minus strand of JAFMOC010000022.1, from coordinate 3,043,403 downwards.
GTTTATAGGAAATAAAGCCAGCATGGACATATACTCTTTTTTGTTAGTTGTTGTATGTGGTTAAATCAGTATGATCTTTTTCAGTTAGGTTGCTTTTGCAAGCTGTTAAAAGTAGATGTTTCCCAGAAACTTGTTAAATGTGCAATGTTTGTCCAGATGTTTAAGATTAGACTCTGTAAAGCCTGGACTGAAGGGTAACCTGCATGACACCAAGCATCCGGCATATATTCATCCTTTATATATTTACTACGAGAAGAAAGAACATGAGACTGAGGGTTGGATTCACTTCTGAGAAAAGATCTCTGTGGTTTAGGGGAACAATCACGAATGTTAAACCTTACCCATGAGTACTCATGAAAAAATGAACAACAAAGCATGGTGGCGTAGATTTCTGAAAATCAGAAACAACTCTGATACCTGCATAACATCAGGTTTATGTCTATTACTTGCAAAACTGATCTATTGCATTTATGAATACTTATTATTTATAATATGGTAAAAATTCAAATGTTTAGGTGTAATAACTGGCCAGTGCCATTTCGAAAGAAAACTGCTAAAACAGATTGCACATGCACTCATATGCAGATAGAACACAAACAGTAACTTACCTACTCAGTGTGTAAAGTCCGATCTGATATAGAGAAGCTGTGTAGAACCTTATTCATCCCTAAAACCAAAACAAACCAACTCCCGACCAAGTGTATGTAACTTAGAGCATTATATAGTCCGTGTTTTGTGTTTTTTTTTACGAACCCAACATGCAAATGCAGTTCTTTGTTTTGAAGAAAGTGTCTACAGATACGATTTGATACGCCCACGAAATCGTTAGATTGGAACTAAATTGTGCAGAGTTCTCCAGTGTGGCTGGGACGGACTAGATGAGTCAAACACTTAGAAATACAGCTGACAGACGAATTGGGAGCAGTACGCTCATAAACGCCCCAAACGTTTGGAAAAGTTGAAATCCCGCCCTCAGTGCCGCGTTCATTCTGTTCCGCTTGCAGCCTGAATACAGAGCCGAGGCTTCGGCTCGATCCCAAACCACTCCATCTATAAATTCAGGGCGCTCCGTGGACTTCGCTACCATTATCCCAAACACTATGTGATGCACTACTGTAGGGCGTATAGTGCTGTTTAGGATCGCACCTTAAACATCGCACTGAAACATTATAGAATAGAAAGCCTTTATTGTCGTTATACACCGCATACACAGGATACATCGTACAACGAGATTTTAAGCTGCTCCTTAAAGTGCACCCTGCATAATATATAAAATACAAAAACTAAGAACAACTATAGAAAAGAAAATTAAGGAAACTGTGCAAAAATGTATTATGCGTAGACAGACATAAGACTGACACACAAATGAGACATGTAATGTGTCAGTTTAGTGCTGGTTCACGTTAACATTGTAATGGCTTTGGGAAAGAAGCTGTCCCCGAGTCTGTTTGGTATGGACCTGTAGCGTCTATAATACAAAGATCAGAAAGATGTGTTGTATTATGGTTTCACAAACGAGTTTTGCTCTTTGGTAAACGGAAAAATAAAACATTAATCTAATTTAGATTTTCTTTATTTTCTTTTGATAATAAAACACTTGTTTTCTGCATTTCAGTGCCCAACTTTTTGTGTTCGTCTACCATCTGCTGTTATTATTAGAGTATTACACAAGTATAACTTGACATATCTGTAAACTCCCGGTATCGTTCATCACGTTGTGCACCTTAGTTATTTAAACAAAAGTAATTGCAGCGATGAAGGAAAAGTGGGCGTGTTTACTGTAACACTACATTACGATGACGTCACGCAGAATTCTTGTAAGCCGTAACGCTGCACGTTCTATTGCGTTCCATGTTTTCCGGCGGAGTTCAGTTCACGATAAACTCCGTTTAATTCGAAGACGAAAAAATGAGGAAAGCAGAACATATCACTTTCCCAGCCGTCGTAGGTTCGTTTGCACACGATAGTAAGACGAGAAAGTTGTTGGAAACTCAAAAATACTATAACCACAAAGAAAGATTTGAGAATGGTTAGACGATTATCAAATACTAACATAATCATTCCAAAATGAACGTATATAGGCAGCTCGTAATTGTTTTGTCTCCATTTAAACCAGCTTTGGACTCCAGCTCTTGTACACCACGCATACATTACCACATGAAGAATAGCAAATTGCAGGTATGACCACACTAGCTTTGGTCATTTTTTATATAAGTGTACAGTGTTACTTATTATGTCTTAATTTTTTTTAAAAACTGTTTTTTCAGATTGAGCAGGACGCAATAGAACGAGAGAACAGACGATTGGCCTCCAACATAAACAGTATTAAGTCTAAGAGGAGTTCCTTGGATAACTGGAATGATTATCCACCCAAAAGGAGGTAACACTGCGTTTGTTCTCTAATACTAAGTTCACTATAAGGATTTTGGTGTAATAGCATTGTTCATACTAAATAATCCACGTTTTTTAAAAACCTACCCTATTATTAGAGTCACTCCATACTTTGTTAAGGATTAATATATCTATATATACTTTCAGTATGAATGCAGGACTGCGATACAAAGAACTGGCAAAAATCGAACTAGAAAACCAAAGAATCAACAAGAAGCTTTGCAAGACAACTTCATTGTATGATAAAAAGATGTTGCTTAAGGATTTTCAGGTAAAATGTTTATAAATAGATAACAATTTGGCAGTAATCAAACGTGTAATAAATATAAACAACCTTGAACTGAGTACTGTTATAAATTGTGATATGTTTAATGTCAATGATACAGTATTCACACTAACTAATAACATTGTGTTGTAGGAGTCCAGAGTCCACTTGGCTCGAATCACCAAGTACCAAGAATCACCTAAAGTGAAGGTATGAAATTTTACTATTGTAAATAGTAACATCATTCTAGGCTGGTGCAGTGGCTTAGTCGTTAGCACATCCGCCTCTAACCCCCAGGGATTCCCTGTTGAAATCTCAATCTGGGGGGAGTTTCCATGTTCTCCCCGTGTCTGCCTGGTATCTTCTGGGTTCTCCGGTTTCCTTCCACCGTCCAAAAACATGGATCAAGGTAAATTGAATGCTCCAAATTGCCCCATATAGAGAGTGTGTGTGTGTGTGTGTGTGTGTGTGTGTGTGAATGAGTGTGTAACCATCAATGGATTGGTGCCCTGTTCTGGGTTTATCCGCCAAGTGCCCGAAACGTTCTCCTCCTGGATGGGAATCCCCCCCTCGCAACCCTATTAGAGGATTAAGCAGAAGATAATGGATGGATGGATATCATTCTAATATATGTGACTTTTTATCTGTTACAGCTTCCACCTCTGAAACGGGTTCCCAGTCTTCTCAACCCTGTGCATCATGTGTGTTCAGAACAAACTAAATAAACTATTGCAAAGCAACATTTTAATATATTCCTAACATACTGGTAGTCCAGTATTTTTAATTTAAAAATGAAAGAATACATTTTGTTTCATTAATTACATAAATAAAATATGAATTAAATAAATAAATACACCAGACAGGTTATAAATGCTGTGGTATTTTGTACTTAAAAACTACTTAAAAAGGACCTTCCACATAATTAAGCAGGCCATAGGTTTTAAGAAATATGGGAAATAAAAGGGCTATTCCTCGAATTATCCTCAAGCAAAAGATCTATGAGGGGGGGGGGGGGGGCAGTTCACATCAAAACAGCAGCTCAGGGAGGCTATTGTAACATCCTGCAAAAACATTTAAGAAGAAACTCCAAAAACTCAAAAGGTTAATGGATGCAAAAATTAAGTTGATATCAAAGAAGGGTCCTATGTTTACTTGTAACTTGATAGGATGTTTTTGTTTGCAATAGCTTCAAACTTTTGACTTCAGTGAATGTGATCTTGATGATTTAGAAAAAAAAAACTATAAAATGTTTTAAACTATAAAATGTTTTAAAACTTTAATAAAAAAAAAATTTCTGGACTGCAAAATGCCATATTTATATACATTACATTATGTTAATGTTATTAATGTAATTAGCACATCTGCTGTTCTTAAAAAATACACAATTACGATCTGACATCAATTTTAACTCCAATATAGTTTAACACATTTTACACATTATGTTATGCAAACAAAAGTAATAGCAGCAATGAAGGAAAAGTAGATATGCTTACTGTAAGAATGGTAAGACTACTTTAAAATACTAACATAATTTCTAAAAATAATACATACATACATACATACAGTCAAGACCAAAAGTTTTGAGAATGACACAATTATATTTTCACATGATCTGCTGCTCTCTGGTTTTTATGTGTGTTTGTCAGATGTTTTTATCACATACAGAAATATAATTGCAATCATATTATGAGTAACAAAAGCTTTTATTGGCAGTTAGAATGAGTTAATGCAGCAAGTCAATATTTGCAGTGTGGACCCTTCTTCAGGACCTCTTCAATTCTCCCTGGCATGCTCTTAATCAACTTCTGGACCAAATGCTGACTGATAGCAGTCCATTCTTGCACAATCAATTCTTGCATTTTGTCAGAATGTGTAGGTTTTTGTTTGTCCACCCGTCTCTTGATGATTGACCACAAGTTCTCAATGGGATTAAGATCTGGGGAGTTTCCAGGCCATGGACCCAAAATCTCTATGTTTTGTTCCCTGAGCCATGTAGTTATCACCTTTGCTTTATGGCAAATGCTGGTCTTTCTTGGACGCCCTAGAGCCTTTTTGGCAACAATGGAACCTCTCTCCTTGAAGTTCTTGATGATGCGATAGATTGTTGACTGAGGTGCAATCTTTCTAGCTGCGATACTCTTCCCTGTTAGGCCATTTTTGTGCAGTGCAATGATGACTGCACGTGTTTCTTTAGAGATAACCATGGTTAACAGAAGAGAAACAATGATGCCAAGCACCAGCCTCCTTTTAAAGTGTCCAGTGGTGTCATTCTTACTTAATCATGACAGATTGATCTCCAGCTCTGTGCTTATCAACACCCACACCTGTGTTAATGGAGCAGTCACTGAAACGATGTTAGCTGGTCCTTTTAAGGCAGGGCTGCAATGAAGTTGAAATGTGTTTTGGGGAAACGCAGTTAATTTTCTAGGCAAATATTGATTTTGCAATTAATTGCTGTTTAGCTGATCACTCTATAACATTCTGGAGTATATGCAAATTGCCATTATAAAAACTGAAGCAGTAGACTTTGTAAAAATTAATATTTGTATCATTCTCAAAACTTTTGGCCATGACTGTACACACATCATAATATAAAGAATTTTAAAAATGCAGGTATGCACCAACCACATTAAAGCTTTGGTACCTTGGTACAGTGTTTGTTTTTACTTATTGATTAAAAAATTTGATTCTTGAAAAAGAGCAGGAGGAAATAGTATGATGCTTAGCCTAAAGGATTAGCAATATTAAGACTAAGAGGGGTACCTTGCATAACTGGAATGATTATTATCAAGTTCTCTATAAAGATTTTGGTGTATTACCTATATATATATATATATATATATATATATATATATATATATATATATATATATATATATATATATATATATATATATATATATTATTATTATTATTATTATTATTATTATCCACATGTTTAGTCTAAATGGACAGGACTGAGACGCGAAGAACAGAAATTAACAAAAATTAAACTAATAAACCAATTAATTAATAAGAAGATTGACTCTAGATTCAAGGATTGATTGTCAGGTAAGATGTTTATCCATTCATAACAATTTGGCAAATAAACAAACGTGTAGTAAATGTGAACAAACTTATCCTGACTTCTGTAATAGACTGTGATGTGTTTAATGGCAATGATACAATATTCACAATAACATTGTGTTGTAGGAGTCCAGAGTCCACATAGCTCGAATCACTGGATTCCCTGAAATAACTGGAGTGAAGGTACATAGATGTGTAGTTTAGATTGTGATATCATGCTAATACCTGCATCTTTTTATAGCTTCCGTGACTGAAATGGGTTCCAAGACTGCTCAGCCATGTGCATGCTGTGAGTGTAAAATTAACTAAATAAACCAATGCAAAGCAACATAATGTTTAAAAGAACTCTCTCTTTGAGCTTCTTATTTCAGACCCAGACCAACCTGAAACAGAGAGCAGTCAATTTGAACATTCTGACTTAAATAAGTTTGGATTTAAAAATGTTTACATTTCAATGATACAAAAACTGAGCAGCTGAATGGAGTGACCACCTTGTCTGGAGTGATGTGAGGGCTTCTCCAGTTATAAAGGTAATAGTGCATCCAGGTGTCTCCTTCTGCAAACTTTAAAGGTTCCAGAAATCTTTTATTATCCATTACATCCAAAGCAGTGAAGACATCAAACCCTCTCTGTAAGTGTAAGAAAGTGAGAAAGAGATGAGTAATAATTTTAAAGATAGAAGACTACAGAAAGTAATACATGTTGACCAAAGTTTATAGATTTTAAGATATGAGTGCTACTGTCTCACTGCTTTAGCCATGATGAGAACATCCTCCATGAGCTGCTGCAAGGGGGTTACAGTGGTGACTGTATAAAACAGGTATGCAGCTTTCAGATTGCGATGAACTCGGTGGTTCAGAACAGTTGATGTTAAGGTGTAGAAACTAACCATATCAGTAATGACACCATCTGTGCTCTGTCAAAACACAGTTAATATTGATTAATATTCTATTTTAATCAAGATTTTAAAAAAGTGTTTTAAGGATGTGTTACTACTCTCATGACAAAAAGCATCCATTTAAATAGTTTATAGCTGAAACTATTATAATATCTAAAAATAATTACAGTAGTCATCATAGAATTAAACACAAAGACATTCAATAATGCATTCTTTCATTTGAAAGGAAATATTTGAAAGAATCAGTTTAATTACTTACATAGCTGAAATATTAATTACATTAATATAAATGATGAGGTTAATACACCAGACAGGTTATTAGTCATGTGATACACTGTCATTCACTTTCACCGACACAAACAACAAAGGAAGTCATAACATGATTTATCCTGATCTGACCAAAATGAAGTATATAAGAAATAAGTTATTGTATTACTTATTTGGGTTTCTGTGCTGCCTAACCTCAACGACAAATGTTTCAACCACACCGTCTCGGGTCAGGAACCAGTGCAGAAACTCTTTTTCATTCATGATGGGGAACAGATGGAATTTTTTTAGATAGTCTCCCAGCAAAGTCTGAACTTCAGATAGGTCACTCTGAATCATGGGGCGTAGGCCTGTGGTTACTGTAATCTGTAAAGATGGAAAACAAAAAGGATGAAAGGATGAAAAATCAATATTTAAAATAACTAACTCATAAAAAATGCTAATGTATAACACTATATTATATTATGCATTAACTCGTCTTCTTTTAAGACATATATACTGATTATCACAAGGCATATCTGCAGCTTATCTGCAGATATTTGCCCCATAGGGCAAAAGGTGGAGAAACACAGTGGAATTCTTTTAAACATTTGTTTGAAATGAAAAAAATTTTTGCTTGAGGAAATCACACAGACTGACCTCTGGCAATTTGTTCAGCTTAAGAGCTCTTTGCAGAGTCATGTTGCGTGGGAAGGAGGAGAAATTCAGTTCAATCAGTTTGCGTGGATTCAGTGATCGATGCCAGTACCTTCAATTGGGAAAAGACAGTCACTAAATGGAAATGGGACCTCATTAGGATCAGCAGACCAACCCAACAGGCTAAAATAGAATAGCAGAAGAATACTTTTACCTGCAGCTTGCTACAGGTGTTGGTAGCACAGCACTAGTGCTGTAGACAGCAGTGGATAGGCCATGTAAGTGAACCCGCCTGGTGATTTCACGGATCAGGACAGGAGTCATGCGTTTGCAGCGCAGCTTTTTATGCACACACAAAAAATTTACTTCCACCATCTTCCTTTGTCTGGAAATTTTAAAATCACATTTTTACACCAAATCCATAAAATTTCATAACACAGCGTGACTATGTACTTACATGTCATATATTTGAATCATGACAGGTATTGCACTAATAAATCCCACCAATTTTTTGTTAGACTTCACCCGCACTCCACAGTGCCACTCAAGCTGCCAACCAGGTGGACACAAGGCCCTTAAACAAAGATACAAGTAATAATTTGAAAAAATACCCTCCATAGCATGAATTTAAGTTACTGAAATCACTCTGATAAAAACAATGTTGCCATCAATAGGTAAACTGACCAGTGCAGAAATTCAGTGGAGTAGTGAAAGCGAAGTGTGTTATCATCATCTTGAGTGTAGTTATCATTTAGCAAAGTGCAAACCTCTGCTAGCTGCAAGTACACAGAGTCCATTACAAGACATGAGGAATATAAGAAAACAAAAATGGTAACATTCTCCAACAAAGGTATTGCATATTAAGTTTTAAACCAATGAAAATAATTAATATGTATTTTCTGGTGAATGAATAATAATACTTTATAAGACCTTATTACACGTTATGTCTCGTTATGCTATTTCTAGTATCTTCTGTTTACTAAAGACTCTCTACAACATTGTGAAGTATATCTGTCATAAGCTGTCAGACACTAATATTGGTTCAGAAATGCTTCTTTAAACTTGATTCCCTCATAATGCCAAATGTTTTATGCAGCTTGAGATCAGTGCTGATATCTGACAAGTAAAGTATCTTTATCCCAAAAGGATATTGTCAGAATATTTTTATTTTGACCTCACTTTAGACATACGAGCATAGTCATGTTGAACCAGGCAAGGGCTTTATCCAAACGGTTGCTACAATTTTAAACACAAAAAATGACTACATTTTCTTTGTATGCAGTGCTATTATTATAAACATTACTTCAGTGTAAACTATTTGGTCATACATTGCTATCTTTCTCTATTCTAATCCTGGGAGCCCACTGGTCTGCATACTGCAGTGTTTTAGCAGTTCTCAGCACCTGTTCTAACTATTTAACCCATTATTACACTATTATTAATTTATAGAGTGTGTGTGTTTAAACAAAACAGCATTAAAATGGACATGGCAACAGAAACACCAATGTAGAATTTATCAGCTCACCTGCACGGGGTTTTCAAGGTCCAGGGTGTCCCAACAAAACGCATCTGGCAAAGAATAGCACTGTTTTGCAATGTTCAACTTCTCTTGTATCGGCCCATGAGAAACTACCTCCTCACCTTGAAAAATAAAATAAATGCTTGTAATTCTAATTTGGCAATACGGTTGCATTATAAGGCTAACTTAATTCAAAATAATACTTCTTAAAGTGAGTGCCATTAGATTCTGTACCTATCTTACAGACTGGCTGGGTATCCCAGAACTGGTATTTGTGTTTTATGGCTTCTTTGAGGTTTCTTGGTGGGCCTTGGCCTAAAGAAAAGAGGTGAAGAGCCTTCTGGATCTCCTGCTGCTTCTCTTCAGAAAGAGAGTCAAGCTATGAAATTGGAATTAAAAATGAGTATTGAAATTAATCAAAACAAATAAATAAATACAAGTATAGCAAATAGAAATGTAAAGTAATTAGATATTAGATACCTAATATTGCTATATACTAAATAGGTATACAACATATTTCCACATGGTAATTAAATCCACTTATTATCTTTACGCTCAACACTTTTCCAAAACAATAATACATCTAACACATATTACATACCATAGCAAAAAGGTCTTGGGGTTCTTCCTTTTCCATTGTTTTTATCTTAATTTTTTTGGTATTCTTTTTCTTTCCTACAGCAACATCTTCTGAACACTTCTCTCTAAAAACAAAAAATACAATATATAATTACAAAGCCATTACCCCCAGTAACAGTTGGGGACAATAAATGCTTAAATCATACAAAAAATCAGTTACAGGCTTCTGTTCTCAGCCATATGTGTGTTTTCAGGCATTAGAGCAAAACACAATGAGCTTCTTTTGATTCTTGTCATGTATGTGCATGCTTTATCTAAAAATGCAGCAAGGGTTAGGGATGGGCTTCCATCCACCCCTCCCCTGATAATCAGATATGTTACCAACTGCACAAAATAATGTCCTTCCTGCTACATACCATAATAAGCAGGTTAACAGTGATGGTAGAAAGACAAAACTTGTGAAGTTATAAAATAGAGTCAGACAAATTTGGATCTGCATACTTTTTAAGTTAGGTATTGGGCTATCAATCTGAAGCTTGTTCAAATAATAGAGTCCTTGAGAACTAAATTCTACTAAAAGTGTTTAATGCAAGTTGCTGTATAATGTAGTTAAACTAAAGAAGTATACTTTTCATCAGATTTAACATCTAGTTCAACATGAAATCACCAAACCTAATCTCCTAATTAACATTTTAACAATATTATGTTGTTCCTGTTTCTGATAATTTACACCATAGAATTACACGTGATAGCATTACAGCAATCACAATTTGTAGTATTTAAGGGTTAAATTTAAATAAGTATTTTCTATTAAACAAATCCCCATGATGCTGTTAGTGGTGTTTTCAATACTAAAGGAAAGCCTGCAGCCTCTAAATGGAGCTGATCATGTAGTGCTTTGTACATTATAAAGAGATTATCTGGCAACCATGTAAAACTGGCAACCAGAGGTCCTGATATAGATAAATATAATATAATATATTATTTAAATCTTTACTTTTGACAGACTGTTACATTCTGTCTATTTGGAGTTTCATTCATTCATTCATTATCTCCCGCTTTATCCTCTATAAAGGTTGCAGTGGGGTTCCCCTTGCCCATCCAGGGGAGAACGTTTCGGGCGCTGGGCAGATAGACCCAGAACAGGACGCCAATCCATCGCTGGGCACACACTCACTCACACAGACACACTCTATATGGGGCAATTTGGAGAACTCAATCGACTTGATCCATGTTTTTGGACTGTGGGATGAAACCGGAGAACCCGGAGGAAACCCACGTGGACACGGAGAGAACATGGAAACTCCATCCAGATGTGGATTCGAACCGGGAATCCTTATTTGGAGTTTATGTTGTATAATAATTTACAATCATTCACATGACAGTGAAAACAAACATATAAAAATACATAAACATATCTAATACAAACAATAGTTTCTTTACAAATATACATTATAGAATTATTTACCTAGGAACTGCCTTATTGTTTGAAACTTTCAGAATCAGAATCAGTGTTATTTCACCAGGTATGTTTTACATACAAGGAATTTGGTTTCAAATAGATGACAACTCTCTGGTTAACCTTACAAATTACAATTTACTTTACAGTGTGCATATATATATATATATATATATATATATATATATATATATATATATATATATATATATAAGATGCAGTGTGCTTTGTTGTGCAAATCAATCAAGTGCAACATGATATTGTAGGTAATTATATTTTTTTTTTTTGTACAGATTTATGTTTATCAGACTGTTTATCAGCTATTAATGAATGTAATAACACGAGGAAATAAACTGCTTGTATATTTGGAAGTTTTAGTGTACAATGATCTTAGCACAGCTTTCACTGTTATAGCCAATAATTAAATATATTTTCCATTATAGCTGCTATCAGTATACACACACACACACACACACACACACACACACACAAACATATATATATATATATATATATATATATATATATATATATATATATATATATATATATATATATATATATATATATATATATTATTATTATTATTATTTTTTTATTAAATTTTTTTTGCAAAACGCAACCTGATTATTTACACACCATTAATAAACTTTAACTGATCCCTACAGCTTTATAGCTTTTACATTAAAAACATTCTACTGCCATCTAGTGGCAGGTGCTGCTGTGGACAGGGTACAGAATCCGAAAATAATGCCAAAGGAAGATAAAAAAAATAAAGAAAGAAATAAAGAAAGAATTTACAAAATTTATATTTTGTATGTTGGCAATTTAACCTGTCATTGCATAAAATAAAAAAAAGCATAAAAGTGTATATTTCACAGTGCAAAAGCAATTTTAAAACATTTTTCCTTAATGTGGGTACTGCTTCTATTTATAAATTATTGACCTAAACATGCTGATAGTTTTTATGTAATATCTTAGACAAATTGCCTATAATGTACAATATTTCTGAACATTAATTAGTTTTAGTAAGGCTAATATTTAAAGTGCCTGAAGCTTTTGTTTAACAACTTTCTGCAATGTCATTTATATTTTCATTAAGACAGACTTCATGTTTTTGGTAAATATTGTACTGATTACAGGACAGTGAAATCACTAAATAAAACCTTCCTTAGTATAAAGCAAAGACTTCTAAAAACATCTGCACCAAGAATCATCCGCATCCCTTGCTCGATTTTTTTCCCCACCTGCTGCCTGTTTTTTGATCTGTGCTTGTTTCTTTACATGTCTCCATCCTTTTACATGGGGGTGGGGGTTGCTTCTTGGTGTTCATCCTTGGCATAAACTTTATATATAGTGAGCTCACTAAATAATTACAAAGATTTCCATAAATCAACATTTTAAACTGATTTCATTCACTGCATTCAATAAAGTTATCAACCTAGTTATAAATAAAGCTTAGTAATGACTTTCAAGTTCATTCTTATCAAGCTTACATTTTTATTGAATTTCTAATACATATTATTATTTTATCATTATTCAAAACAAAACTTGGAAATACAGATTACAGCTGTTTTTCAGACTGAAGTACTATCAACTACCAAAACATTACCCAGGAAACATATAAACACTAATTTTAAGTTGCATAGTTGAAACAAAAATTGTCATTGCTACTGTTTAACAAAAATAATTTATACATAAAGGCAGATTATATTGCTTCCTTAATAACAAATATATAAAAATAACAAATGTATAATAAATAGTTGCACCTTTTAAATGATCCTCCAAGTATGTAATACTACAAGAAGTCATGACGAATTGATAAACATTTAAACAAATACAGACTGGGCTAATGTAATGTGTAATTATAGTCATAAATAGTTAAAATATGATTATCAACAACTTCAACTTTGTAAATGTGTTCTCTGAGTGTTTCTTTTTGAAGAATTACAAAGGAAGTATTTTTTATGAATTCTGAATCTACGCGGATCATTAGCTAATAACTGAAATGTCAATTAATATTTCCAGATTTTTTTAATATACTCGTAAAGTACTATTAAAAAAATGATCGATATAAAACCAAATAATAAGTAAATAATGAAAAAAAAAAAAACACGTAAAAAAGAAAATCAAGCCTATCCCATATTATCTTTTAGGTTCTGAAGCATATTAAATGTTCAACAGAAAAGTTCAACAAAGAAAGCTCTGACTAGTTAAGGAAAATAAAATTGACATTTGATTCATTATTAAAATTATAGAAATATTTCATGCCAACTACAGATATATATTCCTGTATGAGACAAGCTATTAATTCATGTCCTAGGTCCGTGTGTACCTAGTTTTTCACACAAGATTTTTCCATTTTTTACTTTAAAAATAAATAAATAAATAATTAACCTGGCTACAGACTTTATTATCATTAACCACATTATGTCCTGATACATAAACTATACTTTCTGTTTTATCCTGGAAATAAAAAACATGTAGATAGATTTTTTATAAACTAAAATGAACAGCCTTTATCCTTTTTATATCACAAATATTAAACTTACAAACTACATAGTGAGAAACGGGTTATAGCATTTTTAAACTTATGAATGAATTTCGGTTCCAGGTTAAAAAGGTTTGAGAAACACTTTTGAATTTAAGACTGTACTTAGTAAGAGTAAGATAAATAAGAGAAGACTTTATGAAACCCATTCCTGATTTGTTTTCTGTAATTGCGGTCTTCAGGTATTTTTTAAATAAATGACTATAACAAGAATAAATTATTAAAAAAAGGTTAATAAACAGTATCACAGATAACGATCATTGCATTGATTTGGTTTAATCATGTAGACCCAAGCCAGACGTCTGCTAGGCTTTGGTTGAAGTCACATGCTTAGGGCTGTTGTAATTTGTTGTAACCTTGACATGAATAAAGAGGCTGGCAGGAGAAAGACTTGAACCATCGGCCCTCAAAAGACGCACGTGCCTATAGCCTAAAGGGAAATAAGAAAATAAGACTTACCACTTAAACCCCTCCACATGACTCGACATTTTTTGAAAACAAATTTAAGTTTTTAGATGAATTTCAATGATGTAAAATACAAACACATAATACTTTTTTCTTTCATGATTTTTAACAAAAGCAGGTATGTGATAAGTCAGTTTACAGTGTATTAAATATACAACCTATGTATATTTACTGGACTGATAAGTCAACTCACACAGGCTGCATTTCTACTTATGTAAGCACATGACTATATTAGACATTGTATTATGCACTTTAAAGCAGGTGACAGCAGCTCTACACAAAATCAGCCTACATCCACAGCGCTGAGAGGCAGATGTGCAAACCACCACGCCACTGTGTGCAAATTCTTGTCTTCATTCAAAGGTTTAAAACGAACAGCTGACTAACAGTTTAAATGTTGTTAACACTTCAGTACATAAACTCAAATCTGTTTATTGGATAATAATTATAAAAATATAAATGTACACAACAAATTAGTAACAGATGTCAAGCGTATGCTAAATTCAAACCTGTGCGCATGCTGGTAAAGGGCAGTGTAAACTGTCCTAGGAATTCATTGCGGGCTGTGTAATCATGATCCTCCACCAAAAAGCGTACAAGGACCAGCTCAGGCACATGCAAAACAAACTTAAATGTACAGTCCCAACGAGGGTTAAAACCTAAAAAAAAAAAAAAAAGTATAATTGAGTAAAAAACAAGATTCAACATGTGTTGGGTATTCTTTTCAGCTTTATGTTACATCATAATACACCAATTATATTCTAAATTCTTTAATTTAAAAATAAAAAAGCCAGAAAATGATGGTCAACAATCAATAAACACATCCAATTCCAATAAAAATAGTTTATAATATATATGTGATCTCCTTCAGCTGAAAAATGTAGCTGTTGTTTATTTGCTTTTAATTTTGTCAAAAATACTTTTAATGTTCACTCACATTATCTAGCTGCGTATGTTTGCAATGAAGTACTGACATACCGTTATTGTCAATCCGATGTGTCTTTTTCTTGTTGTTGTCTATTGGGGCCCCATGAGTCTCCACCCAAACCATAGGGTCCACAATGGAATTAAGTTTCTCTGTGTCTGGCTTGGGCAGCTGTTGGGCTGAGATAACCTGAAACACAATGTAATAGACATTTTAGGAAGGCTGCTAAAAAAATTCACTATGAAATTCTTATAAAACAGGGTCATTAGATATTCTTTCAGATGGCTTTGGATGAATTCTAACATTGTGTGAGGCCATGACCCACTTTCACATAACAGTGTGTTCACATAATTAGATTTTGTCTGGTAGCAGTGGACCAATTCTTTCTGAATTTTTTAATTGAATAACACTCTTACTGTAATAACACGTAAAGTCTAACTGCACAGACAGTTGTCATTTATATAGTATGTACAATGTGCTTACCTCTCTAAGCTAGCAACTTGCTTGCTAATATCGCTATTTGAGTAATTGAACATGATGAACATGCGATGCGGTGGAAAGCAAGTGCACTGTAAGTTGCCATAACTCCCATACCTTGTCATATGTACCAATCCTACCACAATGACCAACATTATCTTACATGGCACATGACCACTACAAAAAAAAGTTATTTTAGGTCCATATTCTCCCATGGGCATGGGGAAAACCGCCGCGACCCTAATAGAGGATAAAGCGGAGATAAAGATAATGGATGAATATTACTCCCATCACCAGGCTGCTCGCACAGCCTACATTAACCCTGCATGCACACATAATGCATTAAAACAAAAAGAAAACAAAAGTGAGCCGAAGAACAGCCTTCACCAGAATCGATTCAGAGCCTTACACAATGTTCATGGGGATCATCTAACACTGCGGATGTGATACCCTTTAGATACCCTATATTTGAGTTTAAATACATTTGATGCTGGGAATTAGACTGATAGCAGAAAAGGCCAAATAAATTGAAATAAATCAGTAAAGCACATGCTTTCTAGGTCCTCTTGAAGAGAAACACAATAATCAAGAGTGATGATGATGATGGTCATAATATGTAGATTAAGACCTTGTATTGTAGTTTTTAGAACATTCATTAATGACTACTTTATTGTAAAGTGCTGCTGACCTGTGTTTTTGATCGTGAATTTATAAGAAAATGTAATTGTGACTCTCTGTATTCTCTGAAGATATAAAATTCTTCATGTTGTGTTTATTCATTCATTACCACTTTTATAAAGCCACTTATCCTGATTAGTTAAGGTGGCTAAAAAAGCATACCCCAATGCTGACATTAAAAAAAAGGAGGGAAAACCTGGACCGGTTACCAGTTCAGTGGAAAATTTTGTGTGTTTTAGAACAAAAATAGTTTAATTCTGGGGGAAAATTGCAGGATTTATTCTTTTAAATATAATGTTTGTTTTTAGGGTTAAAAAACACACTCATATAACAATATCCAACATAAAAAAATAAAAGTTATAAAAGTTGTTGCCAAACATATTTATTTCTTTCTATTAGTGAAATTAGATCTACAGACTGTACCAAAACAGGATAAGAGTAATGGCAAAGAGGAAGTAAATCAATGCACTGCAATAAATCATGCAAATAATCCATTTCAGTAGATTGGTAATAAAAATGAAATGTGGCAGGCAGTGTAGATAATGGGGCAAACTGCCTTATATAGATTCTGAACACTGCAAAGCATACATTTAATTTAAAAGGACAAAGATGACTTATAATAACCTTAATAGTGAGTAGTGTGGGGTTGTGCCCTGGTCCTCCTCCAGTGTTTTCAGGATTAAATTCTGAGTCTGACTGGCACAAGAAACTGGGCTTTAGCACATATCCACAGCAACCATTAGCTATAAACCTTCCCTGATTTAGATCCATCTGCTCCCCAGAAGTCTGGAAATTTAAAGCCACTAAAGGAAACAAAGAGAGTGTGACTTCATTAAATAAAAAAATACAGGAGGGAAATATTTGTAGATAAAATTATTAAGGCTTTATTTATGTTTACCAATCTGACAACCAGCATTCCACATGTCCTGAGGGTTGTAATTAGAAGACTGGAGACGTTGACCAGAGGGGTAAATCCTGCTCAGCTGCCTACTGTTATGCCGCACAAAGAATTTCCCTGCAAATAAGCAAAAGACAAGCTGAAAAAGGCAATCAAATATAATCTATAGAAATGTCCTGGACAACAATGTACTTGGGCTTTGTCTGTTTGTCTTTCCAAAGCCAATGCCTGTTACATCATATGACAACAGCTTATCAAATACATACTCCAAAAACAGTACTCCAAAAAGAATATGTTCAGATTCAGTATTTGTGGTTTTTGACATTATAAAAGTCAGCTATAATGATAAAAAATAAACAAAATTCATTTATTCATTATCATCTTCTTATTCCTCTTCTAGGATTGGGGTTCCCTTTGCCCATCCAGGGGACATCTATCGCTGGGCACACTCACTCACACACTCACTCACACAAACTACATGGGGCAATTTAGAGCATTCTAAATTTACTTTGAATTCATGTTTTGGACTGTGGGAAGTAACCAGAGAACCCGGGGAAAACCCACAGGAAAAAACATGGAAACTTCACGCAGATTGTGATTCGAACATGAATCCCTAGAACTTAGAGGTAAACATGCTAACCACTAAGCCACTGTGCCACCCATAAACTAAATTAAAGAATTTAAGACAGATTTCTTCCACTGAAGGATTGAAATAACAGTCCATAGCAAATATTTTATAGAAATCTGAAAGGTAATGATCAGCCCTTTTTTTTATTAAACATGCAGTTTAACTAGAAGTTAAAATCCTCTTCATCCCCGTGCTGAAATACTGCAATGCATTGCTGCTGGTCAATTAGCTTGCATGACTAACACTCTATATCAGATTTACAGCTCTGCAGCCCATTTTTGTTCAACCATGCTATTCAAGTACTTGTCACTCTCTAATGGCTTCTTGTAGCTGCCTGAATTCAATCCAACACCCTGACTCTTGTCTACAGGACAATCTCTGGATCGGCTCCTTATTACCTACAATGCATTTTTTAAAAGTACATCACAGCACATTTACTGCACTTAAGTGACCACTGGTGCTTTAACCTCACCGCAGTCGCATACTGCACTCCATATCCATCAAAACTGTCAAATGGTAGAATGAGCTTCCTATCTCTGTAATGTAAGAAACAACTTGTCCCATCTTTTCCAGAAGCCCTTTTTTAAAAAAAAATACAAGGTGGGGAAAAGTATAGGCATTGGAACAAGACTGACAAATGACTGAATTATTTTTAAATTACTTTGGATAAAAGCATCTGCTAAGGGACTAAATGTAATTTGATGAGCTGCTAATGACTACATAGACTAGTTAGGGTGGACAATTAGTGGTTAACTTATTTACAAATATGACTCAGACCCAGTTCATCAGTAAATAATCTCAGTGTCACAAAGCACATTAGCAATATTACTAGAATTGTATTTTTTTAACCTTCTCAACATTTCAAAGCTATGAAATATCCTCTCCTTCCAAGATGCAGAGAAACTAATTCATGCTTTTATTAGCTCAAGGTTAGATTACTGTAATTCACTTCTGACAAGATCTTCTAATAAATCTTTACATAAACTACAACTTGTGCAAAATGCTGCAGCTTGGGTTTTAACTAGAACCAGAAAGTTTGATCATATCAGCCCTGTGTTATCAAACTTACACTGGCTACCAGTTAAGTTTCATATTGAGTACAAAATTGTATTGATAACATATACATTTCTACATAATCAGGCTGCACAGTATCTGAGTGAGCTGATTCAACTGTATAAGCCAATACGCGAGCTCAGATCTGAAGATGCTGGTTTGCTTTTAGCTCCTAGAATAAATAAAATTACTACTGGTGGAAGAGGGTTCTCCAACAAGGCCACTCAACTTTGGAATAGTCTTCCAGCTAATGTTTGAAACTCAGAATCAATATCACTGTCTTTAAAAGTAGATTAAAAACACACTAAGATAAAGGTGTAGATCTCAGGCTTGAGGGTGTATTGTTGGTGATCTGGGATCAGTCTGTGCTGGCATTTCATCTCTTCACTCAGCTCATTATTAGTGGAGGGTATGGCACTGAAATGATGCTCTTCCAGGGAGCCCTATCAACTAAGTAGCATCTGCAGAATCTGCCACTTTTAGTTATGCTGCTCTGTTAACTAGTTAACTGCTGTCAGTTATGCCAGAGTCACATGCTGCACTGTGTCAATCAAACTCGCTTTTCTTGTTTGTTTCTTTTGAGGTGTTGCTAATTTCCTGGAGGCGTCATCAGCTCTTTCATGGCTCTGCCGAAGCACTACGGCTATGACAATTACTGGATGGAACCTGGATTTCTATTGGACTGGCAGTCCTGCAAGATGCCCTCAATGGACTTATATAGTTTTTCAATAAATACGGGTCACCTGATCACCACACAATCTGTACATGGCTGTCCTACACTGTTGATGCTGCCCGGCCGCTCAAGGAGGATGAGTCCCCTATTGAGCCTTGGTCCTCCCAAGGTTTCTTTCTGAAAATAACAACATAACAAAGTTTTTTCTTGCCACTGTTGCTTCAGCTTGCTCTTTGGAGGTTCAAAGGCTTTTAACTCTGTAAAGCTGCTTTGTGACAATGTACTATTGTAAAAAGCACTATATAAATAAATTAATTGAACTTGAACTTGACTGTTTAGTTGAAGCACAAGATTTGTCATTTTGCTGGTCTGGAGTATTGAGTGCATGGGAATGTTGAAAAATGCCAAGGGGGAAGGACAAAAGTAATCATTTTCATTCCAAAATCCATTCCACACTTTAACCTACTGTACATCATTTTACAATGGAACAACAAATAAGACAGTTGAAAATTTTTCTAGAGAAGAACACAATTAATATGTACACACCATACCTGAGTTTCTGACGTGTTTAAGAGCCTCACTTTCTGAGAAGGATGATATCTCATTCGTTGGTCTCTTGGCTGCCTGATCAAAGCTGCTAAAGGGAACACTACAAGTGTACACCACCAGATCCGAAAGCTCTGAGCTTAGATTTGAAACCTTCAAAGGAGAAGCACATGTACACTGGAGAGCGATGTCCAGTTACACGGAACACATATAAGCACACAAACAGACATAGACTCAAATGACTTCAAAATGACGAAAACAAAAGCACAAATGAAAAAAAAAGTTTGCACATACAAGTTCATGGACAAAAGTATCAGGACACAATTTTTAATAATTTGAATTTAGATTATACACCCATTGTAACAGGTGCTGTAATATTAAGCATATAAATACATGTGTGGCGCGAGGATATGATAGGCAGGGTCTGCAGACAGGAGGCAAGCTAAAGACACGGATCAGGTAAATAGTAACACTTGGTTGGGATTAATGTTACTCTCCCTTTGTGTAACAGTAAAAGGAGGCAGGAAGATGAGTGTGATCATATTATTATTAGATCTTAGTGCAGCCTTTGACACTATAGACCATAACATCTTAGTTGATAGATTAGAAAACATTGTGGGTGTTACAGGATCTGCACTCCAGTGGTTTAAATCCTACCTGACTGATCGATATCAATTCACCTGTGTTAACAACCAATATTCTGATCTCGCTAAAGTTAAATATGGTGTCCCACAAGGGTCAGTTCTGGGTCCACTCCTATTTGCATTATATATGCTTCCATTGGGATCAATTATTCGTAAACATGGAATCTGTTTCCACTCATATGCAGATGATACACAGTTATATGTTTCAGCTAACCCTAATGATGGTTGTTCAGTCACTAAGCTCGAGGACTGCATCCATTTATTCAATCATTATCTCCCGCTTTATCCTCTATTAGGGTCGCGGTGGGGTTCCCCATGCCCATCCAGGGGAGAACGTCTCGGGCGCTGGGCAGATAGACCCAGGACAGGGTGCCAATCCATCGCTGGGCACACACTCACTCACACAGACACTCTCTATTTGGGGCAATTTTGAGAATTCATTTCACCTTGACCCATGTTTTTGGACTGTGGGAGGAAACCGGAGAATCCGGAGGAAACCCACGCAGACACGGGGAGAACATGGAAACTCCACCCAGATGGGGATTCAAACCGGGAATCCCTAGCGCTGAGAGGCGAACTACTAAGCCACCGTGCCGCCGGACTGCATCCAAGATATTAAAATGTGGATGTCAAAAAACTTCCTACTGCTAAATTCTGATAAAACAGAGTTTCTGATAGTTGGACCCAAGGACAAAATTAACAAAGCTTCTAACACTATGTTAAACCTTGATAACACTTTAATTAGACCCAGTTCATCTGTAAATAATCTCGGGGTCATTATTGATTCAGATCTCTCCTTTACAAAGCACATTAGCAATATCACTAGAATTGCATTTTTTCACCTTCGTAACATTTCGAAGCTACGAAACATCCTCTCCCTCCAAGATGCAGAAAAACTAATTCATGCTTTTATTACCTCAAGGTTAGATTATTGTAATTCACTTCTGACAGGATGTTCTAATAAATCATTACATAAATTACAACTTGTGCAAAATGCTGCAGCTAGAGTTTTAACTAAAACCAGAAAGTTTGATCATATAACTCCTGTGTTATCAAACTTGCACTGGCTACCAGTTAAGTTTCGTATCGAGTACAAAATTTTATTAATAACATATAAAATTCTACATAATCAGGCTCCACAGTATCTGAGTGAGCTGATTCAATTGTACCAGCCGACACGTGAGCTCCGATCTCAAGGTGCTGGTATACTCTTAGCTCCTAGAATAAATAAAATTACTGCTGGTGGAAGAGCGTTCTCCCACAAGGCTCCTCAACTTTGGAATAGCCTTCCAGTTACTGTTCGTGATTCTGAATCACTATTAATCTTTAAAAATAAATTAAAAACACATTTATTTAATCTTGCGTTTAACTAATCCCCTGTAGATAAAGATGTAGATCTCAGACTTGGCTGTGTTGGGGGGTAATCTCTGATCAGTGTATGCTGGCATTTCACCTCTTCACCCACCTCATCATTAATGGGGGGGGTGTGGCGCTGGAATGATGCTGTTCCGGGGCGCCATCTCAACTATGTAGAGTCTGCAGTATCTGCCTCTTTTAGTTATGCTGCTCTAGTCAGTGATGCCGGAGTCACATGCTGCACTGTGTCAATTGATTACTTATTAATTAAATGCCGTGCTTTATTATTAGCTCTAACTCCCTTCCTTTGTCTGTTTCTTTTGAGGTGTCCCCCGGCTTCCTGGAGATCCATGGCTCTGCTTACGAATACTGTATGGATCCTGACAAGGCGGTCCTGCAGGACACCCCCTAATGGACTCACATATAGTTTTCCAGTTGTTAGTTTTTCCATTTGTTTAGTATCTGGACATGGCTGTTCTACACTGTTGTTGCTGCCCGGCCGCTCAAGGAGGATGAGTCCCCCATTGAGTCTTGGTCCTCCCAAGGTTTATTCCTTAAATACCAACATAAAAGGGAGTTTTTTCTTGCCACTGTCGCTTCGGCTTGCTCTTTGGGGGTTTAAACGCTTTTCATTCTGTAAAGCTGCTTTGTGACAATGTACTGTTGTAAAAAGCGCTATATAAATAAATTACTTGACTTGACTTGACTTGATCATATGCAGGGATTCCTGTGTATAAGAGAGATCACCTACGGACTATTAAGAGTCTGGAAAATCACAGTATTAAAGAGTGTGGGGATTTTGGGAGGCAAAACAAAGCCTTGTCTGTATTTATACCCACCTGTTCCTTGGTGTCACTCCTCACGAATATTTACAGTATCTTTTCAACTTTGTGAAACAGTCTGAGATATGTCTATATCTATCCCAGTATGACTGTACCCCAGTGCGAGTTTAATAAAGGAAAGCATGGTAAATACCTACAAAAATTTTTTTTAACACACTTAAAAAAAACTATTCCAAAATGAGCAAAAGATGTTGAAGCCTAAAACGAATAACCAAATAAGAATGTGAGACCAAAAGAGCTCTGTATGTGTAATGTAAAAGTCTCCTAATACCTTTGTCCATATAATGTACAATCTGAATCAAGTTACACAAAAGAAAACAGTAGGCATGCAAACATACACGACTTACCTTTTTGCTTTCCTGCTTTGTCTTGACTTTACCCTCAGCCCCATTCTCATCTTCAGAGCAACTGGACTCTGAGGAGCTAAAGTTCTCTTGCTCTGCTCGCTTCTTTTTCCCTTTTACTAGAATTTTCCCCATCAGCTCCTAAAGCAGAACAAACTGGTCTTCATTTTTATGTTAATTAGCAAATACATTTTGTAGTACAATTTTATTTTTTGTATATTATATTATAATGAATAATTTCATAATTTTGTATATGGTATATAATGAAGGGCTTAGGTGGTGGCTTAGTGGTTAGCATGTTAACCTCTCAGCGCTAGGGACTCCCAGTTCGAATCCCCATCTGGGTGGAGTTTCCATGCTCTCCCCGTGTCCATGTGGGTTTTCTCCGGGTTCTCCGGTTTCCTCCCACAGTCCAAAAACATGGATCAAGCCAAATGAGTTTTTTTGCCCCATATAGAATGTGTATGTGTGAGTGAGTGTGTGCCCAGCGATAGATTGGAGCCCTGTCCTGGGTGTGTCTGCCCAGTGCCCGAAACGTTCTCCCCTGGATGGGCATGGGGAACCCCCCCGCGACCCTAATATATAGGATAAAGCGGAAGATAATGGAAGGATGGATGGATGTATATAATGAATCAGCTGATATCTGAATATATATATACGGTGGCTTAGTGGTTAGCACGTTCGCCTCTCAGCACTAGGGATTCCCGGTTCGAATCCTCATCTGGGTGGAGTTTCCATGTTCTCCCCATGTCCGTGTGGGTTTCCTCCAGGTTCTCCGGTTTCCTCCCACAGTCCAAAAAACATGGATCAAGTCAATTGAGTTCTCCAAATTGCCCCATATAGAGTGTGTGTGTGTGAGTGAGTATGTGTCCAGCGATAGATTAGTGTATCTGCCCAGCGCCCGAGACGTTCTCCCCTGGATGGGCAAGGGGAAACCCCACCACGACCCTAATAGAGGATAAAGCGGAAGATAATGAATGAATGATTAAATATTCAAGCATCATAGTGAATTTAAGTTCATCATAATTAAAGAAATAATATTATAAGAACAATTTATACATTTATAGATTTACTACAGGTTTTGCTTTGACCCTCATGTTACATGAAAAAAATAATAAAGCAGACCTAAGGATTTTCATAGTGTAAGATGTGGATAGAGCATTTCTGTTTCAGCCACGAGGAACACCTCGGCCAAATTTGTTCCCACCACTTCACAGGAGGAGGCGCAACCATTAGTATGCATGTTACCCTTTTCCCACTGAGAGCAGACTGCCTTGATTTCCGGTTTAAAGTAGAATCTTATTTGGATCTGATTATCACACTATGCATCACGACTTTTTTTTCAAAGCATACTAGCAGTGCAGCAGAAGTGGTTAGTATCTTGTAAATCACTGCTCTGCTGCTCCAGTTCATAAAATGGGAGTGCAATAAGTGCTGTCTCCCACTCCTCTTCAGAGGCTAAGCTTCCATATGCAGTACTAACCTTAAGAGCAACTGTGTAAGTTAAACACAGAAAAATAAAATTTGTTTATAAATATTTGCAAAAATCATCAACCTGAGTGGGAGGACATTCACGACAATATGTTTGTTTTCAGATCTTGTTTTGAACTATTCTTCTAGAAAAATCCATGGATATGGTGTGCAACATGCTGATATATATATATATATATATATATATATATATATATATATACATACACACTTACATTTAGACTCTGTCCTGTGGTCTTAAGTGTATACATTGCATTATAATCATTATAAGAAAAAAAAATCCAAACCTATAAACTGAATTTGATCCATGTCCCTTTGCAATAAATAAATAAATAAATACATTTTTAGATTAACGATGGCTTGAATGCTTTTGGTATGATTTAGATTATCTGGCAGAAGAGAAAATAAATTTATCAGCTGCCCCATAGATACAAAAGTATATATATAATATATAAATAGATAATTATAATTATACAAATAGACAAACCAAAAAACACAGAAATTAAAAATTCACAAACAATTCAATGTATGTCTGATAAATAAATTAAAACCAAAAATATATTATCTTGACAATTACATATTTAAAGCCCATTATTTGTAATACCTTTGGTGAAGGGAGACTGTCCTTTTTCAGGTCACTGAGCGGTGTTGTGAGAAGTTTGTCCCCAAGAATGGAGCATAGCTGCTGTGCCATAATTGTCTGCTGCTCCACTGAACAGTGGTTCTCCAGAGATAGGATCAATGGATACGGAGAGGCCTTCAAAGAACATAGAATAGTCGCACAATATAAAGTAAAGTACTTTTCACAAAAATTGGCAAAAATGGCTGTAAAAATATTTTTTATGCATTGTTCATTACTGTATCTTACTGTATGCGTTACAATTTTTGGATTATTGGATTCAAATATTTTAGAATGTGTTGAGTTAACACTTTAAATGAAAAGCTCAGAGGTTTAACAATGAAGACTTTGTAACCAGGTCATCAACGTTAATGCAAGAGATAATATGTAATATGTAATAACAAGAATAACAATGTCTAGAATTTTCATCAGTGTGGCATCTGATTTAATTAGGTTCTTATAATTATTATTTCCAACACAGTTATGTTTAGGTTAATGGAAAAACAATGAAAATAACATAAAAAATCTAACAAATAACTTTGCTTTTTAATCAAGTAAGTATTAGCATTAAATTCATGGATGATAAATCTTTGTTCACACCTTAAATGCATACTCAGCAATGGCCTCCACTACCTCTTTAAAAGGTACTTTGGAGGTAAGGGTATGGCCATGGTAAATGACTGGCTCCTTATCTCCATCCCAGCAATCCAGCTCAACACAGCGACAGCCTTGGCTTAAAGCCCTATGTAATGTACACATAAAGCAAAATGAAACCAGTTATACGAGTGTTTACCCACAAGGGCAATCAGCTACCATTTATATGTAAGCAGAACTGTCCTACCTGATATAAGGATCAGCACTGCTCTCACCCATGACCTGATCTTTGGTAAGGTAGGTATTGTGAGAGGAGGATATGAAGTAGTGACTAAGCGGAAGGCTCATGTCCTGATAAACTTTACCATGTTCCGGATTAAACACAACATTCTCCTTTGACAGCATGTACATAGTGAAACCATTAGCGGTCATAAGTTGGTTTTTCCGAGCTGTTGTGAAACAGAAAACAGATATTTTTTATATAACTTTGTACATGACACTTTGTTTCACAACAAAGTGAAAATGGCTTACAAACATTTTAGTAACTTAAAATCTTACAACAATTTTCAGCATTTCAGTTTCCTAGTAATGTCAGTCAATGTTATTGTCCCAGCATGGGTCAGTCAATGTTTGATGGTAAAACCCTTCAAAGCGGAATTTGTATAAGCCTATTTTTTTTACCTCAGATAAAATGTATGTAGTGTGACTAAACGCCCCAGTGATGTACTTGTATCTGTGATAAGTGTTTTGCAATGCTTAACATGTACTTGTTTTTAATGTTAACAGGGTTATATGACTATTTTACAAGTAGTCGATAGTCAAAAGTTTATCAACTGTGATTTCCTTCTTTTTTTAGATTTAAAACTCCAGCACCACTGCTGTTTCTGATCCAAATGTAACAATACAACACACCACCACTTCAAAACTAATAATGATCTAAATAACATCTACTCGGTGCACCTAACTCTTAAGAGTTAGGTGTAATTGTAGAATTATTCTGTTCTTAACATGTTCATTATTTCAGCAGTTGTATGTTATAAAAGGTGTCATGCTTATACCCCAGTCATTGAGCTCATATGTAAAAATGAGGCTTTGCGCATGCACAAGCATGTTGTCCTCTCCCTGATCCTTAAGAAAGTCACGCAGATCCACTGTGGACAGCACACGGCTGTTAGAAGAGTACTCTGAAAACACAGCATCCAGCTCAGGCCTACGCAGCAGCTCGCGACAAAATAATTCGATCTCGTTGTGGTCCAGACGGTCATCTGCTGATCTGTCACATTTCTATTACACACAGTAAAAAAAAGTTTTTTTAATGAGCATGTATATAAGAAACCTTATATATGCCTATAGAGTAGACATTCATAAGCTCCAAGCTCCATCCTAAGCTCCAAGCTTAGAGCTGGTTTATAGTCAGGTATTTAGGTGCATGTTCCAGTTTGCCAATATGCAAATAATCATATTGTCACTAAAGCTTTTTAAATACAGTATAATGCTTTATTGAAAAAAACGTTCGTTCAACAAACTATACAATATCACTACATAACACTAGTTTATTAGTTTATAAAAATGACTTTTTGTGTTCGATATGGTAAGTGGTGTAATGTTGTAATAATTCTGATTAAATATTACTCATATGATGTTAAATTTTAATACTTGATGCCATTTTAATTTCAACATGAATAGCAGTAAACATGTTTTAAATTATCAAAGGCTTTAAAACTAAAATAAATAACATAACCTGACTTTTGTTGGATCATTGCAAAAGTAATAAATATCAGAATATCATACCAAATGCTGAAAAACAGGTTCATGCCTTCGACATAATACATTATTGTCATTCCATGTTCTCAATGTTCTCATCTTACACAATGTTGTAATGCTAATGTTAAAATCAAAAAAGCCAATTGGTACAGCATGCAGCAACTTAATTTATTTATAGAATGTGTATAAATGTGTATATAACTAAATTATAACACTTTATTTACTCTTATCTGGCTGGCAGTTCAATTGTACAGTGGTTAAAATATACCTACTAATTCAAAGAGCACTAAATGGTTTCACCCTGTAAAACCTCAGCAAAGTGCTTATTAACTATGAGCCATTGCATTCATTTTAATCAGTTCAAAGGGTGAATGTTATCAGTTCTGAGATTAAATATATATTTTTTGTACACAGCATTCAGCTCAGGCCTACGCAGCAGCTCACGATAAAATAATTCAAATAGAGCCTAGGTGCAAATATTGATATTTCCCAACAAAATATTTTATTAAATTAGTTGTTCGTATAAATGTTTTACTTTAAAATCATGTCATGTGTTAGTGTATTACATTATAATAATTACAATCTGCTCATATCTGATAGCTGTCAACGTGACAAATTATAACAAAAAAGAAGTAAAATTATAACACCACAATTAAAAATGGCAGCAAGATAGAGGGTCACCTTAAACAGTCTAATAGCATATTGTTCATTAAGGTCTATGTTGATCATTTGCAGTAGAGTCTGCACTTCCTCATAAGTCATCTTTCCATCATGGTTTAAGTCCGCCTGTCGCAGGTAAGCATGGATCCAGGTGGAGACAGTCAAGGATTAACACACAACTCAAAATGAAAGCATGTTTTATTTTAGTAAATTAGGTTTTAATAATTTAAGTTCTGTGCCAACATAACAATTTTGGCATAAATTCCCAGAAAAAAAATTAACATGCAGGATGAACATGCAAAAATCAGACATAAATCAGGTCTAAGGCAATATTTAATGGAGGATTTCCTGGCTATTAGATGACTATACCATTCATGTAGTTATAAAAGGGATTAAATAGTACTGAAGGATATTGGTCGAGCTTTTCAGTCTGGCTCATGTTGCTAATTCTGTCTTGAAGGGTACAAATACCACGGGCCCAGTGTCGTGCCTCTTCTTTGCTATCGCACTGCAAATCCAGACTCTTCCTTCCTCCCTTAAAGACAATAGTCAGACACTGCTCCTCCTGCAGAGAGCCAGCCAGCCTACGCAGGGTTTCTGACTGACAACCCTCACGCACACACTCCACTTCCATCACTGAGACTGGAGCAAGAGCAAACAAACATGAGAGAAAGAAAGAAAAACTTTAAAAAAAAAAAAAAGACTGTGAGATTCATGTCAGCAAAAATATGAATCAAGTTTCTTGCAGTCCTACGTTGGAGGTAAACTGCTTGCTAAATGCTGTGGAAATTATGGATTTACTCCAGGCACAAATATTGGCAACATCTTTGAATTACTCAGCCAACAGCAAAGACTAGAGCCAAAAAAACTTTGGATTCCAAGATATTTGTTTGCTGTAGGATTAGAATATACTTATACAAAAACCCAGATGGTAATACTGCTGCAGAGAATAAATATTTCAGATGTTAGATGCTTAAATTGATGTAGTGTTTTATAATGAAAAGCTTGATTGTGGTAAAGGAAAAGTCTCTGTCAAATTTAAGCCCCATTACCCATTCTAACCAGAGAAAATTAGCACTGTTTATTCAGCAGGCCATACAGGAAATGACAGTGTGTATCATCATTCAGTAGGGTCTGGCAGAATTTCATTATTGAACAAATACTAGCCAGGAACAATCACATGACCATGCTTCAAGGGTACAGGAATAGTGTAGATATTTACACAAATATTCTGGGTGGAATTTCCACCCTCATGACCAGACAATCTGTTCAGCCATAATGATGTTCAGTAAAACACACAAGCTGATGTATTAACAAAGTTCGAGGTTTTGAATGTGCTGTAAATTTAATTAACAACGGATGAATCTTCAGATGTAACAAACATCACTCACACCATTTCAGACTTACAGAAACAGAGGGCATATAAAAAGCCTTAAACAACATATTTGACGAAAGAGCACTTGAAATAAAATAATCTTATTTCTTCAGCTTTGCTGTTTGATTTTGTTTATGATCTATCAAGCCATAACTCTGATTATTCTTAGGTTTTCTGTACTTTTTTTATATTTTGTGATTTTTAGTTTTTCCTGGTTTTTAGGGTAGTTTGCAGATTATCTTAGTTATATCTTAGTTATAGTTTGCAGAACTACTTGGTCTGGTATTTGCCATCTGTTTCTCTGTTTGTTAAAGATTATTAGTTATGAAGAACTTGTTACTGCCATTTAGATCTATCTATACTTTATTGAAATCCAGGAGGAGCTCTGGTTCACAGTTGCAGGCCATGTACTGTAGAGTTTGCGCCTCGACCTGGATGAAGGTAATTCTTCCACTTTTAGTTTTTTTGGCTTGGCTCCTCAATAATTGGTTATGGATTATTAGATCCTCAAGAAATGTTTTCGTTTTATTATTAGTTCATTTTAGTTACCAAGACAGCTATTCCCCTGATGGTCTGACTGCATTTGGACAAATCTTTTTGTTGGTTTATTTTCTGCTGATATCAGGATTTGGTGGATTATAAGTTGCTGTGAGATTTTTTTAGATGAGCTTCTGTTCCACCCTTTTCTTGATATTTTTTGGCATGGTTGTGTAACATCCCTTTCAGCTTTGCAGTTAATTGTGAATTACTTCCCTCAGAATCTCCCATAAAATCATGTAACACAAATCACATAGCTTACAGCCAATCACAGACCTTGCATTAACTCTCCTGTTCCTGATATTTTATCTCTGGGAGTTTGTCATGCTCTCTTGTGAAGTAGTGCTACTTTGTTTCAGAGCTTACAGTCAGTAAGACGTGTCATGTGTTTGAACCCTGTTTTCTTGTATTCTCTGACTGTTTACTGAATTCAGATTTGGATCTACACTTTACAATTAAAATGCTTGTAACTATTTTTCTCTTATTATGTCTTGTTTGGCTATGTTACAGTGTCTTTTTGATTCTTAGTTGTTTTTTTTTGTTTTTTTTTGTTAATGTGTGCTTTGTTGTCCTGTTTCATTTTGTTTCTTCTTAACACTTGTGTTGTCTTACTACCCTGAGTAATTTCTATACATATATTTTTCTTTCAGTGGGTTGGGTCTTTGAAGCGTGATTATCTGTGTATTTTCCCTGTTCAGCCACATCAGGCCAGTCTGGCATTCACTTCATAGAGATGACTTCACTGTGCCTCCAACAGATTTTTTTTTTTTTTTGAGCTGCCTCCACTAATTTTATAGCTTCACTGTGACTGATTTATCTAAAATTTCTGTTCTGTGTTTCTTTTTTGTGGTCCACACTGGACAAGAAAATTCTCCGTCAAAGTGAGAAATCCTGCAGCTTCTACATTTTTTACATTTGTGTCCTTCCTCTAAGCAATTACTGTATGTTGGGGTGTCCTTGCAAGTACAGTATTTGAGCCATGGCCGTTGTTTTATAATCAAAAGCAGTTGCATATCAAAGATGCACACAACAGTGACATACTAGCATAATAGCATCAATCTAACTAAATAAAATAACCTACATGTTGCGTTAAAGCAAAATACTATCAATAACTACATACTTTTGTTACAGCTGGACACTTTGAATTTAAGTACATTTAGTAATATATAAGTTTTTTATCCACATTCTTTTGAAATCAGCGATGGATTGGATGGTCCTGGGTGTATCTGCCCAGCGCCCAAAACGTTCTCCCATGGATGGACATGGGAAACCCCCCCCGCGACCCTAATATATGATAAAGCGGAAGATAATGAATGAATGAATTCATCCATTATCTTCTGCTTTATCCTATATAAGGGTCACAGGGGGTTTTCCCATGCCTATCCAGGGGAGAACGTTTCGGGCGCTGGGCAGATACACCCAGGACAGTGCGCCAATCTATCGACAAACTATATTACAGTAATAAAATATTATTATGTCACCAAAGCTAAATAGATTATAAACATAACCTTAAGCTGAAAGTTCTAGCTGAGTTGATTCACATTGTGTACATTTGGCCTAAATCAATATATTTAAAGATTTCACATTCTAGGACTTCTTCTAAGACTCAACAGCATAGGTTTGTGACTGGATGTGCTCATACAAAGCTCTTTTCTAACCACATCACAAAATAACTTCACAGACGACAAGATCAAGTTTCAATGTGGAAGCTGCCCTACTTCCAGGGCAGTGATTATTCTTCATGTAAATCATATGAAGCAAACTATTAAAAGAAAGGCCAAACTCTTCATATCCCATCACAATCTGTAATTAGAGAGCTTAATGCAGCATTTTGGACTAGGAGAGATGCCCCCTATTTGAGCTATAAATAGACCAGGCCTGTAATAATGCATCACTGTGGTATGGTTGACATGGCTATGGAACTGTTTACAGACCCATAATTCAGAGGTATATTTAAAAAGGACTCCACCTTACTTAGTACAACCCTCTAACTGTGTGCTTAGACAGCTGCAATGACCAAGTTCTTTTTTAACATTTCTAGTTTAACATTTGCATTAGGACCATTCCTTATTGAACCATATTACACATTTCTAACTGGTTAGCAAACGCACAAGCTCCAGTGATCTGACCCCTGTTCTTTCATTAGCACCCTTAATTGGGACAACTTACATGTTTTGGGTTTGCTGAAAGTACCATTGGACTCACAGCGCACCGTGACGCCATCATCCTGCAGTTTTAGCATTCGTTTCCGCTGCCATCGAGGAGAGCGCACCTTCAAAACAGTGGAACCATGCAGCATCATTTGCACATCTCCATCATCCTGGACACCTGATGTAAAAGAAATAAAAAGTTTTGTTATATAAAACATGTTTATGTTATAAAAAAAACATGCAAAAAAAATTAAAAGTAAAACATATTGTAACAAAAGTGACAAAATGTATGTTTCATAAGGTTTCTAAGAAGCTACAATTAAATGGTTTCTGTCTAGGTTTTTGTAAAGCAACTGAGACTTAAACTGAATAAAATGACTTTCAGCAGACATTTATACTTATGGATGGAGGAACATTAATCTTCTAATTAAAATGCAAGTCTTTTAGTTTTGGCAGAAATGAACAGGCACTTAGCTTTATATAAATAAATTATAATCAACAGTAACAGCATAAAACCCTGTAATTTAATTATTTCCATTTTCTTGGTTGATTAGTTTATACAATCCAGTCTTTAGAAATCTTATTATGACAAATTGCCTTTTACTTTGTTAACCAACAGTGAGGGACAGTACTGTCTGACTTACATTTATATTTAGTCATTTAGCAGACGATTTTATCCAAACACAACAATTCAGTAGTAGCTAACAGCTACCATGTAGAATTACTAGAACCTAATCATTATCTGATCCCAGATTTTTATTAATTTTTTTTATCTTCTGGCCCATTGTAAGAAAGATAGCCATCATTCACCGAGTAAAGTACACTGTAAGAAACAGATGTTAATCAATAGATAGTTGTTTCCAAAAGTTCAAATTTATACATTTCCTCAAATCAATAAATAAATAAATAAATTACCTAGTGTTTCGTGTTTTTTGCCTGTTTACATAAACAGATAATCTGTATCTGATGGGCTGTTTCTTTGAAAATGTGTTTTATTTAGTAAGTCAACAAACATAAAACTAGCTAAAATTGGTTTAAAACAAAAATGTTTGAGTTTGTATAAGTAAGCCAAATAAACAAATATATGCTGTTTTTAATTCTCTTAACTTAATTTAACCAACAAAAGTACAAAGAAAAGGTTTTCATTGTTATAACCCATTACTTATCATTTATGACTAACAATCAAAAAGCAGGGGGTGGATATACAAGAATAAGATACATAGTTTTAAAGCATTATGTACCATATATTGTGTGGCACTAAAATACAGAAATGTATTACAGATTTATTACAGATACAGATTACAGTTTGTTCAGAAAACCACAATGATCGTTATGCCATTATACTATTGGGCAAAGAATAAAAATGTGTTTAAATGTCACTGTTGTAACATTAAAATTTATGTTAATGAGTACTCCTATCCATATTCAGTATCTTTGCCTATCTTTAGCAGAAAATGTTTTAATGGCAGAGCAAAATGTCTGTGGTGGGACATTGTTTGTGAAACATTGAGAACAGAATATAGTGTAGTAACAATCATTATTTTTTTCTGTATGATAGGCATGACCACAGCATGATTTCAGCTGTTCATAAAATAGTCCATCGCAATTTCAAATCAAATAAAAAAGCTAATTATAATCATAACAATAAGGGACGCACTGAAACTGATACCAGCAGTACTTATGTACGTATTTCTGTGTTCTGGTACGATGGCACCCAGTACCACTGAACTCTGTAATGTCAGTTGTTTTGACACAATGTGGAAAAGAAAATCATTAAATAAGTTAAAGATTGCAGTTTCAATAAAAAAACATGATTCAAGTACATTCCCAGTTATTGGTTTTTTTTTTAACTGTGAAACAACTAACAAAAAGAAAAGGTATTTTAGTGTTGTTATTAAATACTGATATCATACTTAGTAAGGGCAAGATTCCAAGATTTTAGTTCTTGTACTGGAGTATTGGTTCTGACAAAAATGTTTACAGTGAAGCACTACTTTTTATAAATGGCTCATTCATATAGTAAGTACGATATAATTAATGATTAATATAATGATGATGATGATGATGATGATGAGAGTAGACCTACCAGATTAATTGTACTGTTTGTGAATTTCCTACCTAAACTCTTCAGAGGATCGTCTGTTTGCGCTCCAGCTGCTCCGCTCTTCTTAAAGGCCATTGTTTTGTTCTGGCTGCTCAGCATCCCTGTTCAGCAGACCCGCCGCTTTCCCCGCGGTTCTTTAACCTCAGCGACTTGAGATATTGTGACTTTTAAGCAGCTGTAGCATTAACCAAGAAACGGTACCGACGGCTTTCTCGCTGCGTTCTCGTGCCGCACTGTTCTATTTATCTAAAATAACTGAGACACCGCCCACTGATTGTGACGTCTGCAAAGACGGTGACGTCAGAGTGCAATCAGATTAATGAAGCGGGAGCGAGCAGCTTTCAGACCCGCAGTCTGGCGCACGCCACGCTTTATAAAACCAACACAAGGATCTCTGTTTTAGAACATTTAAAACCCTAAAATGTCGTTTTACGAGCAATGAATAGAGAATTTAGGAGTAACAATTTTCATCAAAGGGCAGCACGGTGGCTTAGTGGTTAGCACGTTCTCCTCTCAGCGCTAGGGATTCCCGGTTCGAATCCCCATATGGATGGAGTTTCCATGTTCTCCCCGTGTCTGCGTGGGTTTCCTCCGGGTTCTCCGGTTTCCTCCCACAGTCCAAAAACATGGATCAAGTCAATTGAGTTCTCCAAATTGCCCAACATAGAGTGTGTATGCGTGTGTGTCTGTGTGAGTGAGTGTGTGCCCAGCGATAGATTGGCGCCCTGTCCTGGGTCTGTCTACTCAGCGCCCAAAACGTTCTCCCCTGGACGGGCATGGGGAACCCCACCGCGACCCTAATATAGGATAAAGCAGAAGACAATGAATGAATGAATGAATCTTCATCAAACTCTACGGGGCCCTTATTAACACAGGGCGAGCCAACACAAATCCATCCATCCATTATCCTCCATTTAATCCTCTACTGGGGGGGGGGGGGCATGCCCATCCAGGGGATAACGTTTTGAGCGCTGGACAGATACACCCAGGACAGGGCACCAATCTATCGCTTGGTACACTCACTCAACCCAGACACACACACAAACGCACTCTGTATGGGGCAATTTGGAGCATTCAATTTACCTTGAATTCAGGAATCTGGAGAGCCTGGACAAACGTGCTAACCACTAAGCAACCATTTTAATCAATATTACATTTATTATAGAATATATGTTTATAATTAAATTCTTAATAGTTTTTTTTAATACTAGTAGTTTTGATAGCCCTCAACAATGTTTGATCTTTTCGGAACCCCTCTTCAAGAACCACTTAGTAGAGTAGTTAGTAAGAAACAATGTGTGCTGGTTTATATGTTGGTTAAGTGGAAAGTAAAGAAGTATGGCATAAGAGTATGTGCATATTTTAAAATAAATTACAGGACAGAGGTGTTGTTAGGCAGGACATGAAGCGGAGAGCAGTTACACCTCATTCCTGTGATTTATTCACAATAATTCACAACCTTAAAACCCTATTGCTTTTGATAAAACATTCATTCATTCACTCATTCATTCAATATCTTCCTTAATCCTCTACTAGGGTTATGGGGGGGGGGGGTTCCCCATGCCAATCCAGCAGAGAACATTTCAGGCGCTGGGCAGATACACCCAGAACAGCGTGCCGATCCATCACTGGGCACACTCACTCACACAGACATGCACACCCACACTATATGTGGCAATTTAGAACCTTACCTTCATTCCCTGTATTTGGACTGTATAATGTACAAAGTAATGTATTGTATTTCACGCACTTATAGATAGTGAAGCAATCAGAGGTGTACATTATTGTCAATAATGTCATGGATCCTTTTTTTCTGCTCTCTGGTTTAAGAAGACAGCACTATCTGATTCACATGGTGCACACTGCACACAATTCATTATGTAGGACTAATAACTGTACCAGTCGAGCCCAAATTTTACCAAATGTACTAATCTACAGTGTACTTCATTGTCAAAACTACAGTATATACAGGACAGAGTAATGCCATTGCGCTTTCCTCAGACCCAATATATCTATATGATATTGTGCATACTGTGAATTATCATGTGCAATGCCATCAAAAAAAACAAAAAAAAAACATTACACAGCAGAACTATTAGCTTTTAACCTGGGACGATGTACTGAGCAGACGGTGCGATTCTGCCCCCTAGTGTCCAAAATAAACATTTGCCTCTAAAAGTCTTTGGTCACCTAATAAAAAATGTTCCTGTCTTTAAAACTAATTTACAAGACTGGATTAATTGTAATAAAATATAGTACAGTTAAAAAGAATTATAATAAATATTTTATTTACACTATATTTATTTACTAATATCTTATTTATTAATAGATATTGTACAGCCGCTTACTACATAAAATTGTGTATATATTTAACTTTTAATTTAATTATTGTAAGACAAATTCTGGACATTAAGGTAGTTTTCTAAACATAATATGTACTTGTTTCACATATTATATTTTTATCTTTAGTCTCTTGGTATTCATTTGATAGTTCCACATTAATAACTCAATTTAGGTCAGTGTATGCCTGTTTATAAAAATTAAAAACATATTAAGCTATTTTAAGTTCAAGAAATAAAACAATTTGTTAAAAAAAAAATAATAATGACCCATAGTGCCCAGCTCCCTATTTGGGGGATTCTCTGAAATTTAATCTGTTATAGAAGCTTAACCTAATCCTTACCAGTCTTATTCTAATCTGAACAGACATCTCTCTGACCTTAGATAGAAACCTGTATTTCATGCTTAATGTTTATTTAAGTCAGATAATGTCTTTTTGCTGATTAAAATTCAAAACATCATGGGCTTTGTATATGTTATCTGATTGAATGAAATGGTATTAATTGTATATTAACAATTATTTTTGTTTATATGCTACATATATTAAAAAAAACTTATACAATATAAAACTTATTTAGTATCATAACAAACATCATGCACAAACCTTGTCATTATGACATACAATTACTGGCTGCTTCATTAAGTATGTATTGTTTTTTCACTCTTTATTCACTTTGCATTTCATTTCACTTAGATGTGGACTACTGTGTGAGCATACAGTGTGTGTAAACAGGGTATGTATACAAGGTGAGTATACAGTATGTGTATAGTTTGTATACAGTGTGTTTACAGTGTGAGTATACAGTGTGAGTATGCAGTGTGTGTATGCAGTGTATGCATACAGTGTGAGTATACAGTATGAGTTTACAGTTTGTGTATACAGTGTGAGTGTAGTGTGTGTATACAGTGAATATACAGTATGTGCATACAGTGTGAGTATGCAGTATGTGTATTCAGTGTGAGTGTACAATGTTAGTATGCAGTGTGTGTATACAGTGTGAGTATACAGTGTGTGTACTATGTGTGTATACAGTGTGAGTATGCAGTGTATGTATACAATGTGAGTATGCAGTGTGTGTAGACAGTGTGTGTACTATGTGTGTGTAGACAGTGTGTGTACTATGTGTGTGTACAGTGTGTGTAGACAGTGTGTGTACTATGTGTGTACAGTGTGAGTATGCAGTGTGTCTAGACAGTGTGTGTACTATGTGTGTGTAGACAGTGTGTGTACTATGTGTGTGTACAGTGTGAGTATGCAGTGTGTGTAGACAGTGTGTGTACTATGTGTGTACAGTGTGAGTATGCAGTGTGTCTAGACAGTGTGTGTACTATGTGTGTGTAGACAGTGTGTGTACTATGTGTGTGTACTATGTGTGTGTAGACAGTGTGTGTACTATGTGTGTATACAGTGTGAGTATGCAGTGTATGTATACAATGTGAGTATGCAGTGTGTGTAGACAGTGTGTGTACTATGTGTGTGTAGACAGTGTGTGTACTATGTGTGTATACAGTGTGAGTATGCAGTGTGTGTAGACAGTGTGTGTACTATGTGTGTATACAGTGTGAGTATGCAGTGTGTGTAGACAGTGTGTGTACTATGTGTGTGTAGACAGTGTGTGTACTATGTGTGTATACAGTTTGTATACAGTGTGTTTACAGTGTGAGTATGCAGTGTGTGAATATACACTACATAATATACAGCACTGACCTATTTCAATGCGTAATACACTAATAATTTGTATTCGTTACATTAGTCCGTTGATGAAGCTGTGTATTTTGTGTACATTTGTGTTATGTTGTTCGACAATGCTGCAAAAATGCTGTATATAGCAGTTTAAGCGGAGTACAAACGAGATCACGTGACAGGACCCGGAACTAAGCTCCAAGGCTGTCAGATAGAAAACAGATTGAACAAAGTGTATGTCACTAATCTGGTTCTGCACTGCGCTTTGAGTTTTTGTTGATTTGCAGTTAGTAGCGTTAACTTTCCAGGCTGTAAACGTTTGAAATGAGCGTGTGGTGCGTTGCAGGAGTGGTCGGCGGCTCAGGTGCGCTGCAGCAGCTCGGCGCTCGCTCGGTCAGTCAGTTTAAACTGAACTCTGACTCGCTCTGAACTGAAAACCTCGCACTGCAAACAACTGTCCTGTCAGTCTGTCACTGCTTCCACACTCCGCTTTGCTCATGGAGACAGCAGTAGTTCAGCAGAGCGCTTCTGAGGCAGAGCAGTGTCAGAAACGCTTTCAGGCGGCTGTGGACGTCATTCAGAACCTGCCTAAGAACGGTACTGCCATTTAATCTGCTGATCCCAGATCAGAATACACTTCTCATTATTCTGTCTCTGAACTGCAAACCAGCTTTTTGTGAATGAGGTGTGCTCGACTTCAGAACAAAATAGACAACATGTAGCCTAGATGTTGGAATGTCGTTTCATTTCAGTCCTAGAGGAATGTCGTTTCATTTCACTGTATATGGCTAAAATGACAATAAAAACACCTTGGAATTTGAAACGATCAGAGTTGTTCATTGATGACAGTTTATGACTGTTGCTTTATCTGTACCATTCATTACATTTGGTCATTTATTGGACGCTTTTATCCAAAGTGACTTACAATGTGAGCCACAGGGTTAATCACAACATCCCTGGAGCGATGAGGGTTACGGGTCTTGCACAAGGACCCACACTGGTAACTTCAGTGGACCTGGGATTTGAACCCCCCCCCCCCCCCCCCAACCTTCCGATTGATTGCCCAACACCCTAACCACTGAGCTACCACACCCTACAGTGGCTTGCTACTTTTAAGGTATTGTCATGGTGACAATACCTTAAAAGTAGCACTTCTGGGACCTCTTAATGGATACTTATTTGCACAGGAATTAAGTATGTACACGTATTTTATTTTAATTTGATACTGTTTCGCCAGCAAAATGTCTTTATCTGTAATTAATGGTAATTGGTTAGTAACAGACTAAGCTCTTTGTGTCGATTAACTCTCTTCAATTGACCAGAATGGACCTATTTTTATGATCTCTTGGCTGATACTGGGTTTATATTGAGCAGTTCACCCAAACAAATCAACCTAAAAGATGGGTCTTTCTTAATGTGATTGATTTACACATTGCCATGTATGCATATGTCAAAAAAAGCCAGACATTGATGACACACCTCTACACCCTTCATAGCTACAGAATAAGGTGCATAAGAGACTGTCAAAATGCTTAATTCTAACATTCTACATTTTTATAATTAGGTTCCTACAGACCATCATATGAAGTGATGCTACGCTTCTACAGCCTGTATAAACAGGCCATGTTTGGACCCTGCAAAGGATCACGTCCAGGCTTCTGGGACCCTGTGGGCCGCTACAAATGGTGAGCAATTAAACATTTCATAGTTATTACAAGTTTTGGTGTTTTATTATGGCATAACAGACCTCCAAAAGGCCTGAACCTTGAGTTATGTTATATGTCTAATTAAGAACAGTCATCGTAAAACATTCAGTAATGTGATTAAATCCTGTTGTTGCAGGGATGCATGGAGTCGACTTGGTGATATGAACCGTGAATGTGCCATGACTAACTATGTTGAGGAAATGAAAAAGGTTGCACAAGAGGTGATTGTCATTTTATCTGTGCAATGCATTCCCTATTTGACAGAGCTTGTTTAGATTCTCCAATACCCGCCATGTTGTCTTGTAGTATTGTTGTTTGTTTAGGAGCTTAACACCTGGATATGTTTAATAGCTATTTCTTGACATAAATTGATACAAGTGATACAATCATAAGGGTCGTGAGTGCAATTTATCATTTCCATCTTAACTTACGACATGTCTTGTGCAAGGAAGCATTGTCTGAAGGAATGTCATGCCTAATTCTGCAGGATTCTTATTTAGTTCAATTGCTAACATAATCTATTAGATTATGCTGAATCTAATTATGAAAATTGCTGAAAACAGCAGAATTAACCTTCAAAAACATTACAGCAATGGAATAATTAACTAGAAAGGCTGTTTATGTCACACTGTGAATGTTACGATTGTTTAAAATGTAGTGCCTTACATTTTTTTAGCCATTAAGTGTATTTTACTTTCTACATTTTACTTTTAAACCGTTCTCCCATGTGTGTGAAGTTTCAAATCATTACACTAGATGGCAGAGCTGTTGTGAACTGTCCATATGGTCAACCCAAACCAGAATGGAAAACGTTACCTCATCCAATATATAGCCAAAATGTGGCTCCCTCTGACTTTTTTGGCCTCAAAAAGATGCATTGCATGGGACACAATGATAAAAGCATAATTTAAGCAGTAAGAACATAATTACGTAAACACAGCTTACAGTTTACACAGTTTACATAACAGAAACAAGTATTTATACTGTGTACTATTTAGTATTAAATATATTTTAATAAAAAATATAAGGCATTATATTTTAACTGATTTTGTATATACAAGTCTTTAAATCAAATTAAATATATTTTTAAAGGTAATTAATAACATGCCTATTAATGAGAAGACGGCCTCCTTTTATCATTATTTTGAGCCACTCTACCGTGTTATTCATGACATGCCCAGACCACCAGAGGCGCTGCTGAGTCTTAGACCTGGTAAGTGTGTATAATTTTGTTATATTTGTTAGTTACTGTTCATCTTTTTAATATATAGTTTTACAACTTTTAAATATAAACGTTATTATAAATAAATAAAAATTCAAATAATTTTATTTTTATTTACTGACAATAGAATATTGATGCATAATGGAGGTTAAATGTACAAAATTAAAAATTACATATTAATGCTGGACTTACTGGATAATCCAAAAAGCTGCCAATAATTTTGAATTTTACTCAATATTGTCTGTTAATTGTTACAGTGCTTGAACATTTCATTTGCATAATACAGTGAATCTGCAATATTTCCCCAAGATTTGCTATTTGTTTAGATAAAAAATATTAAGTGTTCTTTTGCACCAGACATAAATGCTAACGAAACACCAGTTAGTCCGCTTGCGGACATAAATAGTGCTACACAAGAGGGGAATTGCCAGGAGAAGGTAGCAGAACTAGAGACGAGAGTCGAGCATGTCCCCAACAGTGAACATCTCAGAGAGAGTGCAGGTAATATTGTTTTTAAGTAAAATTTATATAGTTTTATCCATTTTTTTTATTTTTGACAAACTTTCTAATATACAGTGAATAATCACAACAGCAAATCTAAACCCAGAATGAGATAAAATTATCTGAGGCATTTGCAATCATATGCTGATGTTTGGGTTTTCTCTGTCAAATCCAATCAGTCAGTTAACACATAAAACATACTGAACCAAATTTTGAAAGATCTGCATATTCAAATTGCCAATTTTACACCTAATCCGACCCTCCTGTTTATCAGGGCTTGGGCACTAATTGCTGTGCCACTGTATCATTTGCTGTTAATTTGAGGAGGAAAACACCAACAAATATGGCTTGTAAAAACCTAATGGTGTATTTTTATATAATTTATTACATTTAGCAAAAATAGAAAGTGTTAAGAAGATTGGCAAAAAATATTTTTTAAGAAATTATTACAAAAAATAGTTACGTAAAATACTAAATATGTCATTTTAAAAGGAGTGTCCAAATGTTTGAATAAGACTGCATGAAGATTTTTACTGAAATATAAATTTTAACATCCACTTCTAATAACAGTCAGTATTGGATATACTAGCCAGGCTACAACATGCTTTGTAATAATTGATTTAAAGTGTTTGGTCTCTGTGATTGACACATAACATAGTTAAATTAATATGAGTCAATTACAGTTAATTTGGATGTTTTTGTGCAACAATATTTGTTTTACTAGCTCATGAATTTCAGATTGATTTAGCCAGTAGGATTTAAGACCACCAACAACTTTCAGATCAAGCATGAAGAGAAGAGGCTATTCACAAACAAGCTGGCATGAGTATGAGATTGGTGTGAGAGTGTTAGTGTGAGGAAGAAGTATATCAACTCGCTGCTTTCAGATCTGTAATAAAATCAGATTTAGCCCATTTCTATTAATAAAAAAATAATTATATGTAGAGGTCAGTGCTGATATGGTGGCAGACCTTAATTAAGGTGTGGGAAACAATATCCCTCACAGTATGAAAAATGGAAGTTTATTCTTAAAGTACTGGGATTTTTGCCATAGTAATTACTTTAATTATCATTTATAAGCCAGTTTATTATAGTATTCCGTGGCGTTCGCCACTGCAAAATGGTGGAACGTTCTTCCCAACTCTGTCCGTAAGGCAGAATCACTAAGCAGTTTTAAAAAACTACTGAAGACGCATCTCTTTAACAAATACCTGTTGTAGAGAAGAAAAAAAAAGGGGGGGGGGGGGGGGGCAGGCAGCAGCATCGAATAACAATCAGGTTTGATGAATTTACAGTATAGTTGGTTTTCTCCATAACTTCTGACTTGTAATGTTCTCATTTGTAAGTCGCTTTGGATAAAAGCGTCTGCTAAATGACTAAATGTAAATGTAATGTAAATGTATTCATATGGTTGTTTGTTTTAGCTCAGTCTAGCAAACACCTAGACTGAGCTAAAACATTGTATTTGAGTTGTTCTGTATGAACAACTCAAATACAAGTTCCTCCAAAATAAATGTAAGACTATCAGAAGTTGCTGGAATTGTTGAGCTGCAGTTATTGCTACACATAAGTATCTGTAATTTGTATTATTTTAAAAGTGAAGTCAATTTAGTAAATGTATTTACTAAATACAAGACTGTACACACTACTCTTTTTAGAC
Source organism: Corydoras sp. C115 (assembly GCA_019802505.1). Taxonomy (NCBI): domain Eukaryota; kingdom Metazoa; phylum Chordata; class Actinopteri; order Siluriformes; family Callichthyidae; genus Corydoras; species Corydoras sp. C115. The sequence goes on along the minus strand of JAFMOC010000022.1, from coordinate 2,999,836 downwards.
ATGTCCTCTTCAGATGGTCTGGTGTTAACTAGCGACTCTGAAAGTGAAATCTTCTGTGACTCAGTAGAGCAACTAGACTACATTAAGGTATGGGCTTTGACGACTGACTTCTACCACGCTTGGCAAGTTCAACCCATGCTATTGTTAGACATGCTTTGCTCAACATGCACTCACTTTACTTGTCCCTTTCAAATAGCCACTCACTGAACAACACAGTGACCAGCATGCCATCCAGCTGATTGAACTGGGTGCTGGTCAGGGTGGAGAAGGTCCCGGAGATGGACAGATCCCTTCACAGAGGAGGGACCAAGAAAGGGAAGCGGTAAGGCATGGCTGGAGGGAACCTGGTGAGTGCAATCAAAAAAAATCATTTTTAGATGTTCATATAACTAAATTAGCTTTCACATAGTCAGCCTTGTCTTATGCCTTTCAGAGTGCATTTCATTTGTTGTGCACAGGTGGTACTCCATCAAACAGTGGAAGACAAGTTGGACAGCAATTAATAGGAGGAGGACAAGGAAACGGTCCTAATAGAGGGGGTGAAAGACTTCAGGAGACACAGATGCAGCAGCAAATCATGCTGGCATTACTAAGACTTAGAGAGGACATGCAGAGTGTCATGGAGCGGCTGGAGGTAGTCGAGGGCTTGGCTGTAACTAATGTAAGGCTCTTATTGTAAAAAAAAATCCAAATGGGACTGTACTCTTTAATCACTGTTTACATTTGTTATCCTGACAGAGAAAAAAAACATAAAAGGCTATTTTTTTTAAATAGTGTGAAATTTTGCATATTCCATCCAATCATTATCTTCCGTTTTATCCTCTACTAGGGTCGCGTGGGGGGTGGGGGGTTCCCCATGCCCATCCAGGGGAGAACGTTTCGGGCTCTGGGCAGATAGACCCAGGACAGGGCGCCACTCTATTGCTGGGCACACACTCACTCACTCACGCAAACACACTCTATTTGGGAAATTTGGAGAACTTAATTGACTTGATCCATGTTTTTGGACTTTGGGAGGAAACCGGAGAACCCGGAGGAAACCCACGCAGACACGTGGAGAACATGGAAACTCCACCCAGATTGGGATTCGAACCGGAAATCCCTAGCACAAAGAGTCAAACGTGCTAACCACTGAGCTACCGTGCCGCCCAATTTTGCATATTATAATAATTAAATCATGCTACCTATTTTCATCCAGTATAAGCAAATTAAATAAGGTGTTTTAAATGCATTAACTTTCTGCAAGTGTGCCCCTTTAAAATGTCTTCATCACCCACATTTTGTTATGATTGTACTTTTTAAAAATAGCAGATTACATTCATTCAGCTAACTGAATAATAATAAGAATAAAACTTCTCATAAATAAATCTGCTTTTACTTTACATTTAAGGCTGAAAATGCACAGTTGAGGACACAAATGCAAACAGCAGCTCTACAGACTGATGTAAGGCCAAATGCACTTTGAACATATTAAGAACTTAGGGGCATTTAAAGAAACTGATTCTGAATTTAAATAAATAAATAGAATTAAATATATTGCTTTTTTCACAGGTGGAGAAATGGTGGCCATTTGATGTGTCAGGTAAAACGATGCTGCTTCTTTTGATCTGGCCTTTCTTTGCTCAGGGAATGCTGCAGTTGCTGCGACAGTGGAAGAAAAAATGGACTTGTCCTTAATGTAATACACCCTCTGCAATAATGTTGTATTTTATATTGATAATGGATGTAATATGTCATAGTAAAGCTCAGGAACAAAGTGCTGCTTACTTATAAATGAAAAGCGTGTAATACTCTTTTTAAAAATGTGCTTAAACAAACATTGTATATCAACAAGGATTTCTGACAGTTATGCAGTGTTTAGGCATTTCCTGTTTTTTTAAGGTATTTTGATCAAGTACCTGTCTGAACATCGGGTGCAACATGTACCTTATTAAAATTTAAAGATTTAAACATATCATATATTAATAAAAACACTAATTTACATACCCACCCTTTGAAGAACTGTACCGATTGAATGTTGAAAAGAGGATTATTTTCAGAACTACAATTCCCAAAAGCTTACCAAAATGCAAAATGTTTGTGTTGAAAGGTTTATGTTGAGTTTAATTTGTAAAATTACAGAAGTATTTGTGCAAACCAGGCATAAAGGACCAGCATTGTGCTCGTTTGCATGGGTTTTTAAACACAATTGCTTTGAATCACATGTATGTGTCAGTGTCTGGAGTTGTTCACTTTCTTGTTGCACCATAGAAATAAACATGGTTGTTTGATTTGAGAACTTGACTTGATGTGTCATCAGGAAGCTGCTTGTATTTCTTTATCCAAGCTGCTGCTCTACTGTACTGCAGTTAGTAAACAGTAGAAGGTAGGCAGATTTTGGGTGTGCAGATAGCCATTTATGATTTGCCCTGAATTTTTGCAACAGGTTTAAACGGCTTTAGTTCTTTTCCCCTAAAAAATATTTGTTGGACTGACGTGTCTGTTCGTTGTGGCATGAAACTAAGCTTAATAAACGAAGTGACGGTCTGAAATTTCAACGCGTAATCAATGAGAACGTCGCGTTTAGAGCCTTGATCACAGCGATCAAATGAAATTCTGTTCGCCATTTCGGTTGCGTGGATGAACTTGTAATGTAGCTCGTCAGAACTCCCACAAACGAGCTCACACAAAGCGCAGCTAACAGCGGAGGTGTTCGATGAAAACGCCAGCTCCGAGTTGCACTGTGCTTCAGTTTCGAGTCCCTGCACGTTGATTATAGAAAGTGATGTCTTCCATTCATATACATCGAAATGTTGTTATTGAGCTGCAGCTGTGATTAACTTACTGCCTCGGGCCTGGCTCGTTTTAGTTACGTTAGCTACGTAGCTAATCTATTTCAAGCAGTCTACGGCGTTGAGAGGCGAACATGCAGTTTTATTACGGACTGTGCTCTTAGTGTGGAGCTCTCTGTTTGTTACATTAAACAGTCATGTCGAATAAAACGACCAGGCGCTTAACTCTACAACCAGGCCGAGCAGCTTCCTAAATAAAGGAACGCTTTAAACGACTCGGCTTCATTATTATTAATCGGTCAGTATGTTATGTTCATATTTTCAACGTACTTTTTTATTTTTTGATAACGCAAATGCATACAAACATTTCACTCGTGCCAACGTTCACGGCGCTTTAAAACAGTTTATTTAACTAGCTAGCCAAGACAGCTAGGCTAAACTTCATTGGCTAACGCCCCATATTCAATTCTGTTTACAAAAAAAATGTTTTCAGCAGATCCAGAAACCCGCCATGGAATCGGTGGCTTGGTTTGGGAGAATGAATAAAACTTCGATTCGGCGTTCGTTTGCAGTTTGTGCGTTTCGTCAACAGAAAACAACGCAAACGTTAGCAGACACCAAATGGCCGATGAAGAGGATGAAGAAGCACTGTGTGAAGACCGCGTTATTCCGCTGAATACGCAAGGGAGGTGCGTCTGCCGAAGTCAACCAGAACACATAAAAAAAACCTTTCCATTTTACTGTATTTATACCCACGCGTGTCTGAATCACACACCACTTGTAACTCGCATGATTAGTTTTACAACAAACACTAAACACCACCGCGGACATGTATGTTAAATATGCCCGACACCCCTGTCCGCCCAAGGTTGGTATCAGCCACTAGAACGCCCGGGACGGCTTTCACGTAGAGCGACTCATCTCTACGCCAATCAGATCGCTCAGACAGGGAGGCAAGTACAGAAAAAACTTTTCCACCAATACGCTTCCAACGTGGGCGTGTCCCAATTGCAACTGAAAACAATGAATGCATTATGGGACATGTAGGGCTCAAGTCGTGCTCGTCTCATGGCCTGTAGCAGGATCGAACTACAAATCCCGGCAGGCACGAGCCAACAAGGAGTAGCCGCATGCGCTTTTTACGTGGGGGAGGTAATAAATTCACAAGGCACCCTCGTCTCCGTAGCAGACGCGAAAAGGAGTTTCCAGAGGATGGAAATGTGTTCAGTCCTGTCAAACAAACCCGCCGGAGCCCGGAGCGCAAAGAGTTAACCCACAGCCTCGAATAGAGTACGAACTAAAACGACGGACTGAGGTAGACGGTAAGTTTAAACAACCCCGCGGCACTTTACACAATTCATTTTATATGGCATCGGGTAAAATAATATGAACGTTAATTAACGTCTACTTTTTGTTTTAACGAAAGAAAGCCCGATCGTGCATATTGTTTATTTTTATTTTACCACAGCTATTTATTTTCGATTTTCTTAAACGTCTTTAGTTTGCTTTTGTTTGGGTAAACGGTGCGCCTTTAATCACTGATCACAAACTTCTATCTCCTTCAGGTGGGAGTGTACAGTTATGGAGCCGAGTAAAGACGCTGCGATGCAGAGAGGCGACAGAGGGCGCCAGAGGGACGAGAACGAGAGTGTCATCCCGGAGAACCGAGCGCTGTCCGAGGGCTGCGCGGCGCTCGGATCCGGGGACGCTCGAGCGATGTGCCGCGCACACGAGCCGGACGAGCTGCAGCTTAAAGTCGGGGACGACGCGGATGATGCCGGGGCCTCGGAGGACAGAGCGGAGAATCAGAACAAAAAGCGCCCTGAGGGGGCACCGGACGGTCGGCAGGGCAAGAAGCGGCACCGCCGGAGACCGTCTAAGAAGAAGCGCCGCTGGAAGCCCTACTTCAAACTGACCTGGGAAGAAAAGAAGGAGCTGGATGAGCGCGAGAGCGCGCGGGCATCGCGGGTCCGAGCGGAGATGTTCGCCAAGGGGCTGCCGGTGGCTCCCTACAACACCACCCAGTTCCTCATGGAGGAGCACGACCGAGAGGAGCCCGACCTCAACCCGGAGCCCAGCGGGCGCCGCTCGTTCGGGGCGAGTCGCTCGGAGGACACCGGCAGCGAGGAAGACTTTTTCGAACCTGAGGAGGACGAGGAGGAGGAGGGCGAGGGCGGCGGGAGCGACGGCATGGGTCGCCCGGGCAGCGCCGGCGGGGAGTTTCTGCAGCGGGACTTTTCGGAGACGTACGAGCGGTACCATGTGGAAACGCTGCAGAACATGTCGAAACAGGACCTGGTGCGCGAATACCTAGAGCTGGAGAAGAGCATGTCGCGCCTGGAAGAGGAGAACAACTGGCTGCGGCGCGGGCGCCGCCACTCGGTTTCCTCCGGCGAGAGCGCACAGCGCGTGCAGGAGCTGGAGCGCGAGCTGGGGCGCGTGCTGGAGCAGAACGCCGAGCTGCTGACGCGCTGCCGCCAGAACGCGCTTAATAACGGCGGCGGCGCGCCGAGCCCCTCCGCTGACCCCCGCACCGAGACCCTCCACACGGAGACCCTCCACTGACCCTCCACACACCATGCGCTTCTGCTCCGTTTTCCGCTCGTCTTCTTGTAAAGTAGCTCTAGAATGTGACGCTTCTCCTTCCAGAGGTAGAACATTCATTCATTTCTCTCCTCCGAGTTTTAAATATTGGAACTGTTTGTGCATTCCCGTCGATAAGTTCGCTGTAAACATACTGTAGACTCCCTCCACCCGTGATAAAAACGTCTGAAAAATAAACCAAGCCAACGAAACTCCGTTTGTATTCGGAGTTTGGATCCAGATCTGATCTGCCTGCGCGAGACATTCGATCGGTCAGGATGCTGAGTGTTTTATTAACCCACACGTCCGTCAGTATGGGGGCATCGAGCCTCTGTGGTGTTTGTTTTTTCTGTTGACGCATTTGATGTTCCTCTGTACACTTCTTATTGCATGACCGTATGTAGGCTAATAAACCGTGAAAAGCCGTTTCTGGTATTTGTTTACGTCTAAATACACTGCGTCCTTTCTTTGAGACCGCATGAGGATTTATAATCAGGGGACAATTTTTTTTCATTACAAATCTGTGATCTGATCAAATCCACTGTAATGGTGAATTAACCATTGATTACTTTTGCTCTTAGCACCAAATGTACTAATAACTATTATTATTAGTCTAAACGGCAGTGTGTTTTACTTCAGTAATGCACTCACAATGTTTAGATTTACCTCATATTCTAGGAATCGTTGCTGATTAAGAGATGCCCATCTACCTCTGACTCCTCTATCTTCATTAATATCCAGTTTTACCCAGCATGTTAAAGATGGTGTGATTTTATGACCTCATTTAAAATGTACTCACTGTCCAGATAAGACTGTAGTTTCTTAGACTTCTTACCAGTTTTAACCCTTTTGGTATAATTTGATCAACCTGTATTTTAGTGACCAGGCCTTAGTTCTTTGTTCTGTATTTATGAGGGTAAAAGAACTTCCTTTTGAAGAAGCAATACAGTAAACGCTTGTCATGTAACCTGGTTTTTACGAGACGCACCTTAACAGCACGGGGACTGTAGACAGCATCTTGTATGTAAGTATGTTTGATGGGTCAGTCTCGATTGACTGTCAGTCTAGCATAATGCAACTGTAGTTGTGTTTCTTTTTTTTTTTTAAAATCAGTCTCCAATAATATTTATTTAATATACAGAAAATGAAACATTTATATAACAGTTTGAAGGTTAAAAAAAGGAAACAATTTAAAACTGTTAACTATCATTTGTACACAAAGGTTAACATGGCAAGGCTTTGTACAATTGTTATAAATCTGGTCCACTTCATTATCCACAGTGTAAAGACATACATCCACAGGGCAATGACAACACAGTACACGTGAGGTCTGCATTATTAACTGGTCAAAATGATTCCAAGCTAAACAGTCTGCCTGGGGTTGGGGGGGTTGCAGGTGACAACTCACGAGCAAAAGAGGGAGCCCCCCCCCCATTCAATGGTAAGGTTAAGATATGATTCAGAGCATCTGCTCTAGCTGTAACAATACTGCCAATGTGCACTCATACAGAAGTGGGACTGATGGAAGTGTGTGATGCAGAACAAATCAATCTTGTAAATCGCACCAACCCATTTTCATGGCTTTTAAATATGAGCCGTAATGTACATGAAAACAGCCTCCTGTTCTTTACCCATGTGAACACTAGTCATGTGCCTGAGTTAGGGAGCCATTTTGTGCTCTTGGTTGGTAATGCTGATAAGGTGCAGTGCAAATTCTTGCATATAGCAGGGAACTCTCAGTTGCCTTTGGCATAAAGTGCCCTCCTCTAGTTAGTAAAGGAGGTAAAGGCTACGAGGGGCTTGAGTTGTTGGCTTTAAACACCTTTATACCATAGACTGTCTAAATCCTTTAAACACACTGTTATTTTGACAATACAAGAATATTCTCCAGTGTTCTCAACCAAACTGCTATCCATATTGTCTGTGTCAGTCAGAAAATATGCATTATTTTTTGTAAAATAGTAAAAAAAACTGGAGGAAGTCACAAAATATAAATTTGGTGCTAAAAGTAATCAACTACTACCCAATTTAGGTTAAAACAAATACATGAAATAAGGGATAGTTTAATGACACCAGAAGAAGGGCCAAAGTTCGATTTTCAGTCAAGGTGGTATGTGTCTTTATGTTTGCATACATGTATGTTCTCTTCCAGTCCCAAGCCCAATTCAGGTGTGAATGTATTTGTGTCTGAACTGTTTTCACCCACTGACCTGAAATTCTAGCCTGTGGTTTTTGGGATAGGCTCTGGCATTCCACAAGAACCTTATTAATTATGGAATTTGATGAATGTTGTACCCATATTTTACATTATTTGTTCAGTGAACTTTATTTATAAAAACCGCTGTCCAAACTTGATTTTGAAACTAAATTTCTTTCAGGTTTGTAACATGCAAACAAGTTTCTCAGGGTGTATTCAGCATTCATTCATATTCAGCATTTATTCAACGAGACACCAATCAGGTTTAAAATTTTAAAAAACAAATTTTCAATGTGGTCATGTCTAAACTTATCTGTGAATGTGTGTAGTGATTAAGTTATTTGTGTCATACCAAGTAACTTAAATCACTAAAAATAATCTCTCAACAAGCTTCAGCTTGCTGTACAGTGCAGATGACTTAGCAGGCTAGCAGTTTGCGTTTTACAGTAATCAATATATCCTTTCGGTTAAGTCTGTTCCAAGATGCAACTACTGCCAAAAATTCATAGTCGGGGCAAGCTGTTATACTACTAAGTCTACATTAGAGGTTCACTATATGAACATAAGTATTGGGACACCTACAGGGTTTTCATAGCCATTTATTCTAAATTGCCACTCATTTCGCAGATCCCCTTAAACTGGAAAGGATTTTGTCAGATACTGCTGTTGGACAAGAGGGCCTGATTTACACTCTCCGTTCAGGTCTTCCCCTAAGGTTATAAGGTCGCTGCAGACATTCCTGTTCTCACACAATTGCATTTCAGTTGACAAACTGCATTTTTCTTACATTTCACCTCCTGCTGTTTTGTCTGACATTTTGAGGTTTGGAGAATGAACCCCAGCTCGTAGCATTCATTCATTCATTATCTCCCGCTTTATCCTCTATTAGGGTCACGGTGGGGTTCCCCATGCCCATCCAGGGGAGAACGTCTCGGGCGCCGGGAAGATACACCCAGGACAAGGTGCCAACCTATCGCTGGGCACACACTCACTCACACAGACACACTCTATATGGGGCAATTTGGAGAACTCAATTGACTTGATCCATGTTTTTGGACTGTGGGAGGAAACCGGAGAATCCAGAGGAAACCCACATGGACACGGGGAGAACATGGAAACTCCACCCAGATGGGGATTCGAACCGGGAATCCCTAGCGCTGAGAGGAGAACATGCTAACCACTAAGTCACCGTGCCACCTAGCTAGCACTTCTTCACGAAGGTAAAAGCATTGGCCTTGTTTTGTGCACTGGGACCAAATTTTTAACAACGTTGGTAACATGCAAAGTTGTCCAAAATGCACTGTTTTTAACCTCATACACTTGGGACAATGAGACTTACATTTAATGATTAAAAGGTGAGTCCCAATACTTTTGTCCATATATTGCAGGCACAATGGTAAATACATTTTTAATCAATTAAGTCTTTGTAAACATAATGGAGTCATAATGTTGCCGTTGTTCTGTTACCTGTCTCCTGAAATTCAGAACACCGACACGTTATAAAAAATCGATCGCATGGGTTGTATGCAATAAAATTGCTCATGTTTTTAAGATATAAAATTAGGAACTGCAACTGCATAATGAGAACTGCACTGAATACAAATAAGTAACACTGAATGCTGGATGCCGAAAATGTCCCAGTAAATGAGTAGTAATTACATTTTTAAGTATAAGAGTAACCACTGGCTTGTTTGAATGATGTAATTTCCTCTATAGAGGGTGTACTCTGTGTGGACATCTGTGCAGCCAATATGCTATAAAAGCTATTTGCAAAGGCTGTGCATCTGTTGCTACCTGCATCTGTGTCTCTTGGCTTTGAAACAGCACCAGGACATATTAGAATATTTTCAGAATGGGTAAAAATAGTGTGGAATGTATCCTTCAAGCAGATTATGGAAAGTAGCACAGTAACCAATTCGTTGAACTTTAAAAGTTCCTTTTTGTAATCAGACTTCATAATCTGTCCTCAGTATGTAAACATGTTTGTGCATGGTGAGACTTCACATGTGAAGGTTTTAGTGAAAATTACCATGGTTGGAAACACTGGAGTATTCTTAACTGAAGTTAATTTGTTTTTTTAGCTGTATTTTCCTTCATTAGAAAGTCTTGGCATTGTGTTATTTAACTTGCTACATGAAAAAGGCATGTTATTACCAGGCATGATGTGTTAATGTATTAGATATGATCAAACTTGATCAGCCCTCTCCACTGCTCCCCACCACCGTATGTCGTCTCCAGTCTCTTCTCCTGCGGCGCGTCTCTGGAGAAAGCTGTCGCCGTTGGACCCCGGACCTCCACAAGTCATTGGCAGAGGAAAGGAGGTTGGCGTGTACCTGGCTCAACCAGCTCTGCTGTACAGAGGGCTCTCGGTTGGGGGACATAGCCTGGCGTAATCTCTCTTGGCCTCGCACAAAAGAGGCTTTGACTCGAGCCAGGCCAACTGCCCTTTCCAACTCGGGCTCCTCGTACAAAGAGCGAGGACGCACTCTCTCTCCGCGCAGCTTCTTGCGGCTCGTCAGGTTTACCTGACCGAGTCTTTGAATGCCGCTGGAGCAGGGAAATGGAGAAGAACTGTCAATCTGAACTGGAGGACTCTGATGTGAGTAGAGGAAGCTTCGAGGTCGCTGCGAGTGCTCTTGTTCTGACTGCACCTCTGCACCGATACCTAGTCTCGCATCATTACCTTCTTGCTGATAAACTGCACTTTCCTTTCCTTCCACCTCCTGTACTTCCCTTTCTTGTGACACCATCGTCCTTTTTCCTTCTCCATCATTCTTATCTACCAGTTCTGTCTGACTTTCTGAGGTTTGGGAAATATGCCCCACCTCACTCTCATTTCTTTTATCTCCCTCTCCTTCACACATTTCCCCATAGTTGGTGGCTTTAACCGGCTCGTGCTCTGAGTCCTCATCACTGCTGCTGTCTGTTGGGCAGGCATTCCGGTGCTTTTTTCTCTTCCGAGTCACAGCAGATATGATTGACAGTGGGAGGAAGTCCTTGGCACTCACATCTTTCTTTAAACTGAAAGATCCCTGCTACAGAAATTGAACAAGGCAGTTTTTTTATTATGCCATTGTAACTTCCTTTAGTTTTGATTCTATAACAAAGGAGAATGTTACCTTGGATTTCGCTGAATCACTGTTAGTGGAATCTGTGCAGGTGGGAAAAAAAGAGAAGACATACAAAAAAATGACCCATCAGTTGACCTGTTAGATTATTGGTTGTACTTAGCAGCATAATTGATTAGTATTTTAATGTATTGTAAAATATACTGTTACATGGTAAATAGTAGCGTGAAAATCTATACTGTAAGTAATTACATTTAGAAATCCAACCTTCATAAATAAATAGCCATATCAGCAGGGATAATGTACAGTGAGGTCATGGTCACAAAATAAACCAACGCCGGGTGGTCCAATGCAAGGATTTTAAATCACCCTGTCTAAGTTAATTTTATAATAATAGCCATTTTGCTTATTATATGGCTATTTTGCTAAGAATTTAATAACCTGACATAAAAACATGATCAAAGGTATTAAAACATTTTAGTAATAAAACATTATTTTATTGCTTCTGTAATGGTGCTGTGGTGGCAGTAATGGTGCTGTCGTTATTAATAGCACAGAAACAACAGGCTGTGATCATGTGTTTTTTTTAAGCTGTGTTATAGACAAATTTATCAGTATTACTAAAGGTTTTCAATATAGTGTCAGGTGTCAATTCTGCTCCTACCGCAAAGTTCGCTCCACAGTCTCAGCTAGCAGAAGTATAAAGAGTGGTCCCACAAAGAGATAGAACAAGAAACAGCAAAAAGTTGGAAAAGAAGCGTTAGAGGTGGAAGCATAAAAGAGTAAAGCAGAAATTGTTAGATAAAGAGAGATGAAGAGACCATTAAGCCACCTATACAGAATGTAAAAAATAGAGGATTATTTACCTGAAGTGTCCCCATGAGGTGTAGTCCTGCCAATATTAGAGAGGAGGTGATCAATATTTGGAATAGGCTGCTCATCCCTTTGATCCTGAGGGGTCTGAAAAACAAGAGTTATTTACTCACAACCAGACAGATTACTTTCATGTACATACTGACGAGGTGTGGTTACACAATACAGTAAATACGAAATGTCAGGCCAAATATGCAAGGCTTGGATTCAAACAAGTTTTAGATTAGAACATTTCTGCACTGATTAATATGTTTGACCTCTCATTTCTTAAGCCATGTTGGATGTGGTCATGAAAAAGATGTTACTGTGTTTCAGAAGGGACACATTAAAGGCCTGCATCAAGCTTACTATAAAAATAACTATGGTTTTAAGTTTAAACAAAGAAGAAATCTATAGATACTGCTAATATTCTGAGAAATTATTTGACCTGTCTAACATATTTAGACTTGTATGAATGGATTTTTAAGGCAGGTCTTCTGAGTGGATATATGTAGGCCTTCACTCAGTGTGTGTGCATGTGTGTGTTTCACTCCACAGATGGGTTAAATGTGGAGGACAAATTTTTCTGTGTTTAATCACTGTCACTTTATCTACACATATGAAGTGTAAATGTAAGCTTTAATATGTTTTACATTTGAAAATGCTTTTCAGAACACCACATATGTAAAGAGTTAGGGCTAGTATTTATAAAGTGCCCAATGACTAAATTGCAGTTCATGAATTTGCAGAAAGTTTCCAACTAGGGCGGCACGCTGGCTTAGTGGTTAGCACGTTTGCCTGTCAGCGCTAGGGATTGCTGGTTCGAATCCCATCTGGTTGGAGTTCTGCCCATGTCCGTGTGGGTGTCCTCCGGGTTTTCTGGTTTCCTCCCACAGCACAAATATATGGATCAAGGTCAATTGAATTCTCCAAATTACCCCCATATAGAGTGTGTTTGTGTATGTGTCTGTGTGGCACCCTGTCCTGGGTGTATCTGCCCATTGCCCGAAACGATCTACCCTGGATGGGCATGGGGAACCCCACCACGACCCTAATAGAGGATAAAGCAGAAGATAATGGATGGATGGATGGATGGAGTTTCCAACTATTAGTAGGTGTAGTGTCCTGTAGAAACTATCCAGGTTGATGTTAGGTCTATAAATGTCCTCGATTCGGACAAGTGTTAAAACACTAGTATCTTATTTATTTGCTTTTTGAAAAGGTGACTGCACCATTTCTGCTTAGTCACTTTTGTGAAGAGTGGCATGTTACAAAGTGTTACAGTAATTTCACTATTTTGGGCAGTTATTTAATTAATGAGCTTTTCAAGTTAAGAAAGACATTTACTGAAAAATAAAATGACTGAAAATAAAATGCTCTTGTAACTTGTGTGCAAACATGCAGTTTCCCAATGCTATGTCACAATAACAAATGTCAAAAATCTGTCTTGATTGTTTTGTAGATTTGTTACATGTAGTTTAATATTAGTTGTTTAATGTTAAATACAGACTTAATTGCTCAGTGCTGATTCATGTAAGAACTACCCTGGTAGTTTGTATGTGATTCTGTTCTGGTATAGCTCTTTTTTACCTTTTGCAAACAAAACATGCCATATTAATTAATGTTCAATCCAACTAAACCATTTTTACCTGAACTTTAGAGCCATTATGAAAGCGATGAGTGATTCAGTTTATACTGGCATGTGTTATTCCAAAGCTAGTAGATAAATAGTAATGATAAACTTATAGAAGACGATGCTGTATTGTTCCAATGTGCATATTTTTAAGCCACATCTAAACAGGCTAGTGGATGAACTTTCATCGGCCATCTGCATTGTAAAGTACATTTCCAGTACCTTTAATATTTAAAATCATTTTAAATAGATATAAACATTCTATGCAGAATGCACAAGATGTGATCTTATTTGTTCACTCATGAAACTACCACTATCACTCACAATTAATTTTAAAAGCAGTGGCTGAATATGCTCTTTGCTCTTTATACTAAATATATAAATAACTAGCATTCTGTAACTAGACTGTATAATGAGATCTGATGTGTGTAAAGATAATTAGATCACACACTTAAAATACACTAATTATAGGTGCAGTATTACTGTGCTTCATAAACAGCAATAACATAAATGAATGTTAATTACATGCTCAATGTTAAGGTCATAGAACAAAATTTCAAGTTAAGGTCTTGTAACATTCACTACCTTCTCATCTTTATCCAGCTCATCATTAAAGAACCAATCACTCTGTGAAAAAAGGGGAACAGATTAGTATGTGATATGATATCAGGGCTGCAACTAAAGATAATTTTCATTGTTTATATTTTACTGATTAGTAGATTGGTCTATAAAATGTCAGAAAATAGTGAATTGTTTTTCATAGTATCCTCAAGCCAAATATATATTTTCAAATGTCTTTTTTGGTTCACATCCCAAAAATGTCCAGTTTATTAAATAAACAGATTTTTTAAATCGAATTTCTGAGGCTAAAGTGTTTGACTCTAATATTTAAAAAAAATTATGGATTAATTTATAATATATAAAAAATAACCATCAGTTTGTAACATATAATATAACAATAATGTATAACATTTAAAAGCTTTTTAAAATATACAGGACGTTATTGATTAAAAAAGGGAGTTGATTGTAACTGTAGCTTACATGCAGGATGAGAGTTTCCACAATTTTGTAGCGGTCAGGCATGTGTGTGACCATGTCCATCATGTTGTCTTCTGAGGTACGTACAAGTGTGGGGCCAAACACGAGGGCAAGGTTTCTAGGTTCCATCTAAGAAAGAAAGAGCACATTTTAGACACTTCAATTTTCCGTCTGCATACTTTTACCCTCCTCATATTTTGAGCTTTACTGCACTGAAAGTGCTTCAATCTTGGACCGGATCCTACAACTCATGCATATGCATCAATACTTACTGAATATGGAAATACAGATTGTCATCATAATAATGCACCAAACAAATAATACCTGCTCTGTGGTGCTACTATTGGGTTCCTGAGCATTGGAGAAAAGAGTAAAAGGGCTAACACAGAATGTACTATAGTCCACAAACAGATGGACTATAATCTGTGATTGTAGAAGCCTTAAGTATTAAGGAGCTGTGTCCGAACTTTTGACTGGTACTGTAAACAAGCTGTTTTTTCTGTAAACTATTTTGAGCAATTGATTCAATAACAAAAAACATTAATGATGTATGTTGCTTAAAATGTTGATTATTTTAAATGTAATGTTAATGCTAAGAGTGATAAACACCATACCTTATTCTTCTCAGAGTGATCAGCTACCCTCTTCAAATGACTAATCAGAAATTTAAGTGTGTGGTAGTAATGATCAGGTAAGTCATGGATCTAAGAAAAAAGTCAGTTTTTAAAGAAATCAATAACAAAGACATGTATATAGTTCTTATTAAATATCACAAAACGTTTTCTTATAAACCCTGAAATCTCTAAGCACATACCAGTTTTCTCAGGACTTTTAGTCTGTCTTCTGCATCCTCTAAACGATTGGCATTAATGACATCATTGTACTTGTCTGCAAGCAGAGGGCAGCAGTGAGCAACTTGTAAATCACCACAAAATGCAAATCAAATAATCAACTGTAAACTGTGATTATCTAGAATTCATTCACCATCAGTGAAAAGTGGTTCTGGAAGCTTCCTGAAGAATGATTTGAGAAGACTGCTGATTACATTCAGGTCCTGCCATCTCTGTAAAGAGACAGTGACAATGAGAACTGATTCTGCGTTTTATAGTATATACAGTCAGCTTCTTTAAAGGCCAGGGCAAAGATAGTAATTTACATTTTTAAAAAATGGTCTCCTCCTCTAGTCTGATTAGAAACTAAAGATCGTTTAGTATTATTTAAGTGTAATTATCTCTTAAATGATTTGCTGAAACACGATGAATAAACATCACGTATTTATTGAGACAAAAATGCCAAAAACAGGTAACTCTTTACTTAGAAAATAGAAAAAATGCGTTCTTTGGAAACATAAGCTATAGGTAATCATAATTTGAAAAAACAGATACAAAAATTTTGCACACATTTTTAATTTAAATCTATAATTTCATCCAAAGCAACTGAAAAAAAGTGGAACACATTTCAAGTAAAGAAACTACAGCATCCTGTTTCTCTATTTGTGTTTAACTGTAGGTACCTGTGGTATTGTTATACGTTACAGGTTTGTCTGTAATGTATATATTTTCAATAAAAAGAAATGTTATAAAAAAAAGAAACTGCAGCAGCATCCAAAAATACCTGACCTTTTGCCAGTCTGTTCTGAAATGTAAATTATCCCTATACTTCATCCATATTATATATACATATTGAGAATGCTAAATGTCTCTGCATTATAGACAGCACTAGGATGATCATTTCCCCATTTAGCAATGAAAAAGGATAAGAATAGTGAATTGGCACCATGGTGAGGTAGAAGAATGAGGCAACAATTGTCCCTAGAGCACAGCGAGCAAACTGAAGGATACCTTTGGCAGAGTTCAGATATAAGAATGTAGTAGCAGCACAGAAAGGAGATTACATTCTCATTCTCACCTACTCATGATGTATCACACCTCTGATGAGCAAGACTAACAATACTAACTGTCGTAATGAAGTCGCTTATGAACTTGATCACAAGTCACAGATATTTTGTCGTTTGATGTATTTGACTGGCTTCTGCATTAGGTTGTGCAATTGCCTCATATGAAAAAGGTTATTGGTTTAATTTTTGAGTGGACTGTAAAGAAATGTTCTCACTGTATATGTGTTAGATTCCACCCATATTTCAGAAATACTAAATTGCTTCTATGTGAATGTGTGTTTGATTTTTTTTATCTGTCTGCACTGTGATGTTCTTTCTGGTCAATTCACTTCTTAATTCTTTACATTGGTATTTCATGGGACTTCAGTAGTGAGCAAGAAGATCAATATTCTTGTACATACACATATATAGACAGCTACAAGTCTATGAGTTGAGGGGTGCAATACATGGGTCAAAGGGGTAACTGAGAAATCCTAAGTCGTAGGTTTGTGGTTAGGGAACCAGTCTTGCTAGATCACAACAAAAAAATATAGTCATGTAAAGTGTCATTTCAAAGAACAGTCATAACTAAAAAAAAAAACCCAAAAATTTAATGAAAAAAGTGAACTGAACTAAAAATTAAATTCCCTAAAACTTTTTTAACTATAAACACTTTTCATTATTAAAAAAGGGCACTTTTGCAGTTGCAAGCTATTAATATATACATATTTTTGAAAACATCAGTCCTTATTATCATAAGGACCTAAGCAGCAAAACAAACATGCCTATCATTACTATTATTATCCGGTGTAACTATTACAGTTCACTAAATATTTGTTCTGGGAATCTGAAATGCTTCTACTGTTTTAATGCTCTAGACTGTTAAAGATTGGTTTCAAGCTGCTGTTCAGAATGGATTTAACTATATGTAGATATCTGCCTAGTTGATGTGCCTTTGACCCACCTCCTCAGCAGTGTTGATGTCCAGTCCTTTGTTAAGTTGGTCTTGTAAACTGGACACCATGGCATTGTTGCCTGGAACTCTGTAAATGCCAGTATATTCCAAACCCATCTCTTCTACCAGGCTACAGCAGATCTCCACAATCAATGGAACAAACTGTAAGACAAAATTATAATAACATTAAAAACCATCTAAACCAGTGGTGCCCACACTTTTCTGGCCCAAGATCTACTTTTCCATTAAGGTCATCGAGATCTACCAGGTTAATCTTTTTTGAGTAAGTGCTTCAGATACTGTGTTGTGAAAAAAAACGCTGATACGTGATAAACGCTGATTTTTTTTCAAACCTCCATCACGATCTACCTGACACCCCTGCGCGTTCGACGTATTGGGCACCCCTGATCTAAACTATTCCTTACCAGATTTCATAATAAATCCCAATTCTGACTGATTGTCAGAGGCACAGAATATGCGCCTCAGTGTTCGTTTCTCCATCTTCTGGTCCGCATGTGGTTAATTGGTTCTTTTTTAGCTGTTAATTGTCCATTGTGTTTATGTCAACAGCTGTGTTTACTTCATGTCTATTCAACTCGGCCTTACCCCTGTATTCTCTGCCTTCTTAGTCAGTTCTATTAGTCTGTGCGTGTGTTTGTATCCCATGGGTTTCTCCACATTAAAACTCAGTTTGATTCAACAAGGACTCTCATTTCAGCACTACATGGGCAGCAGGATGGTGACATTGAACTCACCTTATTATTAAGACCAGATGGGCAGTCCTCAAGTCTAGCCCCAAAAACCTTAGGTCCTGCTTTTTTTCCCTTCTTCATAATGTTAATGCTCCAAGTAGCTTTAGGGGCACTGCCGTCCTCTAATAAAAACAGATTTTAGAAATGAAAAGCCAAGAATTTATTTAACTGACAGCTCTCCTGAACATAACAGCTGTCACTGATGATCCAAACAAGACAAGACAAAATGTGCTACCTGTTTTGAGAGAACGGTTAACCCCAGACGTGTTTTCTAGCTTTGACAAAAGGAAAGGTTGCATTATTCGTTGAACTCTAGGTGGAGTTTCTGGCTTTGCACCTGTGAGACTGTTAAAAAGACAGAGATGCACAAAGTGCACATTATAAGTTCCATTCATAAATAGACTTAAACTAGTGAACTTGTATTTGGACATGGGTAGACACATTTCCTAATGCATTTTACACAGTCCCTCAGTTTTAGCTGTTTACACACATTTTACTGTAAATATATATTTTAATAAATATCTTTAATTTCGATAATTTTATTAAAGATAAAATAACGATATGATAAAAATGCAAAGTAGACCTTATAGTTGAGCTGAGTTCTAACATCAGGAAAAACACAGCTGTCACAAAAGCACATGGTGTGTTTTGTGTGCTGAAGGATGGAAGTCTGTACTTAACATACTCTGTATTGATACATTGCACTATAGGGTTTCTCTATGTGATTTCAAACATAGTTTTAGTCCAGATTCTCATCTGAACAGAACTGTGCTGGTTGGCCCTATAATCTGCAGATTTTTGGGGCAGTCTGAGACAACAAAAGAAAAGTGAATAATGGACAGACAGGAACACAATGTTTTTTGGTCTTAAGTTTTAGATCAATATAACTTGATTATTTTGAATGGAGGTAAAGTAGTGAACACAGGTAGTACATAAAGTACAATAATAGATGTAAAACTCTAAATCTCTTTAAAGCAAATAATACAGAAGTTACATTCTGGCACAGCTACATTATCATTACTGCTGCATCATTTGAGGTGGACAAAAATGTTAATAAGAATCAACATCTGTCTCTTATCAAGGGTTGCCAATGAAAAGCACTTTGTAGCTCATCTTCTATTTACTGTGCTCTTTGAACACACCACTCTGACTCCATCTTCGCCTCTCCAATCAAAACCCCATGAAAGGGTTTGATGGTTCTTTCAAGTCATGCCATAAAAATAGGCAACAAATGTACCTGTGAAATTTACACTATGTTTATAAAATATATATATATAAAAAAAATTAAATCATTAAGGAATATCAAATACTTCTCAAAGAATCGCACTTTCTAAATACACAAGCAGTCAGGCTGCATATAAATTTAAATTTCATGAATTTTACATTTTATATAGTGGTAATAACACAAAAATCGGAAAATGAACATAAAAACATAAAAACCAACTTCATTCTTACACAAAACTGCCAATTAATATAACAGCATATAACGATATTTATAAGCATTCATGCTAAAGATTTTTATCAGAGCAGAATATCTAGGAAAGTGTATTTTGTGCCAAAGCAAAAAGCAATGTGTGAGTATTAATGAGTAACATTATATTGAACACTAATTTTAGAAAGTTTGAGGAAGAGACAGTAACACACAACTTGATTAATCTCCGCCCAATAATAAGTCTCTGAATGTCTATTGCAGCTCAAAATTTATAGTTATTTTTTCTCAGCAGCCACAAGCCCTGCTGCCTGCACTCCTGCATTGTTTAGTTAATAAGCTTCCATATTTCAAAGCCACACACATCATTGAATCATTTTACTATTAGTATTTGTTCACGTGGGTCAGTTGCAGTCATTAAATAAAATAGATTATAGTTTAAAAGAGATTTCACCTTTGCTTTCTGTAATCATTCAATTTTTTATTGATGAGGGCCTGACTGGAGAAACCCAGCTCCTGTAAAAAGATTAACATTGAGCTCATTGATACATAAAACAATGGTATAAAACTAAAAGAAACAATAGTATAGATAAAACTGGGCATTAACCTCACTGTCTGTTTTGCTGTTCTCACGGATTACACGGATCCAGCTCAGCATGTCATCTCGATCCTCGGCTTGCAGCAGGTACTCGCAGAAGTCCTGTGTGGTGAGACGTAATGTGTGCTTACGTTTTGTCTCACTGTATGCTATGTCAATTAAGCAGCCACGAATGCTAATGGGCTGGTCATCGTCGCCTTGTCCACCAGCATGGCCCAACGTCCCAGCTCCATGGAGCACTGCTTCCCTCTTGTCTTTATACAAAAAGAGTGAATGCGACCGTAGTACTGAGAAAACTCGTTTCCATGGCCGCATACCACCTCCCACTTTCTAAATAGACAAAAACACAGAATATAGGATGTGGGATAAACTGGGATATACAGGTTACATTATATAAAGAGCTAATAAAGCATTTAATGCATACAAAGGCATGACAGAGCCTTTCCCATCTTTCCCATGATTTATTCATAATAATGCACAACCTTCTTATTGCCTTACTGCATTTAGAAGGGCATGGTAGCTCAGTTATTAGGGTGTTGGGCTACAATCTGAAAATTGTGGGTTCAAATGACCACTGACATTACCCATGTGGGTCCTTGAGCAAGGTTAACCCTCATTGCTCCATGGATTATGAATCAACCCTGTGTTCTCACCCCAACCAATTTGGTATACTTGTAAGTCACTTTGGATAAAAGGATCTGCTAAATGACCAAATGTAAATGTGAATGTAGAAAATATTCATAAAAATACTATAAAAAACAATGTTTAATTAATGTCTTTCATGACATAGTATAATCTTGTTTTTAAAGTGAACAATGGCAATGGGATACCAGCTCAGGACTCAGTGGGAATCATCTCTGTGCTTATCTGTATTTCTATAAATAATACATTCATTATCTTCCGCTTTATCCTATATTAGGGTCGCGGTGGGGTTCCCCATGCCCATCCAGGGGAGAACGTTTCGGGCGCTGGGCAGATACACCCAGGACAGGGCGCCAATCTATCGCTGGGCACACACTCACTCACACAGACACACACGCATACACACTCTATATGGGGCAATTTGGAGAACTCAATTGACTTGATCCATGTTTTTGGACTGTGGGAAGAAACCAGAGAACCCGGAGGAAACCCACGCAGAACATGGAAACTCCACCCAGATGGGGATTCGAACCAGAAATCCCCAGTGCTGAGAGGCGAACGTGCTAACCACATGGTGGCCACCGTGCCGCCCTAAATAATACATGATTTAAAATAATGTTCAACCATGTTCGCACATTTCACACATTAATACAAATGTGAACAGCCAGACATATGCATTATTGTAAATAATATGTGCTCCTTAAATATACACAAATTAAATAAATACAGTACATAAAATACTAAAACTATTGTTACTTCACATAATCCAGACCTTCATTATATTACTGATACTGTATTATGGAAAGAAGAAACCATATACTGTATAAACTTTGCAGGGAAAGGCTGACCAAAAGACAGTAGACATATTATTTGATATGGCAAGTCTAACTTTAATGTTTACTATGTCAAACAGAATGATTTTAGCTTTGTGTTCGCTTAATGCTACTGATTCAATGGTGGTGTGAAAGCCGTAGCCTGACCTTGCCCTTTTCTGTGAGTATCTGTTTGTAGTGCAGCCAGCCCTCTTTTCTGATGTCTGTTAGCGTGATGTTGCCCAATTCTGAGGTGGAGTGCCTTTTAGAACGAGCTTCCTCTGCGGCTCGCAAACTCTCTAGTGACTGCAACAAACAATAGAAACAATTATTCTCAGGACAGAAAATCTACAGATGTTACAGTGATTTCTGCAGAAGTAAAATAATACTTACACCTTCTGTAAAAAAGCTTTTAACTCTTTTTGGTAACCTCCTGTAGAAAAAAGTCATTAAATTATATATTAGTGAGCATAGGGTTCACATCAGTGCATAAAATAGGACAACCTCATTTTCATTAAAATATTCATTAAAAATGTTGATTTAAAAAATAATGGCACCCAAGGTTGCAGTATTTTATGTTGCCACTCCTTGTAGAAATGATGGCATGTTTCTTACTGTAGTGTAAAATAAGGTTAGAGAAAACTTTTTAAATTATTTTGAATCACTCATCCATCCAAAACCTTTTAAACTCACTGAGACTGGTTCTCCAGTGAATTGAGAAACCACATATTTCCATTTTGGTTCAAGTGCAGAGTCGGGGGAGGGTGGATTTACAAAACCTTGAACTTGCAATAACTTATGCATCTGATCACTGTCTTGTTGGAAAACCCAGAGCACAGCTTAGTTTCAGTCTTCTAGCAAAGGGAACACTCAACATTCCTCTGGGAACACTCACATACCTCATATACTGTACTACTTATTCATATAGTGTTTAAAATCTTTTTATTATGTGGCAGAAGTCCAATCACACACAACTGTTTGGGGAACTTACTCAAAAGGATGTATTAAATATGTCCACTGAGTGAAAACACATTTATTTATTTATTAAAGGCTTTAATTGCAACGTACATTAAACTTGAGAATGATGGGCCACAGCGGTGGGAAGACCCAGTTATGTTTCATTTCTCACAGCCAAGATAAGAATTTTCATGGCCACAATCTAATTACCATTTTATCTCTTTACAGCTACAATCAAATTTGGCTACAAAATTTTAAGATCTTACAAAGTTTAAAGTCCTAAACTGTTTTTTAGAGCAGGACACTGAGTGGCCTTACATTTACATTTAGTCATTTAGCAGATGCTTTTATCCAAAGATACTTACAAATGAGAACATCACAAGTCAGTAGTTATGACGAAAACAAACTATACTGTAAAATCATCAAACCTGGCCTTGCCAAACATCCTAAAGATATAAATAAAAAATATGGGATGTGACAAAATGACATTCACAGAATAAAAGTGCACTAAAAATAATCTGTTAAAATGCATGCATAATGCACTCATTTCTAAATGGACCTAAATATCAAAAAATAGTTATGAGATGTTTTGGAACTCATGTCATGAAGAGTAAAGAGTTAAGAGTAAACGTAGACCCCACTCATTATTATGTAGAGTGTTACTCCCTATACTGTTTTTAGTTAAGTGTTCAGTCTATGATATATATGTACATGATATAGCAGTTATTAAAATGAAATATATATAGTATTTATACAGTATACAGTATATAGCAGTTATTAAAATGAAATATATACAGTCTATCAGATTTTTTTTTATTTGAACTAAAAAAGAAAAAACTCAGACTTTTAAAACAGATAAAATGTTATTGCAATTCTCCATTCACATTGACATTAACACTCACGAGAAAACACGCCCTTCATCTCGGAATGTGTTAAGACCCTCATCGCATGACTTTGAACGCTCAGTGGTGATGGCCAGCAGGTACGAAGAGCGGCGACTATTTTTTAAATTACCTGTTTTAAAAAATTAAAGAAGAAAAAAAAACACAGAGAAGATGTAATTAAATAAGGAAAGAAGTATAAACTACAATGCTGGTACATTTTTTGAGGAAAATAATACAAAATACAGCTGTTTAACTAAAATCCAAATGCATCAGCTGGGTCTAATAAACAAAAACTTACCAGTCATTAGCAAAACTTGCCAATGTTTAAATGAATGTCTGTTAAATTTGGACCCTGCAATGACAAGCAATTTAAAAAGGAGGAAACAGAACATGTTAGAGTGGAAAATGGAAATGGGTTTTAAATACAGCTGGTGAACATTCATCTCAGCTGAAGAAAATACTACACAAATACAGGTGAAATATAGGAAAGCATAAAGAAGACATTTAAAAGCTAGAAGGAAGGGATAAAGGTAGAAGGACACAGGTAAAGCTGGTGGACAATTTCCAAAAATGAGAGTGAAATAAAATGAAACAAAACATGAACACACCACAGAGTCGTGGTAAGAAGCAAGTCAAGACTAAACATGTGCAGAGCAAAGAGAGCAGGACTTGAAATACAGTTAATGGTGGGAAAGATATATTCACACAGGGTGTTTTGTGAATGGGTAATGGTCTGGGAAGGTACACTCACTGCAGTCACTGTTGAGGATGTGTGTAAGAGGGGGGGAGGTGAGAGAGGAAGACACAGGGCTGTTGGCAAGTGTAGGAGCCTGACAAAGACTGCTGGACACCACCGAGGAGGCAGGCACATGCTGGGCAAGCAGGTCTACACTGGGGCTGGTGGGCTCATCTGTGGGGGATGGGGGAGAATTAGACAGGGTGAAGGGATTTGGGTGAATTGGGGCTGAGGTTCACTAAGGAACAAGACATCACTCTTACTGGGTTACTGGTTATGATGCAATCAGTGCAAACAGCAATACTTAGCTCAAGCTTAGATGCAATATTTGGTGGGTCAAATTATAAAATAAGGCATATCTAGAAGTTATACTATATACAATGATATATTTAAACTTAAAAAATTCGTACCTCCTCCACAATATATATCTAGACAATATTATATAACTTTTTTTTATATTATTTGTTATATAATATAACAAATATTATTTTTAAATAATTTTAAATATTTTTTAATTATTTTTTTTTATCATTATTTGTATTTGGATAAAGTTACATAGATTTTATAGCAAATCAAATATTAAACACAAAAAGCAACACTCTTAGTTGCTTTTAGATTCAAGAGGTCTTAGATCCAAATTATTAGATCATCTCAAACATCTTATCTCTCTTTCAATCTATATATACTGTAAGAAATATACATATCATCTTATTACATCTGGGAGTAACCACACTGCCTGAAATGAGTTTTGGAATGTTTGCAGTAATGCATCTGTTTGTGGTAATATTAATTTGAAACTGAACTTTCTCTCATTACTAAAGCTCAATGATCCATTCAAACAATAAATCAGTGGAAAAATCTACATGTGAAAATTAAATCTGCATTTAGATTGGCTCACAGAGAAAAAACAAGTTGCTGTTCAGTTTCCAATCAATGTCTAAGGTTAAGAAGCAAACCATTCCTCCTGCTGACTTTATATGATTCTAACAAGCATGCATTTATTATTTTGCTTGTGTCTGTTCATGCTTGATATAAGCAAAAATTGCCACAACTAATATATCTATCCACAACCACAATAATAAGGGATCTTTGCTCCTGCCATAATTGTGGTTTTAATCTTCTCTCATCATAATTTTTATTAACTCTTTAATTCTTGCAAAATCTCCACAAGCATAAGTTGTCTGTTTGGAATTACACCCAATAAATTCCTATGCAGGGCTTGGTTAAAGAAGAACCATTCAAGTAAGTAGAAAATAAATTCTAAATTATTTTAGTAAGTGGCCTCGGGTACCACAAATATTGTAGCCATTAGCTTCCAAACTAATATTGCCATAGAACATTTTTACACCCAACTGTTCATATTGAAAAACTGTACCTATAGACAATGCAAAAACTACATAATGCAAGCTTACATGTTGACCATGTTGAGCTTGACATGTTGGATGTCTTTTATCGCCATTGGTTGAACTGAAATATGTGGCATATATCTGATAGTTGGGTCGAATCATGTTTTTATCACAAACAAACCACACCAGCTCAAGAACTGGACCAAGTGCCCCTTCTCTAAAGTGTCACAGTGATGTTATTTGGTCTGACTCAAAGTGTATTCATTTTATTTACATCTGGTGAAGCAAATCGCACCAAGGATGAACTCGACTCACGATTCAACTGTACTTAACAGCACAAGTGTGAAAACACACTTAATTTATATTAATAACTTTAGGCTATATATATTCATTCATTATCTTCCGCTTTATCCTCTATTAGGGTTGCGGTGGGGTTCCCCATGCCCATCCAGGGGAGAACGTTTCGGGCGCTGGGCAGATACACCCAGGACAGGGCGCCAATCTATCGCTGGGCACACACTCACTCACACAGACACACACGCATACACACTCTATATGGGGTCATTTGGAGAACTCAATTGACTTGATCCATGTTTTTGGACTGTGGGAGGAAACCGGAGAACCTGGAGGAAACCCACGCAGACACGGGGAGAACATGGAAACTCCACCCAGATGGGGATTCGAACCGGGAATCCCTAGTGCTGAGAGGCAAACGTGCTAACCACTAAGCCACCCACTAACAAACTATATATAGTTTGGTATAATTAAAAATATATACAATTATATAAATTATATATATACAATTGTATACAAATTATATATATATACAACAAATTGTATATATACAATTATATAATTATATATAAAAAAAAAAGTATTTCACATGTTAATTTATATAATGAATCACGAATAATAACACATGCTCTACAACCTTAAGTAAAATGTTTAGTTTTATATGATTATAAAGAAGAGATTTTACTGATGCCGCATAAAAAAAACCTTGGGGGATGAGCTTCCTTACTAACCTATAAATGGAATAGTAGCCAAGGAGTCCTGCTCAACAGGCAGAGGTTGTAGGTTGCCATTACTCTTACAAGCAGGAATTCCCTCCTGTGTTTCAGCGGCTGTGGCAACAGAAGGTTCAGGAAGATCCACGGGCACTGCATAGGTTGGGTGGCGCATTGCTTGTGGGGTTCTTTTGCCTGAGAGAGTCTTTTGTCTGAGGACTACCTCTTGTGTCTGGGCTGGAACAGACTCGTCTAATGCTGGTCCACCATTTAAACCTTCCTTCAAAGAGGTCTGTGTGTCATCAGTGGAAGACTGAGATAGAGGGGATGGATTTCTGCCTGAAAGGGGCACATTCATTGAAGGGATGGTTTTGGCTGTAGGAGTCCAGTTTAGGTGAGGTGAGGTGTATGTTGTTTCCTTAAAAGAGTGAGCCTGTTGCATGAGGTGGCCTGTTTTACGACAGAAAGAGGGACTGTAGCTGCGATAGCCAATGGTCTGATCATCTACTGTCTGTGCAGGCAAATGGCGGGCCTGTGCTGTTTGTTGAGTCTGAATGCCAGTCTGCTGCTCAGGATGACTTGTACCCCGGCCCAAAAGTGTTGCAATCGAGGACATAGGAGCGAGGTGACTTGCCATTGAGGGCTGCTCGTCCTTTCCGATTGGTCGGCCACTGTGTGAGGGCCAAGCTGACCTTTCATAATGGGGTGAAACCAGTGCAGCTGCCTGATCAAGTGTCTCTAAAGAGCGAGCATGGCCATGTTTGTGGGGAGCATATGCTGACAGAAGATCTTCTGAGCAAGAGCGGTTTGATTTCTGGGCTGTAGTCATAGCCCACCCACCTAGCCAATAAGGGTCTGGATGAGAAGTCTGGTTGACTCCCATGGCTGCTCCATGATGAAGAAGTAATGTATCCTGAGAAATGCTGCGATGTTGGGGAGACATAAGCTGAGCCGGACGCTCCATTGTCTGATTGTGGTACCATTTTGACAGCGCCTGTTGACAAAGCTCACTATGTGACTGTGGAAGACTACCCTTTCGTTGGTGGGGTAGAGTGGCAGAGGCAATTGCTGCATTGTGGTTTGCAAAGTGAAAGTCCAATGGGCTGACGGCTATAGTTGAGGAGCGAGAACGGTGATGACGAAGAACATGTCTGGTTTGCACATCTGAGTGATGACCCGCACTACCGACACCTTCTCCTTTGGAGCAGCTGTCTATGAGGCCAGAAGAACCACGTCGGCAGTTCAAATTGTCAGGAGGACCAGACGTCTGAGCTAAACTTGGGAGTTCGGGTTTGCCACGTTGGTATCCGATAAGAGGAGGCTCTGGAAGGTTTTTAGCCCCTCCTGTGTATGGTTCATTCCCTTTCAGATAGGCATCCTGAGAATATACCTGTTGGATTGTTGTAGAAAAGTTTTACATTTATTGGCAGACAAAAGATCAATGAAGGGAGAAAAAATAATGTTGGAAATATAGAAAAGCTATAGCGAATTTAATTGTGGTAAATTAGCACCCACTATTTAGACAGTAGATATTTACTTGATGGTCTTAACATGGTGAATCTATTATTTACATTCATTATACTGTATTAAGCATGGGGGGGGCAAGGGAAAGGAGAAAGAACAGTAGAAAGTCATACTCACACTTACCAACTGGAGTACATCCTCATCTTTAGGCATTATAGACAGTTCCAACACACTCTCACTGCACAGACACACAGAACAAAAGAGACACTCATACAGTGAAATTCAACAAAAATCATTGTGAGGCTTTAGGCTATTCCTGCATATTAGACCTGATTTGGTAGCAAGTCATCCTTTATATAATCTGTATACACACACTTTCACTACCTGTTTTGGATCAGTGCTATGACCTGAGAGTAGGTTTTCCCCAGGATACTCTCACCATTTACTTTCACCAGACGATCGCCTACACACAAGCAACAAGACACAGTTATACACTAAAACAGCTCACAATTTATAATATAATCAAGTGCTGTGAGTGTGAGAATGAGAATGTATATATATAACATATACAGTCAAGTTAAAAAGAAAGTGCATGGTTTGAATTCTGTAGTATTACATTTAACATGTAACTGAGAAATGAAGAGTTTTAAATCTATCTCTGGGGATTTATGCAATTTTGCTGATTTGATTACATTGTACAAGTGTGTCAAATGGCTTATATGCATATGCTTATCAAAAAACTCTTGGAATTGGCCTTAAAACATATTAAAGAAACAATTGAGTGACAAGGTGGGACGACTGGAGACAGTATATCACAAGCTTAAAAATAGACTTTATTAACATAAATACATTACATGGCAGATATCAGTTATGTTGGCTGGAGTATCTGCTGTTACGCCGTCCCCCTGGCTGCAATAGATAGCTAGATAGCTCAGCATTGTGGTAACACACAGCCGAATACTCCAGATCAGCTAAATGCCAAAACATTTGCTTTTTTTTAGAGGTGGTTACATTTGCTGATGATCAGTTATTTAAAATCATATGACAGGTTTATTGTTCATTACACTCTGCTTCCACATTTGAAAAAATAGTGATGCTGTGCAATTTGTCATTCAGTATTTTTCATCTGAGGTAGTATTTATCTAATTTTGAAACATTTTATTGACCATTTTCAAATTTTTTGTGTTGGGGTACATTAAACAATATATATATATATATATATATATATATATATATATATATATATATATATATATATATATATATATATATATACACACACACACACACACACACACACACAAACTACATGATTGTTTACCTGTACAAAGACCAGCCTGGTGGGCAGGACCTGTCTCCCTCACATTTTTTACAAATATAGTATCCATAGGCTCCAGACGGCCCCTTAGATTCCCTAAAGGGGTTAAAATTTCATATTAATTACACGTGCATAAAATAAAAATGCTAAAATATTATAGTAATTGGTCTCAATTAAATACAGGGACAAAAAACAGTAAACAAACCTTTTCCGTTGCCATTCTCTACATCCTGCAAAAACAACATAGTAACGTTAGGATTAAAATACTATTTTTGCACCACCAGAGGGAGACATTATCCATGATAAACAGAAACAGAGCCAGTTCAATGTCCCCTCTTCACTTCTCCAAGATGCTGGTAAAAAAATCTTTACAAGCCAAATTTTGTGATTATGTTTTTTTTTAACTATATTTTATATAAAAAAAAATTGAATTACTATTTCAATGAAGAGCATAAATACAGAATTTCTGTGGGCTGCACAAAGCCATAACCTCCATCTTTTATTAATATTTAAAAAGAAATTAACAGGTTGATTTAAAAAAAATTAAACAGCTAATAATCTACCTCTAAGCAATGAGCATCTGACAACAGAACACAGGTATATACAAGGTACATATAACACTGAAATCCTTCATCTTCAGAAAGCAAACACACACACAGGCTGAGTGGACAGTTAGCCATTATAGGCTGTGAACAGGCTTTGAGGCTTCGCTGACATTGCTCATTCCTGATACACACAGACAAAAACAGGAGGCTTTAGAGTTTGAGAGGTGAGAATCTGTCTGTCCTGAACTGCTAGCATTACTGAGGACATGAGTTCAGTGTTGAAGCTACAGTTCATCGGCAGATTACAATAAACCTTCTAATCCTGTTTCACAGGTTAAAAAATGCTAATTTAGCAGATTGATCAGGGACCCTTAAGACCTGCCTACTGATTTGGTGTCCATCTGAAAATCCAAACCAAACAACTACTGTGACAAAGGTTATTGGGGCCTTGCACAGGCAGAGGGCTTTCTGCAGCCAGGAACACAGATAGGATAAGAATAGTATTTTGCCACATCATTATATATGAATTTAGACTACATTACCTTTAGAGATGTATGAATTGTAGACTCCGGTGGGTACACAATAAAGTGCCGCAATGTGAAGCCAAAGCCCTGGGAATTCTTCTGCAGAACCACTGTACGAGGGCCCTTCCATGCCACCCCCTCCCCAGACACTGGCCGAGTGTTTTCATTTAACTGAAGGACTCCGTCCCTCCTCCTTTTTGCCTGCAAAATAGTATAGCAAAACAATAATATTTAGCAACTTGCAGAATGTGATTTTGGTAACAAAAATAGGATTATGGAAGGCCATGGTGGCCACAAATAATAGCTCATAAATGCATTACAGAAACATTTCAGGGCACATGCTATTCCACACAGCACAAACACCTTGGAAGGGATGTGACTCCTAGAACCAAAGCCAGGTTGCACGCTACTCTTACATGCATCTGCACTGACAGATCTTAGAGAGCATGCACAGAACCAGCCAACTGTACTGAGACACTAGCTAGTGCTTCCGTCCTTATGGGGTAAACAGGGAGCAGGCATGACCTGTGTGCTTTGGACTGCATGCTGGTCTCTTCCAAATCCAACATTTAGCACAGTAAAAAGAATGCACAGTGGTTACACCAGCTAAAGAAACACCTGCTGAGACTGTACTCAGGGCTTATTCTACGTGCACGGAGGGCTGTCCAACACACGGCACTGCAAATGCGCTCCTCATGTGATGTGGCATATATGGCAATTGCCAACATTTAGAATTGTCTCTGTGTGGAATTTTGTGGAATTCAGAGCCATGTTCATAAATCGGCACTGAGAACACAATCGGGACAAGATGTGGTTGCAGAAGAGCAAAGCACGCTGCTCCAATGATCTTCGGGGTTAAAAGAAAATTATATTTTTATTTTTTATTATATATTTTTACTTGTGTTTTAAAAAAGAGCCTGTTCTGTACAAATTGAAATTTTGAATAAAGCATAATATTCGGAAGTGTCAGAGTGGACAACATGCGGAAGGGTCACCTAACAACAGCAAGTTCCTATGTTTGATTCCCAGTTAGGACAGACAGTATGAGATTTCTGTACAAATTTCTTATAGAAGACATACAGTTCAGATGAACTGATGAAACTAAATTATTCCACGTTGTGAATGTGTTTAAAGTTTTTTTTTGTTTGCTTTGTGATGTTTCATTCATTCATTCATTATCTCCTGCTTCATCCTATATTAGGGTCACGGTGGGGTTCCCCATGCCCATCCAGGGGAGAACGTCTCGGGCGCTGGGCAGATACACCCAGGACAGGGCGCCAATCCATCGCTGGGCACACACTCACTCACACACACACACACACACACACACACACACACAAACACACTCTACATGGGGCAATTTGGAGAACTCAATTGACTTGATCCATGTTTTTGGACTGTGGGAGGAAACAGGAGAACCCGGAGGAAACCCACACAGACACGGGGAGAACATGGAAACTCCACCCAGATGGGGATTCGAACCGGGAATCCTTAATGCTGAGAGGCGAACGTGCTAACCACTAAGCCACTGTGCCTTGCGCTTTGTGATGTCTCCCAACCAATTACCCAGTGAAGGTGGGCTAGGCTCCAGAAGCTCAGAAATTTACATGACATGAAAATGTGACAAGTTCATTAAATACAGTGTTTTTTATATAATAAAAAAGTGCAGTGACAGCAAGTGTTCACCAGATAATAAAGAGACATATAATTTTACTGAACACATGCTTAAGTGTCATTTTGCTTATACCTACCGGTGTCAGAAGAACATCATTATGACATCAGTCACACTGAGGAATTTTATTATTGGCTATGAATGCTGACAGCAAACTTGTTACACTGAACAATCTACCAGGCTTAATTTACAACATAAAACTGCGTCCAATGCATCATTTCTTTTAGCACTATCACAATACACTGTAATGCTGAATCTTTGCAACACACAGCTGAATTTGGTTGACTAGTGGAGTCATTAGCAAACTGTAGTAGATTTAGTTTGAGGTTCATAGGATCAAACCCCACGTTCTTCACGCTTGAGTCAGGAATGTCTCAGGAATTTCTATTTTAAACAAGGATGCCATAATTAACCACCACTTGGAACCTACCAACAATAGGAGAGGGTTAAAGTAAATATAGTAGTTCCTTAAGAGGAACAACGGAAAGCATTAAAACTCACCAACTTCGCACGCATTCCCACTCTCATGGAAAATGTTTATACAAAGGTTATAACAGACAACTGGTCAAGCTGGAGCTGCTGTAGGTGGAACCAAGTAAAGCACTAAGAGCCCATTAAATTTCGGTAATGCACTTAACATGGCGGAAGATGAGTTTTTTTGCTTCGTGAGTCAGTTACCTGACACATAGATGGGTTTCCTGATCGGTGGAATGGATTTCTGTGCCCCACATACACAGACAATCAAAGTTAATCAGTCCTTTGAGAAATCTCATAAAAACATCAGAAGATGCTGAGGTGTGTAGGACTCCAGAGTGCACCTTGGCTTGGCCTGCCATTTCCTAAGATTCATTTTGAAAAAGTGATGAATTGTTCAGAACTGGATATTCGCTTCAGGATTTGATTGCTGCAGCAAATGTTAGTGACTCGTTTCTTCTGAAGCTTTAGTCATTTGTCCTTTAAACCCACCCTGTTCCTTTCCCTTTAAAATGCTCTCCATACCAGCTCATCACGGTGTTTCACCACCTGACGCCCTGCACTACCGTGCTGCCCGGAAAACAACAGGAAGTGGAAACTGAAGCAGGAAGCACAGTACCTCCCTTAGTTAGCTATTATTAAGGGAATCCTTTACTTTCTAAAAATACTCCTGACTAATACAGATGGTTCAGATTACTGTAATATACAGCTAGTCTTTTAAATGGCTTCCCAGGAAATCCCACCTCTTCCTTAGAGTGTCATTGAATATTTTGTTTTAAGAACAATTTCTTGTATTAATTGATATGAAATATGTTCTGATTTCCATACATGTCCATTTAGTTCCTGCTGCCTGAAGTGTTCCAGTAATAACTATCCAACACTACACCCAAAAGTTAGGGTATTTTCATATTTTCAAACATACAGCAGAAGAATAAAGGGTCTAAATGATTTTAATACTGAAAGGATATGAGTGAATGTGATAGGAATCTGAGTAATGCATTTTTTCAGGCCCTTTCAGCAACACGATGCTAAGACAATGTATTACACAGAGGCAAAAGAATGAGGAGGAAGAGAGGCATGCAGAGAGAGAGAGAGTGATAAAAAGTAAAACGGGTGACGTAAGTGCTGTATTCAAATGACGGGCTCTCTCTCTCTCTCTCTCAGCACTAGGCATATCACACTTGAGTGAGTGTAAACATAGACACATGAGCACAAAATTCCAGGTCACCAGTATACCTACTCAAACTATATAACTAGAAACACACACACACACACACACACACACACAAACACACACACACACACAAAATTCATTATCTTTTGCCTAATCCTATATTGGGTTGGCATTGGGGCTCCCCTGCTGCCCATGCCCATCCAGGGGAGAACAATTCAGGCATTGGGAAAATATTCCCAGAGCAGGGCAGCAACTCTCCAAGACATCTATTTACTACTTGGAATTATATACATTACTATTTATTATTTTAAGTTTATCCATAACACCTATTTTTAGTACAATTCCACACATTAGGCATCTAAATTAAAGAGCTCAATGTACATCTGTGTTTACCAACAGCTTCCTTGTGCATAAGCTAAAAATAAGGTTACAAAATCACAG
The DNA here is from genome assembly GCA_019802505.1 of Corydoras sp. C115. NCBI lineage: Eukaryota > Metazoa > Chordata > Actinopteri > Siluriformes > Callichthyidae > Corydoras > Corydoras sp. C115. Next base: position 2,966,088 of record JAFMOC010000022.1, on the reverse strand, counting down.
GGGTCTATTTTTCCTCTCCTCTAGACATTACTGGCTAATTTAACATTTACTACTACAGAGTTAACAACCAAAACAGACCCTTCACCTAAAATGTGACCCACAGACACAATCAGTAACCAAAGGTTCCTTGAAAATGAAATGAGGTAAAGCATGAAAAAAAATGTTTTTCAGAATAAATAAAATTTAAGAAGAAATGAAAAATTTTGTAAACATTTTCCATAAAATCTATGCAAATTGTAAATATAACATACAAACAGTGATCAACGTAAACAAATTCAAAGATAGAATAGATAAAATAATAGAAAACAAATACAAAATGTAAAAATAGCAAAAACCTTTTCAATGCTAATAGATGCTTTAAATACATTTGTTAACACTTTAAACACAGCTGGCTGCTTACCCTAAGTAGACACCAATGCTGCTTGTTCTTTGGAAACTGAATCTGACTGTGGTGGACATGAATGTTTCTCAGAGCCACCAGCCATATGCAGCGGGGTTCGGGGTCACTGCAGTCCACCCCTACAGGAAACTCAAAGCACCATTTCTTATCATCTAGTGCTGGCACCTCGGAAACGGACTGTCGTTCTACCAACATCCCCACTCTGGTTCAACTTCTCCAGTTAACAAGGTAAAAAAAACAGATGGTAATGCCTAGAAAAAGACATGTGGTCCTCATACCTTGGACAGGAAACCGTAATCACCATTCATCAAATAGATAACAGTATCATCCACATTGTTTTTATCTTCTTCATGATCCATCCATGTAATGTATAAAGTGACTATTACAGTAGATAAATGATGATGTACAGATGATGTCTAGAGAATCACCTGCTTCTGGAATTTTTAGCCATCACCTCATACTTGGTAGTTGTTTGGGACAATTTGTCCATGGAGAACTGCATTTATTCAAGCACTGGGTTGTAAGAGGTAAAAAAAAATAACAAAACATAACTTTGTTGAGAATATCTTCTGAGAGTGTTTTCTTTGGCATGTGTATTTCTATTCAAATTATCTCCATGCTCCTCTGGTAAATGCAATTGGAATGCTATTCTTCCAGTATATATTGTATCCAATACACACTAACGATTCTTCCATCCATCCATCATCAGTGCAAAAGTGACAGATTACAAATAAAGGCACGTCCACTTCCACGGTCCAGAGATTCCAGACCCAAAGATTATTCAAAAAGATGGTCCTCTTGTCAGCCTGATGTGTGCACTGGCAATCAGGAGACCGGTTGTTATACTCTTTATTCCTTTCTGTCTAAGTTCAAGTTATTTTCATTAACATACTTAAATTTAGAGTTCCTTTTTATTTCTCATGTCTAACATGGTCCAGCTTTTCGGTGGTGTGACGAGCTGCTCTCCTCATGTAGTGGCTCTATCTTATATTCTCTCACTCTTTCTCTCTCTCACTTACTCGCTCACTCACACACACACACACACACACACACACACACACACACACACACACACACACACACACACACACACACACACACACACACACTCTTTTTCCCTGTCGAGTCTGACTCACTAGCCTGTGTCCCACTGCTGGATGAACCCATATTATAAAGCTGAGACTGAAAGAGTAATCTCTTCACATAAATGATTTATTTTGGGACCTTTTCCTGTACTGTTATCTGTGTATCATTAGGCAGACAAACTCACAAACGCATTCACACCTAGATATTTAGCATATTCCAAACAACTATTTGGCAGCTCCATAAGCAAAGTTCTAATCACCCCACAGTGATGAAGTCCAAATAAGAAACATTACAATTTAGTTAGGACTGATTTTTAAAAATATAAGATTGTTTTTGTTATTCGACAATTTCAACTATTCAACTATTTTGGTACTTAAACAAAATTTAAAAAGTGAATATATAAAACATTTGTATCATACACATTGCAGCATTATGTCTGTATTAAAATTTACCTTTCATAAAACAACATAACCCTTAAACGTCTATTGTTTAACTCTAGATTATGGTTACTGTGCGGTCATTACGGTGTCTGTAGTTAAGTAAATGTTCTATTGGGACTAGAAAGCTGGACTGATTTTAGATCTGTTATGATACAACTTCTTGATTTCTATTTGCAACTTATTAAAATTGAACTGCATGTTTAAAAGATAAGCCATATTTTCTTCATTACATTTGTGTTACATGCATGGCTCAGTGGGTGGTGCTGTCGCCTCATGGCAAGAAGGTCCTTCCTGGGTTATGGTATTTCTGTATGGATTATGAATGTTCTTGTCATGTGTCGGGGGTTCCTCTGTGACCTTCTGTTACAGTCCAAAAACAAAATCTATTTATATAAACTGCATTATATAGCTTTTCGTTGTGTGCATGAGTGTGTCTGTTTTTAGAAAACTATCGTCAAATGGTTTTAGTTAGTAAATTGGTTGCTGACTGTTAAGTGATTTTTTTTTGCTGTTTGAGTTTTTGCTCTGTTCTTGGTGTTGTATGTAGGCTACTAACTACATAAATAATTCCTACCAAGCAAATGAATGAACGGTAGGTAAAGAAAGAAGCCAACAGTGTACATAGTGTTTGTTCATTTAATTCTAGAATTACTACTTTGTGTTTTTTTGCTATGTGAACATAGTTAACTAAGTTTTTTTTTCAGAAGTACATGTTTGGTACTTGTAACAAAGCAAATTGCTGAAAAGCTTGAGCAGGAAAATGTATTATTGTAATTGTAACTGTGGATTAACCTCCAGACTCCATTAATATGTACTCATACAATGATTCCACTCCTGACAGCTGTGTTAATGCATCTAATGTGCCATTGACCTAAATATATCTATGTACTGACCATTATTATATAATACAAAAGCACTGCTATTGTGTGAATGCTTCTCCTGTTTGCTCGCTAGTAGCCGCACTGCTAAGCAGAGTATGATATCATACACAGACAACATATAATGTGCAAATACAAGTTAGGTAACAGAAATTAATAATAGACTAAATTTTAGTACCAGGGAGTTTTTCCTTTTCACTGTCACTTTGTTTTTTTCTTTGGGAGTTCAGAATTAGAAAACTGTAAGGTAGTATTGAGACAATGCACTATTATAAAAGACTATAAACAAGAACTGGAACAAAATTTAAACCAGCTGCCAAACCTGTCTGACCACTTCAAATGATTATTGAATTATTTATAATTTATTCCTGTCTTAAGTGCAAAAAAATCTGAAAAGTCGTCATGCAATAATATGAATGCCTAAATAAAACAAAAAATATAAATAATATAAACATGATGCGGTGGCATGGTGGCTTAGTGGTCAGCACGTTCGCCTCTCAGCACTAGGGATTCCCGGTTCAAATCCCCATCTGGGTGGAGTTTCCATGTTCTCCCCGTGCCCACGTGGGTTTCCTCCGGGTTCTCCGGTTTCCTCCCAAAGTCCAAAAACATGGATCAAGTCAATTGAATTCTCAAAATTGCCCCATATAAAGTGTGTCTGTGTGAGTGAGTGTGTGCCCAGCGATAGATTGGCGCCCTGTCCTGGGTGTATCTGCCCAGTGCCCGAAACGTTCTCCCCTGGATGGGCATGGGGAACCCCACCGCGACCCTAATACATATAGGACAAAGCGGAAGATAATGAATGAATGAATGAATAAACATGATGCTTCCTTTAAACGATAGTCAGGAATAAATTCTTTTGTAAAACTGTTGGATTTTGGAGAGGTTATTTTGGATAAAGACAAAAACAAGCTGATGGGAGTCTTAAGAGACTAACTTACACTAAATATTCAGGCAAATCTGCATTCAGTGTCCGCATTTTTATTTAAATTTTTATTTTATAAAAGCAATGTTGCATAATAATAAAATATTTGATTAAATGATTGTACAAAATATGTTCACTTACATGCATTTTATAAATCATTCTCAAGTATGTGTTGGAATTTAAGGGGTGTCACTAATTTTGGCCACGACTGCAAAGCTTAAACAATTAAGTAACAACAGAATAAAAAGGTTGGCTGTATCTCATATTTAAAGTTGAAAAGCAACACTCAAATTTTTTTAATAAATAAGTACAGTATATATTACTGGACCAAACCATTTGTTGAATTCGAGTTTTCAAGTGAATTTGAGTGTTTTTATTTAGTCCCATTGCCACAGATTGCCACGGTATGAAATCATGAACCTTGCGATGAAATCTGTATGTTTTCAAAATTGTGGGAAAAGTTTGGAAAAGCACTTTTCTGTTTTAGCATTAATGTACCTCAGTGTACAATGCATAGTCCATTAAAGCATGCTTAGGTGAGTCTGATGAGAAGTAATTGACCTGACCCCAACCCCACTGAACAAACACCATTGAGATGAACTAGATCAGAGATCAGGAGCTATGGTCCACACTACTGTCCTGGAAGCTGCTAAATCCACTCATTATGAAAGTCATACATTTGTCTGAGTGCAACCTAAGAATTTAAGTATTTTAGAAACTAGGCGGCACGGTGGCTTAGTGGTTAGCACGTTCGCCTCTCAGCGCTAGGGATTCCCGGTTCGAATCCCCATCTGGGTGGAGTTTCCATGTTCTCTCCGTGTCTGCGTGGGTTTCCTCCGGGTTCTCCGGTTTCCTCCCACAGTCCAAAAACATGGATCAAGTCAATTGAATTCTCAAAAATTGCCCCATATAGAGTGTGTGTGTGTGAGTGAGTGTGTGCTCAGCGATGGATTGGCGCCCTGTCCTGGGTCTATCTGCCCAGCGCCTGAGATGTTCTCCCCTGGATGGGCATGGGGAACCCCACCGCGACCCTAATAGAGGATAAAGCGGGAGATAATGAATGAATGAATGAATTTTAGAAACTGTTTAAACTAGGCCTAATCTACACTGACTGAATGTGCCTAAATATGTATGCATGTGTTCACCTGCGCGAGCAGGTGTGTGCTTGTGTGTGCATGTGTGCACTGGTTTTGCAGTGTATGTACTTTAGCAAATTATTTATTCATCCCATTGATTTGAGTTATATAATAGCTATATATAGCTATATAATGAGTTATTTTAATAGAATTAAACAAAAAACATACACACCAAATACAAATAATTATCATAGTCTAACATATTCAGGTTTATATTCCTGGCCCAAGAACAATGATATGTTTGAATGACAAACATATATACTTAAATATTTGCATGATATGTAGGTTAGAAAATAAGATAATATTAAAAACATCTTGTTTTATTGAAAAGTGTATAAACAAGTAGTAAATACTGTGTGTAACTGCATTATGTGACTACAGTGTGTGACCACTGGAGGACATAGATCCATTGGTTTGTATTACTTTTTGAAAATAAAAAAAAAAAAACTTCCGGAAAGAATGTCCAGACTGTGTGTGCCATTAAAAATCATATGATTCGTTCATACAATCTGTTCATAAATGACACACATACTGACACATAAAGAACACAATTTAGAACCCTCTGTCTAAAATTACAGACCAAACCTTTCTTAATTATTTTAGAATAGTTTAACCTGATAAATGTCATTTCATTAATGTTGTAGACAGAGTGTAATGTGCTTTTTTCCATAGAATTTAGCAACTGGCTTAAAAAAAAGTAATACAGCAAGAGAAATATTTAAAACGCATGTTGAAATGAAGTGGCAAATTTGAACTCTGTCATGAATTTGAAAATTTCATTACATGAAGTATTTTAAAGATAACCTCTTAACCTCCTCGTTTATCTATTTTCACTCTCTGCCCATTTTGTTTGGTTACACTACTCTTCTCATGTTGTTTAATTACATGGTTACTCTTGTAACATTGTTTGGTTCATTTAGACACTGATTGTCCGCACAGCATTTATACATCATCATCAAACCATAACGAATTTTGAACAGGTTCACAATTTTTCAGCACACACAAGATCAATGTAATGCGGCAAAACGTTTTACTAACTTTGTAGTGCATTAGATTGTGCTGTATTTTTTAGACTATGTTGTGCATTCCCAGTTCGGATCGCCATCTGGGTGGAGTTTCCATGTTCTCCCTGTGTCCGCATGGGTTTCCTCCGGGTTCTCCGGTTTCCTCCCACAGTCCAAAAACATGGATCAAGTCAATTGATTTCTCCAAATTGCCCCATATAGAGTGTGTTTGTGTGTGTGTCTGAGTGAGTGAGTGTGTGCCCAGCGATAGATTGGCGTCCTGTCCTGGGTGTATCTGCCCAGCGCCTGGGACGTTCTCCCCTGGATGGGCATGGGGAACCCCCCGAGACCCTAATATAGGATAAAGAGGAAGATGGATGGATGGATTTGTAATAAAAAAACAATGAAGGTTTTATATAAATACGAAAATGAAGAAATGACTTAATTCCTAAAATAGATAAACCTATTAGTTAATGTATATAATGTTATAATTGGACAAAATACAATTATGATCTGAGGAAAGTTAGCAGACAAAGTAATACATTTTAAGTGAACATCTCAAATTTTAAGCTTCTATGTCACATTTTTATCACTCCATTCCTCTAAAACTAGTACCATTTATATAAGGAATAGTTAAGTGCTAAGTCTTGGAGTATCTGTAATTAATCATGTGATTAATGGTCATTTATTTAAAAAATCTGTACAAAATCAGATATGCATTTTCTAGAAGCAAAACCCCTAACATTTACACAAAGGGTTTTAATTAAATAATAATGTGAAACAGTAACTGGGACTAAAGAATAATATCAGCAATCTTCAAACTGATACTGAGAAAAGACATGGTGACCGACCTCATAAAAAACTCTTACCATGAATCTTTATGGATTCATGGACTGCAGCAAATCTCTCTTAACTTTTTTCTTTTCCTTTCTTTTAAGATGAAAATAAAAAAAATGTTACTTTGTCTATTACAGTTTCTTAATCTCAGTGGCGCTGCTGAATTATCGATACCTGACTGGAACAAGATCAGTTTGATCTCTATGGACTCTATACAAACAACATCTGTCATGTATATTCTTGCAGCTGAAATTGCTGTGTGTAAAAGTAGTTTTAATCATCATGACATATGTTAATCAATTTGGAAATCTGAATGTTGACCCTAATGAAGAAAAAACAAATAGATTTGAAAAAATCAGCAATTACAGAAGAGATTTTCAACCTACAGGCTTGCCCACAGTATATATACACAGAGAGGCTTAAGATTGCAAGACTTTTAAATTTAAATGGGAATCTTTAAATATATCAGTTCTTAAAAAATCTTTTTCACCCAGCAGGGGGAGCATTTCTGATTATCTTGCTGACTCCTGATATATTAATTCATTCATTATCTCCCGCTTTATCCTCTATTAGGGTCGCGGACACACTCTATATGGGGCAATTTTGAGAATTCAATTGACTTGATCCATGTTTTTGGACTGTGGGAGGAAACCGGAGAACCCAGAGGAAACCCACTCGGACACGGGGAGAACATGGAAACTCCACCCAGATTGGGATTCGAACCGGGAATCCCTAGCGCTGAGAGGCAAACGTGCAAACCATGCCGCCCCTCCTGATATATATCAGTTTATATAAAAACTGATATAAAAAGACTTTACTAAGTACTATTAAGCAGTGCATACCTGTGGAGGAAGTGAATTGTACTTTAAACACACAGTTTACTCCATGACTGTTCCAATTGTTGCAGTGGACATTTTTGCCTCACAGTAAGAAGGTTCTGGGTTAGTTTCCCAGACAAGGTGGACAAAGTACATTGTTTGTGGAGTTTGCATGTTCTTGTACATGTCTGCATGGCCTTCCAGCAGATGTTTCCATTTTCAGTCCAAAGACATGTAATTAGGGGTGAGCTGCAATATTCGCTGATTCGACGATTCAATTCGGAGAACCGTAGTCGACTATGAACCTCATAGTCGAATGTACCATTTTGACCACATGGGGGTGTCCATGGCTGCTGTTAAGCATTAGTTTTTACATGAAATGTATTTGTTTTCGTTATATATATAGCCTTTTGTCAAAAAAAATCATCATAATTTCTAGAAAAAAAAGAAAAAAGAAAAACAAAAAAAAAAGGTTTTCTTTTGTTAGAAAAACAAGTAAAATATAAAAAAAATCTTTTTTAAAAACTATGCTTATAGCGCCATCTTGTGGTGAAATTTTAACTGATTCGACTATCAGTGGACTATAGGGAAAATCTGACGAATCAGATTTGACTACGAAAATTTGTAGTTGAATACAGCCCTACAATTAAAAATGCTAAAACTTGTTTGTCCGTTCTGTGATGGACTGGTGAACTTTTCAATTTTTTCAAGATCATAAATAAATCATGGCCTTGATGACCTCCAAATCAAACAGCTTTTAGGAAAAAAAATCCTAAAGGCGTAGAGAGAGGAGGCTCAGGAACAAAATACATGAAACAGTGAAACAAACTAATTCCAATATCCACATTTTCCAGCACTCACTTTTGCTCTTAATGCCTTATACTTCATTAATAATCACTGCCTCTTAAGCTTTCTTTGACCACTTCTACACATGCTCACATTCCTTAACTAGCTCCCAGCTGAGCTGAAAATGTAACCCTCCTGCTTTCACTTGCTCTCACCTCCTTTTGAGCTCCTGTCAGTCCTCACCACAGGCCCCCTTTAAAGACATGTTACTTACTGTTTCTATCCACCTCAATTCAAAAAGGGACCTGAACAGTCACGTCTGACCTTTCACTTTTGACCCACACAGGCTGCTGCCCCTCCCGTGACACAGGAGCATGTCTCACCCCACTCTGAGCTTGGCAGAGACAGAGGCTCATTGTCACCACCGCATTTCAAAAGCAAGACCAAGCCTGCCTTGTACCTCCCACTCTCAAATATAAGCAAAGACTATTCAAATGCCCACTCTCTTTCTTTTGCCCACTTACTCTCTCATTTCACTTAATTTGCTTTTTCTCTTGACCAAAGTCTGATCACTTTAATTTGCTCTGTCACCACACTCATTGATGAATTTATGTTGCATCTTCTTGCACCCCTTATAGGTCAGACACATCCAGAAACTAGATGGATACAAAAATTCATTTAAGTCATTCCAAAATAAATGTAAAAATAAAAGTAAATAAAGCTAAAGTTACATGTTTAGATTTAATAAATAATTTGCCTTGACTCCCTGCTAATTTTTGACTAGACTCTAGACAGCAGGTATATTTATTCTGTTCTGTCTTTGCTGGAGTAACTTTGATGTATTGAGTCTGACGTACTAACACTCCTCCGCTGCACTGAAAGCCCATGTGCTCAATGATTGCACACAAACACATGAAAAACTAAGGCAGGAGGACAAGTTAATTATTTTTAAAAATTTGTAACGTACACACAGATAACTGTGTACTCAAGGACTGAATCCCATGGGAGAAAATCTGACTTCCAAATTTAGTATCCGCTGTGCATTGGTGGTTATTGCTAAAAAAAAATAGTCATTTACACACCTGAATGAAAATGACAGGACATATTATACAATATATTATGGAATATTTTTTACAATAAGATTCACTGTAATTTGGGAATAAATTACTGCAATACTGTTGTATTGTGTAGTTTTTACTTCTGTTCTATTTTTTTCTTTTTAATATAATTTAAATAATATATAAACACAACAAATGTAATTGGGTTTTATTGTTGATTATACAATAAAAGGAATAACATTTGAGAATTTTCTCTACCTTTTTTAACATTTCCAGCCGTGTTTGGTAAAGTCATTATAAACCTTTTTAAAGACAAAGCCTATGGTAAAGCCCATTGCTGCTACTTTAATTTTTATTTCTCAATAAAAACATTTATGAAAGCAAAAACAGAACTAATAAAACTGAGAAGAGATGGATAGAGCACACTGTGATTAGAGGTTGTTGCTGCCTCCACTTTTGCAGACTTTCCAGTTTTACATCAAACACAATTCAGGGAAAACTTAGTTTTCTCCATATTTCCCTTTTAATGGTTAAAAATTTGGTTTGACAAAATAAAAACAGGATAAAATAAGAGCTCTAAACACATGGTCTCTCAATTCATTGTATTTAGTGATGTGTACTGTAAGTCTACATGAGTGGTGCTCTCTATCTTTTCCCAAATTATACATTATACATCATAACCCTTCTCAAAATTATCCTCACTACAGTATATCATTGGGACCGTCTGCACTGCACAAAAGAAAATTATATAAGCAGCGTTTGGAGGAAAAAATAAGATATTTAATGACAGTTCAACCCAGCAATGATTTCAAACACTACCATACTTGTGGTATTCTAAACCTCGGGGCATCGTTACGAGCAAGAAAAAGTACAAAGTAAAGATGAAAAAAAACTAAAGTCAGTCCTGTTTCAAAAACAAAAAGGATCACAATGTAAATGTTGTTTAAATGCATTAGCTCCAAAAAAATTAAAAGCTGCATTAATTAACTTCTAGTACAATTTAGGAAAAATATGACTTTCTTAGAATCACCTTTTAACACTTGAATCAGTGATGACACTATCATAAAACAGATTTTGTGCAAAGAGAGAAAACATCTGTTCAGTGTTGATGGGGGTGAAATGCAAATGTGCTGTTACTACTGTGTTATAGAAAACATTCAAATAGAAAACATTTCAAATATTCCAGAGTATTTAAGGTGAACCTGTGAGAATACAAATTCTGAACTGCAATCGAAGAATTGAAAGTCCACAAAGAGATGAATGAAAATGTGATGTCATAAAAATATTCTTACACAAAAGATGATCAGAATATGTAGTAAACAACTTTTATAAGAACACTACAGATTATGCAACACCCTTCGGGTTAGCTGTCAAATACCTCAGTATTTTATTGCTTTAGCTGCTGCAGTTTAGCCTCCCACACATTACATGTTAAGCTGGAAAGTTGAAGGTGGGCTTGTAAGAGGAGTTCCAGTAGCATATCAATTGCATAAGTTCAAAAGTATGAGAAGGAAGCAGCTGGCCACAGCAAGTGCAAGCAATACTGTACAGTGTAGAACAATAAGCATTGACAAACATCTCCTGCTCTGTGGCAGCTTCAGTACAGACCACAATGTCCTCTCTGTCTGTCATGTGTGGGCTGACATGAGGGCATTCACGGTTTTCTTCCACTTTATTTTTAACGATCGTACACATATGCTTATGTTACACGGAATGATCAAATTCACCAGATGACGTAATCATTCTGAGGAAAGGGCTTTTCATTCACAGGTTATGGGGTGTGTCCACTGAATCAAGCGTGATACACTGCTGAAGTTATCATCACTTACGGTTCACACCTCACGCCGATTTCTATTTAAAAAGCACAGCAAATGGAATATCCCCAGTTAAAATGTGTAATACAGCATGCATAATTCTGTTAAGATGTGCATAATTCAAACACAAGCGTATAGTTTCAGCATGTTCCGATGTTTCACGTGACAACAGCTGGAAAACTTGGACTAAGCAGCAAATGCAAAATCCCAACGCTAACCGTGGGCGCGGTAGCTCAGTGGTTCGGGCGTTGGGCTGTCAATCTGAAGGTTGTGGGTTCAAATCCCAGATCCACTGAAGTTACCAGTATCTTGAGCAAGACCCTTAACCCTCATTGCTTCAGGGATGTTGTGATTAATTAAATAATAATGTGAAACAGTAACTGGGACTAAAGAATAATATCAGCAATCTTCAAACTGATACTGAGAAAAGACATGGTGACCGACCTCATAAAAAACTCTTACCATGAATCTTTATGGATTCATGGACTGCAGCAAATCTTTCTTAACTTTTTTCTTTTCCTTTCTTTTAAGATGAAAATAAAAAAAATGTTACTTTGTCTATTACAGTTTCTTAATCTCAGTGGCGCTGCTGAATTATCGATACCTGACTGGAACAAGATCAGTTTGATCTCTATGGACTCTATACAAACAACATCTGTCATGTATATTCTTGCAGCTGAAATTGCTGTGTGTAAAAGTAGTTTTAATCATCATGACATGTTAATCAATTTGGAAATCTGAATGTTGACCCAGCTGGAAAACTTGAACTAAGCAGCAAATGCAAAATCCCAACGCTAACCGTGGGCGCGGTAGCTCAGTGGTTCGGGCGTTGGGCTGTCAATCTGAAGGTTGTGGGTTCAAATCCCAGATCCACTGAAGTTACCAGTATCTTGAGCAAGACCCTTAACCCTCATTGCTTCAGGGATGTTGTGATTAACCCTGTGCTCATCTTGTAAGTCGATATGGATAAAAGGGTCCAATAAATGACCAAATGTAAATATGTAAATGTCTAACACTCACGCGGATGGTTCTAACGATTTCATAGATGACTTACGTCACTTTGTGATGCAGGTGGTATTCCAACAAGGCAGAAGGCAACTCCATTCATGACACTTAGTAAAAACTGGACCGTTCAGTCCAGACCCACGAAACGGTTAAACATCCAGCCTTACAAACAGCCGACTCTCCGCTCACTGCGGCCACAACACGAACATGTGTAATTCATCACCACTTCACTATTCCGACGTACTTTGTGTGGACTTTTGCTGACACACCCAACACAAAACACTTTCCTTCTCAGCTGCGGGTTAATCCCGAAAGAAACACCGCATTAAATGACGCACTCCACAACCCACAAACATCCCGCCCTCAGCACCACGCGCGAAGGGCGGGCTATTATGAAGCGAGGGCCTCCAATCCGCCAATCAGCAACGGCGCTTTGCCCGTCCGCGCGCATGCAGGGGCGGAGTCAACGCAAGTGGCAGAACCTTGGGCAGGTGCGGCAGCGTGGAGTGTCGCGCGCGTGGGCTGAAATAAAAATGGCTGTTATTAAAAGCTGAAAAGACTTTTTGACTGACATGTGTCACTGAGGGACGGCACGCTGGCTTGGTGGTTAGCGTGTTCGCCTCTCAGCGCTGGGGATTCCCGGTTCCAATCCCAATCTGGGTGGAAATTCCATGTTCTCCCCGTGTCCGCGTAGGTTTCCTCCGGGTTTTCCAGGTTCCTCCCACAGTCCAAAAACATAGATTAGGGTAAATTGAATGCTTCAAGTTGCCCAATATGAAGTGTGTTTGTGTGTGTCCGTGTGAGTGAGTGTGTGCCCAGCAATAAATTGGTGACCTGTCCTTGGTGTATCTGCCTAGTGGCTGAAACGTTCTCCCCTGGATGGGCATGGGGAACCCCCCTGTGACCCTAGTAGATGATAAAGCGGTAGATAATGGATGGATGGATATTTTACTGAGCGGTGCACGCTGGCTTAGTGGTTAGCATGTTCGCCTCTCAGCGCTGGGGATTCCCGGTTTGAATCCCAATCTTGGATTTCCATGTTCTCCCCGTGTCCGCGTGTGTTTCCTCCGGTTTTTCCCACATTCCAAAAACATGGATTAGGGTAAATGAAATGCTTCAAATTGCCCCATCTAAAGTGTGTTTGTGTGTGTGTGTGTGTGTGAGTGAGTGTGCCCAGCGAAAGATTGGCGACCTGTCCTTGGTGTATCTGCTCAGCATCCGAACATTCTCACCTGGATGGGCATGGGGAACACCCCTGCGACCCTAGTAGAGGATTAAGTAGAGGATAACGGATGGATTGATGTTTTCCTGAGTTTTCCTTTAGTTCGATAAAAAATGTCATTCAAGGCCTTTCAAGGGTTTACAGTAACTTTAGAACTCCAGAGTTCTGTAGTTTGGAACAAAATTTCAGCTTTTCCTTTTATTTGTACATTAGAATTTTTATTAGAACAGTAACTGATTCATCCTACAATTCATGTGACACATTGTAGGTAACACATGTGTAATTCATTCATTCTCATCTGCTTATCCTAATTTTTGGTGCTTGTTTCAGCAGATGTGAACATAGATGTCATTTAATCACCAATTTACCTACTAACACCTCTTGGGGACTTTCCACACACAAAAAAAAAAACCTGCACAAAAATCAAACCCAGGACTTTTTAGCTGTGAGGCAAAAGCACCAACCATTAACCGAATGGTATAGTTACATCATTTATAACGACTTAATAACCAACATAATACAAATACATCCATCCATTATCTTCCACTTTTTCCTCTACTAGGGTCGCGGGGGGGCACTGGGCAGATACATCCAGGACAGGACGTCAATCTGTCACACTCACTCACACAGACACACACACAAACACACTCTATATGGGGCAATTTGGAGAATTCAATTGACCTTGATCCATGTTTTTTGGACTGTGGGAATAAACCGGAGAACCCGGAGGAAACCCACGCTGACACAGGGAGAACATGGAAACTCCACTCAGAGTGGGATTCGAACCGGGAATCCCTAGCGCTGAGAGGCGAACGTGCTAACCACTAAGCCACCGTGCCTATAATACAAATACAATAAAGCAAAAAGGTAGAGAGGGTGTGCATTTTTGTGAATCACAGAAAAGGGGTGCTGTTAGGCACGACTCATAGCAGAGTGCAGTTACACTTCTTTCCTGTGACTTATTCACAATATTGCACAATCTGGAGTGCCTTATTACCCGTATTATAATTACAAACATAATTACGATATGATGATCCTATGATCTTATCTCGGTGGAGTTTCCATGTTCTCCCTATGTCCGCATGGGTTTCCTCCAGGTCCTCCGGCCTTCTCCCACAGTCCAAAAACTTGGTGGGGTTCCCCATGCCCATCCAGGGGAGAACATCTCGGGCGCTGGGCAGATACACCAAGGACAGGGCGCCAATCCATCGCTGGGCACACACTCACTCACACAGACACACTTTATATGGGGCAATTTTGAGAATTCAATTGACTTGATCCATGTTTTTGGACTGTGGGAGGAAACCGGAGAACCCGGAGGAAACTCACGCAGACACGGGGGAAACCCATGCAGAACATGGAAACTCCACCCAGATGGGGATTCGAACCGGGAATCCCTAGCGCTGAGAGGCCAACGTGCTAACCACTAAGCCACCGTGCCACCCTTATGGTAAATTGAATACTCTAAATTGCCCCACATTGTGTGTGTTTGTGTGTGTGTGTGAAAGTGATTGTGCCCAGCGATAGATTGGCATCCTCTCCTGGGTGAATCTGCCCAGCACCTGAAACTTTCTTCCTTTGATTTGCATGGGGAACCCCCCTGCGACCCTGGTAGAGGTGATGTTCTCATTTGTATGTTGCTTCGGATAAAAGCGTCTGCTAATTGACTAAATGTAAATGTATTAAATAAAGAGGATTTAGTGAAATATAATGAATGAATGGAAAACAGCCACATGTTTACAAGGATTTCATGCACTTTGCAAGCAATTTATTAGGATTGTTGATAACAGCTGTGTTGACATTATTGCATCACACAATTCCAAAAGTTATTTGTCTTACCACATCAAATGTGTTGGATTCAGAACTGGGAACTGAGAAGGCAATTACAGAGCGCTAAACTCACTTTATTTATTTAGTCATTTATGTAAAACAAGTCTGAAATGACTTTGTGACATGGTCCTTTAATCATGCTAAATGTAGCATTTTGAAGGTGAGTGAATTATGGGAATTAGCAGCTATTTTTTGTTCAGCTGTGTTCACACACACACACTCTCTCACTCTCTCTCTCGCTCTCTCTCTTTTTATTTTTAAGCTTATTATTATTATTATTATTATTATTATTATTATTATACTTCCAGTAAAGAAACAATGTAATAAAATATATTATTAACATTAAAATAAATTTGTAGCTTTGTTATTGATAAAATAATGAAATGTTAATTTCTTTAAAATAGACTGAATGATAGTTTCAATTAATGATTAATGGAATGATAAGCAAAGTGCAAATAAATTTGCATCTTTTGTAGACAAATAGACAGACCGCAAAATCAAGGGGATCCTGTATCCTGTCTGTGTGTCTTTGTGCTGACCTGGTCTACAGCAACGTCATCACGGCCTGCAGCAGGAACATACTGCTCAATGAAGCAAGACAAAGTTTTGAAGCTAACATTAGGTGACAATCTCCCAAGGCCAAAAGATACACGCATACACACACAGAAACCTACTGTATTACATAATAACTTTTGCATGAAAATACAATAGATGGTATATAAGGTATTAAACATTAATTGTACCGCCTACAGATTATACTGCATTGAAGGTTAATTATATTGGTATGTCACAAAGTGTCAATGACTCCAAAGGAAAAACAATTTTAGTGGTAATGTTAGATCATTAGATTTAGTGAAATACAAATGGCATTTCTGTAGCCATGCCGGAATAGGTCATCATTTAACACAAAGATTCATTAAATGCTAAAGATGCATAAATGTCTCCAAAATAGGTCACACAAAGGGCAACATAAAGGTCTGTTTAAATTACTATTTTTTTTTTAAAAAACATCAGAAATTCATATTTTTTCAAGTTTGATGTTGAGGTTGGTGGATGCATCAGTCCTAGTTCAGTCCTAGTTCATCTATAATCTACACATTAGGTGTTATATTACTCTGGCAGGCTCCTTTAAACTATAACTACTACCACACCACTGGGCAGTGAGATGAGGCAGGTGATTTAGTCTAGACACGAGAAAAATCTTGAGAAGAGGTTTCAGAGTTGATGAGGTTCAGCACTAAATAAAAGCAGGAAGGGTCTGGATGGAGGGAATGGGGTCTTCTAAGATACTGCATACCACAGGTCCTAATCCGATGTACTAACATCACTCCCATACCAGAACCACGATGTAACACGATTCCTGTGGCAGACACTTAGTCTTAAATGACTAAAGCTCAAGGGCCTATTTTTGACCCAACACAGTTAAGGTCATTGGAAAATATGTCATCAGGGTGTTCAGCATAAATAGATACTATTTACATAATAGATGTAATACTTCACACATTTGTACTCTATGAAATGTTGTAATGCAATTAAAATCTGCCATAATAGTATAATGCTGCTAAATGCTGTAAATTGATTTTACTAAATTTTAGTAAAAAATACTAAAGCTTGATCACCAGACTGACTTCAATTTGATTTACTAAAAGCTATGTTTGTGTTTAGATATATAATTAATAGTATATAATATAATATATATAATAGTTTGTAGTATCTGCAAAAAAGACCAGTCTAGTACTGTGGTTTATTAACTGAATCTCAAGAAACTCAACAAACAAGTAAGATAAGTGATGTATAAATGAATGCAAAAGCAAGCACAGCAGATATTTAGTTGTTTTGCAATAGAATATGAACATCTGCCCTGTTCAGGACAGCCAGCGTCCATCTGTCTATTTACAGAGTGCTTTGGAGATGTCTCTAAATATATAATCCACTAATCCTGTCAGCCTGCCAGTGATGTACACATCAGCAAACTCTATCCACCAGATGGCCCCAAAAATCACTTGTTCTTTATAAGATGGGCAGAGGCTGCAGTCTGTAAGCAAACACTAGCAGGGAAATATTGTACTTTTACAATATTGTTTACAGTTTACAGTCTAGGAACTATTTTAAACAATACAAATACGAAAAAAGAAAATGGAAAGGCTTATTACAACAATGCAAATAATTAATTGTGAACCAGTAATGTCACATAATGTCACAATTTGTAACATGAGTAACGTTTCTCAAACTGTTAGAAGCCATACCACACCACTCCCAGCATACATTGTTATATATATATATATATATATATATATATATATATATATATATATATATATATATATATATATATATATATATATATATACAACAACTATAAAAAATGATTCAGCATCAAGGTAAAAAGCAAGAACCAGCAACTACACAATTGCTATATGAATTAATTACAGTGTTTATAAAATGTTGGACCATTGTAGTTGTGAAAAAAAATAAAACTACTTAAATATATATATTTTTTCTGATTCACATGCAACAACACATTAAGTGAATGTTAGTGATTACCAGTGGGCAGCCATTTTCTGAGGTTTGCAAAAGGACAAGTCATGTACATTATTTATTTTCTGGATAAACTTTACTGTAGATGGCACTGGGTCAAATTGCAGGGGTATATTTGAATAGTCAAGATAAAAATACTATTCATTTTACTCAAATCAAGTGATATGTCAGGCATCTATTAAGTACCAAGCTAAAGTTAAACCCAGAATAGATAATACTATTTAAAACTGTTATTTAAAAATGGATAACCACCTAGAAACCAAATATCTCAACTGTAAATTTCTATGTTACAAGTGTTATAATGTGTCGTATTTAAAAGTAAAATAATATACTAACTAGTCATCACTTAAAAAATATAATAATATATATATTTTTAAATGCTGCATTGTTACAGTATGCACAGTAAATTAAAATAAGCAAATTGGTTGGGGTTTAGATAAACAGTTCCAGGTCAAGCCGGCATTTGAGTTTACTCTCATTTCCTCTCAATTGAGAAAAAGGGGAATTGTGATGGAATCAGACAACCACAGAATCTCTTAGATCACTTACTTTTAGTTTAAATGTACATTTGTTTTGATGAAATCTATTTTTTACTCTTAGCAATAAGTATTGAGAATTATTTTTATTTAGTTTCTGGTCAGGTCATATAGGTTACTTAGGTTACTAAGAAAATTTAAATATTGAAAGTTTCAAAAACCTTCAGTTTGTAAATTTACTCTTAATAACAAAGATTTTAGTGTGTTTAATGAAATTTCATTAAACACACTAAATTGGGTCCAATAAATGACCCAATTTAGTGTGTTTAATGAAATTTTAGTGTGTTTATGAAAATAATTCACATCGTTCAACTAATTTCAATAACAAGAATGCAACACACTCTAACAGACTAATTTTTTTTTCAGTTTTTTTATTTTTTATAAAGCTGTTGAGCAGGATGACTTGCTTGATTTTATATACCTGATCTGTATGAAGCACCTAAATTTACTGATTAACTATGTGTTCCAGTTCTGTTGTCCCTATAGTATTATACACTGATGATCCATGCCATGGTTGTTGATGCACTCACATACCATCACAGATCACTTTTCATTGTTAACTGGATGGTCTTTCTAATCTAATTGCATTTCTTGACATAGATGGAGAATCTGTGTCAGGGATGTTCCAATACCAGTTGTTCAGTTGTCACACACCGTCAGCAGCAGTATTAACCCTTGGCTAATTTTGCTCTATTATTTCCACTGAATAAATGTGTTTTGATTAAATAAAATAAGTATCACAAAATGTATAAGAAAAAAAAGTTTTGGTGCTTAGAAACATTGTCTTTGAACTTACTGATGCTTGGTAAAAAGTGAAACAGGACTCATTCCTGTGACGATCAGAACAGAACAAAATAAGAGAAAATGTTCAGATGCCAGGCTTAAATTTTATTAATTTGAGGCTAAACAAGAAAACTTTTCTATTTAGAGAGGGACGGGGGACAGGTCAGGGTTCCTCAGGATTGGGGAGCTGGAAGATTGGTGCAGACATCAGATGGGCCCTGAGTTTGTCAAAGGCTTGCTGTGTTTGATCGGTCCAGGTAAACAGCCGCGTACCCCTTATGAGCCTCTCGATCTTCAAAACAGAAGTCCTGACCGGACTCATATTAATACCTGTGTAACTTTGGCAGATTTTTTATTTATACACAATTTTAAACCACTTATTTTGTCTCCTTAACTATTTTGAATCTGTTGTATGTATCAATTTCCAAATTTGTTTATATTTGGTCTGTAAAATAAAGGTTCAAGTAGATGAGGCATATGGTTATGGAACCAGCCTAGTGACTTGAAGGTCTCCGGTTCGATTACAAGGCACCTAACCTCAATTGCTCACTGGGTGCTGTGCTGTAAAGGGCTGCCCACCGATCCGCGCACGTGTGCTCATTTCATTCAGTGTGTGTACGTGTGTGTTTCACTGTACAGATGGGTTAAATGTGGAGGACTAATTACTTTGTGTGTAAATACAGTAAAATAGATCACTTTATTATTTATTTAGATTGAAAAACACAGTTTTTGTCGATTTTCAGAAAATGTCTCAACTGGTATGAAACCAATATCAACCAAAAAGCCATCTGTGGTCACTCACGAAGGCCTGACCAACAACATTAATGCCTAAGCCTATATATTTCCCATGTGTACTGTGCAGTAACAAGCTATAACAATATAAAATATGTTTGTAATATTGTAACTATTAGGTGTGTCTTTTTATAACAAGTTGCTCAGCTGTATTGTTATTGTGAAAGTATTAATGTATCATTAATAAGAAATGACATGTTATGGAGGTTTTTTTCCTGTCGCTTTCCTGTCGCTTTGCTTCTGTGTATGTTATGAATTTGATCAAGCCCACACTGCTTAACTGAAAATCCCCAAACCACATTTACATTCACCCAGAGAACAATTATAATAAACAAGATCAATGTATGTGGTTTTGGGAAAATTGTTTGCCTGTTAACTCAAATACTGCATTTTCAAATGCTAATCATTTTTAGCAAGCCATACAAGAGATTTCACAATAGATTTTACCATGTTGTAAACAGTTTTAAAGGTAAATAGCAGAATATGGGCATGAGAAAATATGCAACACCACATCTGAGTCACGTAGACTCCTGTGCGCCTCCACAAACCCACAGAGGTTACACAACTGCTTTAATCCTGCTTCCTTAATCTGCCTATATCTCCCACTACCAATGTTTGCTCTTATCAACCACCCTTTATTCAACACTGCCACTAATGCTAGCACAAACCAAAAACACATGTACAGGATCACAAACAAACATATCTACAAATCACGCAATTGCCTGATCCTCAGCCCCGCCTCTCACTCCACTATGACTGGAAAAGTGCAGAAAATAAACACAATACAGAAAGCTGTGTTTACATCCTGGAAACGCCTGGTTTGTTTTTTCAAAGGCTATGATCTCATTGAGGGACCGATGCTAGACACAACCACAATTATGACTTACGATTTGTCATTTTACTTTTTAATTTTAAAAGTCTTTTAAACATGTTCCTGTTTGTCTTTCATCTATTTACAAGTATGCTTTCCAAGATCTTTACATTACAAATACATACTGAAAAATTCATATTTATATATGATGTGTAAATATGTTAATAAAGATTGTAGTAGCTAGTAGGGCAATGTAAAAAAAAAATAGTGGATTTGTGCTAAAAATTATGGTTAATTATATGATGCTCTGCTTGTAATTTTAAAGCAGTCTACCAAACACTAAACAGTTTGTCTTAAAGCAACCTCATTTGAGATTACAATTTTTTTAGACTAAACAAAACAAGAGTGAAAAAGGGACAAGTGTATATGCCAATGAGATCTTTACTGTTACAATGTAATTTTATTTTATTGGTGATCTGGGATAGTCTGTGCTGGCATTTCACCTCTTTACCCAGCTCACCATTAGGAGAGAGCTGAAATGATGCAATTACAGGGAGCCCTCTTGACTAAGTGATCTGCAATATCTGCCGTTTTTCGTTATGCTGCTCTAGTTATTTTGGACTCACATTCTGCACTGTGTCAAATCACACTTTGACTACAACTCAATTATCTTTAATTACTTAATCTGTTTTCTTTGAGGCATAAGCAGCTTCTTTGAGGTATCATCAGCTCTTTAGCCATAACCCTGCCAGAGCAATGTGGCTATGACAGTTACTGGACAGAACCTTGATATAAATAATGGAACTTGAACTTATTTTAATACATAAAGGCTAGTCACTTATTACATCTTTTTCATATGATAAAACACCAAATATCAAAGTGGTATGAAACGTTTAGATCAAGCTTTCAGAGTTCTCAAAGCCGAGGGTTGACAGGGCACATATGGAGTGCAATCACTTAAATATCATCTCCCCTGCAGTGCCACACACAAATGATGTCACTGTGATCCCCTCTCAGCCTGCAGCTGCTGTGATTATTATGTCATTTTGTTTCAACAAACAAAAAAAAGCTGTTAATGCCAGAGCAAAACTTTACACACTGTTGAGTATAGGGGGTTCTGAGCCGAGCATTGTATGGATATGTAGGTGATGTTAACCAATATTGCTAAATAATTAAATCTCATTTCATGTTCAAGTCATATTCACAGCAAGTTTCAATAACATTTCAGTAACACATTTTGTGAGATTTGGTTAAAATGCCTGGTGTCGTCAGTAGATGAAATAAATGTTAAGTCCAATGTCTGCATATTTTTCTGAAAGTAGGAAATGAATTAAATTATGAGCACAACCTGCATTTGATCAATCAGGACAGACTAACCTTTTTAGGTGACAATAGAGAAATGCTAATACTTTCTTTTAGGGTATATTTTCATTGTTACATTATGTTATTTTACCGATGCTTGATGGTTAGCATTAATGCACCAGGTGAACCCTGATACAATACCCCTTGAGCAATAAGGGTTAACGACCTCATTTATAGTACTAATTAATTGCTGATCTATAACGTCTCAGGACATATTTATTATCTCACTCATGTCTCATTTAGAAAATCACTTGTTTCCCCTAAAATTCATTCATTCATTCATTATCTCCCGCTTTATCCTATATTAGGGTCGCGGTGGGGTCCCCATGCCCATCCAGGGGAGAACATTTCGGGCGCTGGGCAGATAGACCCAGGACAGGGCGCCAATCTATCGGTGGGCACACACACACACACACACACACACACACACACACACACACACACACAGACACACTCTATATGGGGCAATGTGGAGAACTCAATTGACCTGATCCATGTTTTTGGACTGTGGGAGGAAACCGAAGAACCCGGAGGAAACCCACACGGACACGGGGAGAACATGGAAACTCCACCCAGATGGGGATTCGAACCGGGAATCCCTAGTGCTGAGAGGCAAACGTGCTAACCACTAAGCCACCGTGCCACCTCCCCTAAAATTGATCAAGACAAATAGTTTTAGACAAAGATGTGACATGAACCTGCACAATCACTGTTTTATACAAATAAGATAAGATCAAAACAGTCTTTGGATAAGAAATGATTAAGTTAATATTAGACCCCTGTCTTTAATAAACTAGTTGATTTTTTTGGCAAATCTGAGCACAACGTGAGACTTTATTAAGATCGCTACTAAAACTTAAGAGGAGACATGTGTAAGATTACTGAGCATTTGAGCAGCAGGAGACCTATGATAAAGTCTCCGTTGTCTTTCCATTTGATTGCATTGTTGACTAGGAGAAACTACAGAGAATTGAATGAGATCTCCTTTTTTATTTCTTTATTTTCCTCTCCAACACACTGATCACTAATTTACCATGCCTTGCTGCAAACACCCAACAAAATTAAAAGCAATTAGCTTATTGACATGTAAAATATCTGATTCTAATTCCAATCTCTCTGTTTACATAGAATCCTGCAACTTTCTAAACTTAACTAAAGTTCAAATTATGCCTTCACGACTTGCAGCATAGTTTAAAAGCATTAACCTTTTTTATAGTCTGTTTTTGATGAGCTGATGTTTTGTCTGTGCACCACTGGATGTAATTTTTGTAAATGTCTCTAAATGCAACTAGATTTGTATGTGTATATATATATATATATATATATATATATATATATATATATATATATATATATATATACACACACACACACACATATTTAGTTGCATTTTGAGACATTTACAAAAATATTTGTAATACTTCCTGCCAAACAAGATTTTTTGTCTACAACTACGTGGATGTTTCCCAACTGAGGAATGAAGAGAGGGAGGAGAAATGCAGGATGTGTAGTTGTGGTATTGACTCAGTTTTCAAAGAAAAGTTCCTTACTAAACAGTGCGCTGAAATGTGTAAACTTGTTTAAATAGCCACAATGTATAAACTGTCTCTGATGAAACACTGGTGCAAAAGTAAGAAAAGCCCTATTTGTGTTTCCAAAGCAGTGTGCTTTTGTGTGGGGGAAAAAAGCAGATACTTGAATTCATATAAAGACACTGTGGATGAAAAAAATGACTTTTTCTTGGCCCTCACATTCTATTTGTTGATCTGTCTGTCAGCCAAAGACAGTTAGACTCTGTAGGGCTAGTGAAAAAGCTGTATAAGCATTCTTTTAGGTACAAACAGAACTGGAACCGAAGAAATCCTTTTTTTCTACACAGTCTTATTTTGGGTCAGCCTGCAGCAAAAACACAGATAATTGGATTGAGTAAACAGGGGCAGTCTTTTTAAAAGGCATTCTATTTTAAGATCTATGCACACATTTAATGCATCTAAAACAACACTGGAAAGGCGAGTTTATACAATTTGGACAAAAGAGATTTGTGTCCATGGTTAGCATAAAACAACACAAACAGCCCCTTAACCCCATTTGATATTGTATGTACTTATTTTAAATAAACCAGTATAATCACAATGCAGTAAGCATTCCACAAATAACCCCATTTTAAAATGAATACACCTTTAAATGGCTTAATTTCTTGTTTGATAAATTTGACCTCTATGTTGGTATAAGAAGCATTTCCCACACATTACAGCTACAGTATCTAAACTCCCCAAAATATCAACCATAATAATAACCTGACTTATTTCAATTAAAAAATTATAAATATATTCAAATAAACAACCATATCTACATGCCTAATTAAAAGATGCTACTTTTAATTAAGAGCAAATCACCATCAAACCAAAAGTTTTGATTTGCCAAAACAATTTTCATAATATTAAGACATACCAGCAGCCTTAAGTGCAGGTTAGTTTCAGCAGTCAACAGGTCTAACAATTCTCAAAAGACATTTGAAAATGACCCAACAATATAACAACAGACTGCATCCACAAAATTGGAGAAGGCTAATAATCTGCAAATGCAGATAAATTGCTTTTGCAGTTATCCGTTAGCACAAAATGATGACATCTCCTACTCTAGGACATGCCTAAAAACAAACCAGGTATGACTTTCATGCAAGTTATGAGTGAATATACTATAAAAAAAATGTTATGACAAAGGGCTAAAATTAGGCTTAGTTACTTGGAGTAATGAGGCACTCTGCCTGTGGGAAATGGAGCAGAGAAATAGAGGGTGTGTCTTCCACCTCATGGATACAGAGAAGTCAGTGGGGATGAGGTTGGCTACACATGAATCCTCTGCTTTACCCTTTAGAAATGGAGACTCGGTCATTTTACCTAGTCATGCTTAAGTTTGTTAAAAGTTAGCCAAACAGACAGCTTAACTTTATACTGTCAATCAAAAATATATAAATGATGAATTTAAAGAGAATAAAATAGATTAAGAGAGATTTGCACAGTTAGGGAGAATGATAGACATAATTGGCACCACAGAAAATCTGTGAGACAGTACGAGTTGGATAATAGCCTTTGGGCAGAAAGGAACAACTACCACTGAATCAGACCACTCAGCCTCTATCACTTTCACTCACTCACTTAAACATTCAGACAGAGACACAGACACACACACACAGACACACACAGACAGACACACACATACTCTCTCTCTTCAGATAATTGCCCCGTCTCTGTACTTTAAGTGCATTGATTCTGATAGTTCACCAGCAAGTCCTTTTCTTTAGTTGCATTTCTATTTTGTCTTATTGCTCTGCTAACCTTACAGTGCCCAAAGATCATGTCATTACTCTCCCAGTTCCTAATTTCTGTCAAAACCTCAGAACTGATATAAATCTAGTCAATGGATTTTCATACTTAAAAAGACAAAAAGTAATAAAAACATCAGCAACAAAAAAACTCTATCAGCATTGTGCTTGCGCTTGACTGGTGATTCCCGATTTGAGATCTGGATAAAATTTTCAAGGAAGTTCGAATGCGTTTGTGTTTAACCTAAACTTTATTGCAGTACATCAGGGATTGTTACAAAAAAGGGCATTTCGCTAAGCTGATCAAAAAGTCACATATTTGCCTCATACTGAAAATATATAGGCACTTATTGAATTTCATAGTTTTACAAAGTTTAAAGCATGGTTACACGTTACACTTTAGCATCCTCATTTTAAAAATAACGTTATGACATAAAACCTACTTTTGGGCATGGGGAACCTCACCGCGACCCTAGTATAGGATAAAGCGGAAGATAATGAATGAATGAACCTATGTTTCGTATAATGTTTTCATATAAGAGGGATATCTATTTCACATATGAAAAATCAGGACAAATCAATGTATTATACGTATACGTATAGTTTGTCAAGACAATCTTCTGATGTTCTTTTATTAAATTCAATAGCAAGAGATCACATATAGTTTAGGGCCAAAGCCACATTACATACCAACATAAGACGCACAATTGAAGGTGGGCCAAAGCTTAAAGAACCTAGGTTCCCAAAGCATCCTTGACCTCATTGTTAAAGAAGCTACAACAATCACCGCTGGATGTTTTTCTTTACACTCACAGGCACTGAGGACATTCTTACCTTAAATGTGTTGGAAGAAAGTGCTTTACTGATATTGTGATAAATGTAAATTTAATAAATAAACTGGACTTTGGTAAGTTTCCTAAGGATACATTTTAATAACAGACACACCCTTGTGATCATACATGTTTAAATACAGTTTTAGTCAGTGTGCTGCTAAATCTTCCCATAAAGTCATATAAATAATAATTCTACCACTGTAACAGAGATGCACTAAACATGACTAGCATGCCAAATTAAATTACTGTACTGTGGCAATGCTCCCGTTGTTGCAGCTGAAAACCTGCTGTTAGTAGGGCTCATTGGTGTACCCGTGAAGGGTTTGAGCATTAACTGTACCCATGCAACAGGAGGGCATCCACTGTGAGACTTGTTTACAGCCAAATATATGTGCAAGTGTGAACCGAGCGACCTCCCTCTTACTATACAACCCATCTCACCTGAGCCATGTCTTCAGTGAGCTTGTTCAAACTTCCTAGATGCTGGCATGGTAATGATCCTTGGTTGTTCTTTTTGTGCTTGCCCTCCAGAACAGGATGGACTCATCAATGTCTCTGTATCTCTTATAAGAGACCATTCTCTTCTGTTAAAGATCCAATATCTGCCCTTCGCTCTCCTTCTAGCAGTGATGACTGGGGCTCCCTGCAGATGTTTTCTCCACCTCTCCCACTCGTCAGATGTCTCTACTCGTCTATCAGGCGTGGAAGCAGCCAAGCACAGATGAGGGACACGTGTGATCCTCCTTTCCTTCCTTTAGGTCATGAGGAAGCATATACGACTGTGCTCCTGTTTCAAATGTATCTACTGCAACTCATTTGCTCACTCACTCTCACTAAGCTGGATTCATCTCTGTGCCTCGGCTCAACGCTCTCTTCCCTCCCTTATTTCCCCTCCTCCCCACCTTTGTCACCCCTCCCCCTGCCTCCCTCTCTTCCTCTGATGGTACAGTACACATGCTGCATTACCGGATGAGGATCTCAGGGAGAATGTGAAGAAAGGTCATGTGATCAGATGGCTCAGAGTGCATTGGGCCCTCCAGCAGCAGACACACCCATTTTTCTATAGATAGAGAGGAAGACCGCTGTCACTGTTGACAATCATGACCACTGATCCTACTGGTGTTAAAAGGCCATATGCTCTTACTCGGTCTCATTCTCTGCTTTCATTGTAAGGAACTCTGGGTAATGTAGTTTTTCCATATGAAATAGTCATTCTGGAAGACAAAGGCATATCCAAACAAATGTCATTTTCAGTACAAACATAAATTATTTGAATATATAAAAATAACAAAGCTTAAATTACATATTTTAAAATTGTAAAATAGCAATAAATTGTAAAAATAGCATTATATGAAAGTCTTATAAGTTCCAATTCTAATTAAAAAGAGTGTAATGATAAAATGTTTAGTGCTACATATAAATTAATTAATAACATAATAAACAGCTAAATATAAATAAATTAACACATTTACTAATATTATTTAGTAATTGTTATTATATATGCAAAATATACAAACTTATTGAGTCACACCTAATTAAATTCATTTATCTAATTCAGTCCCTTTTATATATGTCTTTTAGGACCTTTATGATTCTCATTCAGTGTTCAGTCAGATGGAAGCATACAGTTGTTCAAAATAGAAGGCTGTTTGTTTTTCCCGTCAAGTGCAAACACCTAAATGAGAAGCATTAAGGTCCTAAAAACTCCTGTATATAAAACTATATTTTTAAAAAGAGAGAGAGCGAGATAAAAAAATAGATATGTTTAGATTTATCTTATATGTATTTCATTATCCACCACTTAATCCTATACTAGGGACTTGGGTTGCCATCCAGGGGAGAACATTTCAGGCGCTGGACACACTCAGGACAGGGCATCATACTATTACTGGGCACACACACACTCACACAGTCCGACCTACATACTCTGTATTGGGGCAATTTAGAACAGTCAAAACCATGTTTTTGGACTTAAGAGGAAACCGGAGAACCCAGAGTAAACCTACACAGACACGGAAAGAACACCCAGACTGGTATTCGAGTGCTGGAAGGCAAACGTGCAAACAACTAAGCCACCATGCCTTCATTTTATGCTTTATCTCATAGCATTAGTGATACAAATAACCTATGTAGTAATGCACCACAGTATCATTACTGATAATTAGAAGTGTGTTTTTATCTTTGTATTAATAAACGTGAGGGTTTTTTTTTATATTATCATGCAAGATTTCAAGAGCCAAGGTTTCATTTGACAGACCACAGGGTCACTGTTTTCCATTTTGCTTCAGTCCATATTAAATGTTTTCAGGTCCAAACAAGTCTGTGACATTTCTGGTACTTGTCTGGTGCTTGAAAGAGCTTTAACCTAACATTTGTGGATGCTGAGACAAAAAGCGTTCAGTGTTTTTTAGGCTTTGTCCCTTGCATACAGATTATTCTTCAGAATTGTCAGATTTGTATTTATATTGTATTATATTATATATTTTGTATTGCCCACCCAGTCATGAACCTATCTCTTGAGGATGCTCTTTTTGTGTATTATTTGTTTCATGGGCTGCTAAGGATTTAGTTCCCAGGTAACAGTTTTATGCACAGTTCTGGTAAGTCCCATTGAAATCTAATTTCAGAGAACAGAGAATTTACTCATGGTGTCACACCCACACAACATGTATGCCTTAACTCATTTACACACTCCCTCACTTAAACTCATTTTGAGGCGCTCAGGACATCCTCTGGCGTTTCCTTCAAGCTCTATGACAGGAAACTCCCAGTCCTCAACAACAGGAAACTAGATCCCACCAAGGCCCCATATTTTCCTAGCTAAACATCTTGCCAAGTCAAGAAAACCAGTCGCCTTAAATTTCATGACCAACACCCCTCGGCCAGCAATGCCAGCTGAAAAACAATACAGTATTTTCCATTCACATCGCTTCACATGTAAAAATAAATGCCTTCTGCCAGTGTAATTAGGACACTGAATTAATTAACACGCTTAGTGAAGGTCATCCAGATAATGTTACTGGTCTTATTAATGAAAAAGAAGGATATATTGCAAAGTGACATGTTTGCTTGCTAAAAAATGGTCTCTACTGACATCTGGCGTTCATAAAGTGAAGAGTAGAAAGACACGTTAGCTTACTACTTGTAAGTACAGGCCTTTAAAGATTTCATTGAAAAACATGAGTTGGATAACTAAGTAATGTTAATGTACGACAGTACAGTGGATTTAACAGATAAAAGAAATAAAATTGTGTTCATGAATTTTTTTAATTAAAAAAGTAGACCTAAGTGATCACCTTTTCTTGTGTATTGTAATGTGACAACAAACATGATTTGATCATGAATACATTAAAAAAATAATTTTCAGGATTTAAAGGATGTAGTCTTTATTTGTTTATAAAACTCCATGCTGCTTGTACTGGGGCACCAAAAAAAATTTGTACAGGAAAATTTCTTTTCTTGCCAGTCAGCCATGCCTTAAATAAAATGAAATATTTTGAAAAAGAGACAAAATTCAGAAAAAAAGACACACTACAGAATTGTCCTGGTTTTACCACGATTTTGTATAATCATACCATTATCTGACTCACACAAATATTCAAATTTCAATTTAATTAATAAAGGGTGTAAATTAAATAGGGTGTGCACATTCTCTTGAGGTTAAGCTTTGTGATCAGGTGCAGTATTAAAAGTAGCGTGCCAACTGAGAAATGTTTTTGGTTTTAACACTGTCCCACAAATTTAAATACATTTTGGATAATTATCTAATAATATATGTAGAAGTAGAAATTGAAAATAATTTTTACTATATCCCATGATCCTCTATTAAACTAATCAGCGAGTGTGTGACTGGGGTAATGTAGTTCTTTTTTTTTTTTTTTTGAAACATGGTCAGAAAGGCTTAACAAAAAATGCAGAATGTACTAAAATAGAAACTATACAAAAACTGAATGATTAACATTATTAATTCACAACAATATTTATTTATTTACAATTTATCTGAAATTTTGTTACTCCATATGTCATAATGAAAAAATAATGCATGATTATCTTTGAAATTTTAATACCTTTTGATTCAAGTTATAGTCTTAATATATAAAAATTTGCACACTACCACTTACTCAAGTTATAATAAAAAAACCCAAGTTGTAATTTTATGTTTTTTAGGGTACATACAGCAACTGCAGTGGAAGAGACAGAACCTAACACAACACAAGCACATTACATTACTTTTCAGAATCTACATGTGTATGTATGTATGTATGTATACATACATACATACATATATATATATACATACACACACACACGTATATATGTATACATACACACAAGTGTAGATTCTGAAATGTAATGTAATGTGCTTGTGTTGTGTTAGGTTTGTTTTTCTTCCACTGCAGTTACTGTATACATGTGTTACTGGTCCGGCTGCTCTGCACAAATATTTGTTTTACCGTTACTCCATCTAGTCAACTTCTCCAGTGGCTAACCTTGCTGCACCTTTGTTATGAGCTGAACTTGGCTTGTTTTTATCCATTATCCTCAATTATTGCAATTATTGGTATTCAACAACAATAACTTTACTTTTTTCTTGTTTATGGTGCAGCATTGTCTTGGTTTCATTCATTCATAAATTATCTTCCGCTTAATCCTCTACTAGGGTCACAGGTGGGTTCCCCATACCCATCCAGGGGCGCCAATCTATCACTGGGCACACATTCACTCACACAGTCAGACAGACACAAAAACACTATATGGGACAATTTAGAGCATTCAATTTACCTTTAGTCCATGTTTTTGGACTGTGGGAGGGACTCTGAGAACCCGGAGAAGAACCTCCGAAAACATGTGGAGAACATCCAGATTGGGATTCGAACCTGAATTCCCATTGCTAAGAGACAAACATGCTAATCACTAAGCCATCTTGCCACCCTGTCTTGGTTTCATTTGTAAATAATAATCATTTATCTTGTTGCTCTTACTTTTTCCTCACTCATTTAGTGTACACTAAATACACTCATAACACTAAGAATGCCTAAAAATCCTGTACTGGTCTATTTTTAACTGAGCAGTAACACATTTTGTATAGCTGAAAAAGTACTGGGAGCAAGATACACTGAAAAGTAAGTCAGGCCAATTTGTGGCTTTTCCCAATTACTTTCCCCATTAACTGCACGCAGCAGCCCTGGAGCAACGAGGGTTAAAATTCTTGCTCGGACACCCACAGTGGTAACTTAATAGTGGCCCTGGGATTTGCTCACAACCTTCAGATTGATAGTCCCACTCCCTAGACACTGCCTTTATAATTCATTCATTCATTATCTCCCGCTTTATCCTCTATTAGGGTCGCGGTGGGGTTCCCCTTGCCCATCCAGGGGAGAACATCTCAGGCGCTGGGCAGATAGACCCAGGACAGGGCGCCAATCTATCGCTGGGCACACACTCACTCACACAGACACACTCTATATGGGGCAATTTTGAGAATTCAATTGACTTGATCCATGTTTTTGGACTGTGGGAGGAAACCGGAGAACCCGGAGGAAAGCCACGCAGACACGGGGTGAACATGGAAACTCCACCCAGATTGGGATTCGAACCGGGAATCCCTAGCGCTGAGAGGCGAACGTGCTAACCACTAAGCCACCATGCCCCTGCCTTTATAATAAGTAACTTATAATAATAATAATAACTAAGAAATAAATCTCTGCTTTCCGATTGGTTTTATTTATTGTCCTCACCAAATCTTACTGTTGTTTCTGGCATACTTCATTTTCTAACCTTGCAGATGCCCACCAAATTGGCATGAATAGGCTTAATGTCCACATCACCCCCTCATCACAACTGAACATGCCAGTGAATTATTACACTGTGCCACAATTTCTCACACCAATCCTAAACCTCTTTTGGTAGCAGATGTGGTATGTACAATTAATTCGGCTTGCTAATGCACACACACACTGGACAATTGTTTTTTGTGTAGCAAGGTAGTCTGGTCTTAGATGCATCAGTGTGTTACTGAGACACAAATACCAGACTGACAAAGACAGTGGCCCTACACTCAACTATGTCCATACTGACAAAATATACAGTAGCTCTCCACTAAGGACATGTGCTGTAATACAAGGAACTTCCTAAATTCATCAGTCTTGTTAAGATAATCAAGTGGGTCCTGCCTATATCCAAGCAGCTCCAGCTTCCTTCCCATCACCCACTACACAATGTACAGTCCAATTCCAGTAAATGCATGGCTTCTCTTTTAGAATTCCATCCGCGGTCTTGATGCTTCTTCCCGCAATCAAATTTAAAATGGTTAATATTTTCCACTAAATTGTAACATACCTCATTTCAAGATCGCTTATATTTTATATTGGGAATATCAAATATTGGTCTATCAGATTAATCATTAATGAAGCTTCCAAACTTTTTTGGAGTTAGGGTTATATTAGTCTTACATAATACATTATATTTACATTTAGCAGACGCTTTTATCCAAAACGACTTACAAATGAGAATATTACAAGTCAGTAGCTATGAAGAAAACCAGCTACACTGTAGAATTATCAAACCTGAGTATGTGGTTATATAGTTTGCAAATGTACAAGATAAATATATATATATATTTTTAATGGTTAGTCTAAACTGTGCTAAACTTTTAGTAAAACAAATGATTTATGCCTCACAAATGCTTCCTCACAAATACTAGCACATTTACACTTTTGATTTTACTGCTCTGGATAATTAAGCCACATATTCTATTTGCATATCTACTTGATGTAAACTGATATGAATAGCAATAGACCAGCAAAGTAGCTTAGTTATTTCAGTGGAGAATATTCATATAGGGTGGCACGGTGGCTTAGTGGTTAGCACCAGTTCAAATCCCAATCTGGGATTTCCATGTTCTCCCCGTCTCTGCTTGGGTTTCCTCCAGGTTCTCCGGTTTCCTCCCACAGTCCAAAAACATGGATCAAAGTCAATTGAATTCT
The DNA here is from genome assembly GCA_019802505.1 of Corydoras sp. C115. Taxonomy (NCBI): domain Eukaryota; kingdom Metazoa; phylum Chordata; class Actinopteri; order Siluriformes; family Callichthyidae; genus Corydoras; species Corydoras sp. C115. The sequence continues at coordinate 2,932,883 of JAFMOC010000022.1, read as the reverse complement.
CCAAAATTGCCCCATATAGAATGTGAGTGAGTGTATGCCCATCAATAGATTGGCGCCCTGTCCTGGATGTATCTGCCCAGCGCCCGAAAGATTCTCCCCTGGATGGGCATGGAGAACCCCAGCGACCCCAGTAGAAGATTAAGTGGAAGATAATGAATGAATGAATGAACACCCCCACGACCCTAGTAGAGGATAAAGCGGAAGATAATGGATGAATGGAATATTGGGTGGTGGGTAGATACACCCAGGACAGGGTGCCAATCTATTGCATGTCTCATACATTCATTCATTATCTCCCGCTTTATCCTCTATTAGGGTCGCGGTGGGGTTCCCCATGCCCATCCAGGGGAGAATGTTTCGGGCGCAGGGCAGATAGACCCAGGACAGGGCGCCAATCCATCGCTGGGCACACACTCACTCACACACACACACACTCTATATGGGGCAATTTTGGAGAATTCAATTGACTTGATCCATGTTTTTGGACTGTGGGAGGAAACCGGAGAACCCGGAGGAAACCCACGCGGACACGGGGAGAACATGGAAACTCCACCCAGATTGGGATTTGAACCAGGAATCCCTAGCGCTGAGAGGCGAACGTGCTAACCACTAAGCCACTGTCTCATACATATGAAAATAAATAAATAAACACACACAAACACTATATGGGGCAATTTAGAACTTTTAATTTACCTTGTGTACACAGTCCATGTTTTTGGACTGTGGGAGGAAACCCACGCGGACACAGGGAAACTCCACCCAGATAGGGATTCGAATCTGAATCCCCAGCGCCGCCAGAATATTTCAATTTAATATTTATACATTGGTTTAAAGGTTTTTAAATGCATTGCCGTTTGTTTACTGCTTCGGTGTAAAACTACAGTCATTCATTCATTCATTATCTCCCGCTTTATCCTCTATTAGGGTCGCGGTGGGGTTCCCCATGCCCATCCAGGGGAGAACGTTTCGGGCGCTGGGCAGATACACCCAGGACAGGGTGGCAATCTATCACTGGGCACACACTCACTCACTCACTCACACACACAAACTCTATATGGGGCAATTTGGAGAATTCAATTGACTTGATCCATGTTTTTGGACTGTGGGAGGAAACCGGAGAACCCGGAGGAAACCCACCCGGACACGGGGAGAACATGGAAACTCCACCCAGATTGGGATTTGAACCAGGAATCCCTAGCGCTGAGAGGCGAACGTGCTAACCACTAAGCCACCGTCTCATACATATGAAAATAAATAAATAAACACACACACACACACACACACACTATATGGGGCAATTTAGAACATTCAATTTACCTTGTGTACACAGTCCATGTTTTTGGACTGTGGTAGGAATCCCACGCGGACACAGGGAAACTCCACCCAGATAGGGATTCAAATCTGAATCCCCAGCGCCGCCAAAATATTTCAATTTAATATTTATACATTGGTTTAAAGGTTTTTAAATGCGTTGACGTTTGTTTACTGCTTCGGTGTAAAACCACTGTCATTCAAACAGTAAAACCCTCCACGGCTGCAGTGTTCGTTATCCCTTGAGGCGGATTCAGAGCGAGTCCACTGCTGCAGAGTATCCCCCTCGACTGTTTCCTGTTTGCACTCTCACTGAACAGTGACCAAAGCTGGCGTTCAATGTCGTGTGCGGTTGGGCGACGCAGACACTGTTTCTGAGCTTCTTCCTCCTGGTTTGGAATAATTTGTACAAACCAGCTGCAGTCGTTCTTTAGGCAGAACGGAGCGATTTCGCGGTAGATGGCGGCTCCTTCGCGGAGTGATCACGTAGCGTTGCTGGTAGGAAACGTACTTCACGTCTGGGGCGGACTTCAGGTAAACCGCATCACTCCATTACAGTGCATCCATCCGCACTACACCTGGCATGGAAGTTTAATGAAAGTTAACGTTGCTCGTCGTATAAATCGAACTTTAAAGGCCAATTCAGTGTAAAATGTCTCGGATCTGTTCTTTGCAGTATGTCAATGGAGAAGAGGTTGTGTTACCCAGTGATGAGATCTGGCTCTATGATTTGGAAAGTGGGAACTGGTGAGATGAAGAATAGCAAACTATTTTTTTTGGTTTGTTTACGCTATCTAACATTCATGACATACCTCAACATTCTTTTCTTTGAATACATAGTCTTTCCTAAATATGTATGTGAAAAAGAAAAAAAAACTAGGTTTACAGCAGTAGGAAATCAATTCACTATCATCTGTAAAGACCTGTTAGCATGATACATTCAACACCCAGTTCAAAGGGGACTATAAAAACATGATTGGGGCCTCACTACTGGTTATATATAAATATATTTTTTATGTTACCAACTCTATGATACTGCCATTAACAAGCAAATCTAGCACCTAGAAAATAAACATATCAAAAAGGTTACCTGTGGGCACATTTCAAACAACCAGTGACAGCAACAGAAAAACAACTCAACCGTCCCTGTAGGTTCACACATATCTTTCACTGTGTGTGTGTGTGTGTGTGTGTGTGTGTGTGTGTGTGTGTGTGTGTGAGATAGGGCTCACAAGGGAATGGGTGGAGAGGTTCCACCTCTGCTTTCACAAACATGTGGATCATATCTTTGTGACACCATTTATGTTTTCGGAGGCCAAGATAGCAGTGGCCCTACAAATCAGGTGAGCTATGTTCTGTAGTTGTGCTGTCGACATAGTTGTACAGCAAATATACAAACAGATTGAAATAATAGAAGTGGTTTAACATGTTTGGCAAGGCTGGCTATATAAAAAATACTATACATAACTGGTGAGCAGAACTCGATACACGGTGTTTTCACTTAAAAAATGACAAGGAATGTGAAAGAGGAATGACAACCTGTCATGCGAGTTCCTAAGATACATTGCTATGAGCACATACCTTATTTATATTATGTTAGTAGTAAATTAGTCACCTGTAAAATACAACTAAAACTTCTGACACAATAACATTACCATATGACTGGTCTTGTTTTGCATTTGTTTTGTGTACTTACTGAATGTTTCTGTTTGACTCAATAGATGTATTGTGTTAGTTTGCAAGAGGAAAAATACACCTGGAAGCAAATAAAAGCTGGTGTTGGAACCCCTCCCTCACCTAGAAACAGACATTCCTGCTGGGTCTACAAAAACAGGTGGTGCAAAGCCTCTGAGAGTAGATGCAGATAAACATTTGCAAAAATACATATTGTTTTGCAAAAACAATTTTTGCTGAGTATACTGTATAAATCATTTTTAAACACATTCATGTCAAAAATGAAAGCAGCTGTTCTATTTTGCACCAGATATAACAAAATGTACAATACATTTGAAAACAAACTTAAGCCCAAGTACCCTAAATTTCAAACATGCATGAAAGAATCTGTGTTGTAATAAAGAAAGATAAGATAAAGTTTAAGATAATGCAATAAAGATTTAGTAGTTTTAAGTAGTATATATATATATATATATATATATATATATATATATATATATATATATATATATATATATATATATATATACTTTTTAGAACATTCTTGTGTATATATATGTATATATATATATATATATATATATATATATATATATATATATATATATATATATATATATATATATATATATAGATAGATAGATAGATATAGACATAGATATAGACTTTTTCTGCACTTATCTATTTCATCAGTTTAGATGAAAAAGGCACATCGTAGTCCATAATCCTACACTTACTTTTTTTTTTGAAGGCACACCAATAAGCTTTAAATGTTTTCTTGATCAATCATTCTAAGCATTGCAGTGATACTAATTTATTGTAAGTGTGTTTTGCTACAATTTGTGGATCAGTCCCAGCAATGGCTTTGAAATCATCCCATGCACACTAATGAAAGATTACAGGATGAGTAACGGGAAATTGATGATTAACAATAGAGTGCAGTGCCTGAATACAATGTTTAAAAATGATGAATGATTCACTTCCAAATAAATACCTGCTTTGTGGTGGCCTTGCGCGAACAAAATAGAGTGAAGTAATTAAAATGTGTAGATAAATAAATGGACAGTAATTTTAGATCCTACGAAGTGAATCTAGCTAGAATGCAAAACTGATGATATACACATTGAGTGTAGAAACAAATTGATGTATCTAATAAAGTGGTAGTGGAGTGTAAATGGTCAATATATTTTGCTTGTCTAGTCTTATCTATTTTGGAGGATATGGCTGCAAAACAGTTAGAGAAGTTAACAACGAAAAAGGTTTTACAGTGGATGAAACATCATGGGTAAGAATAAGAATACAATATTTCCCACATTTACACAATATGGTTTTAGTATTTATATAATAGTCTTAACCTCTTCAATAGGTGACAAATGGTAATGCATCCTTTCACGTTTGGGGATGGAATAATGAGGTTCATGTGTTTAATCCCAATTCATCCGCATGGACTACACCAGAGACTCAGGTAAATCAGTATTATTAGCTCAAAAGTCTAGTGCTATACCAGCTATATCAATAAGATTAGAAAATAATTTTCCTGGTACTTGATATTTATTTCTGTTTTAGGGCACTCCCCCCGAACCAAGAGCATCCCATGCCAGTGCCGTTTTAGATAGCAAGGGCTATATATGTGGAGGTTTGGTGAGTAAAACATAATTTTTTACAACTGGAAATAACTTTACTTTTTATAGTCTTTATATTATAATGTTGTTTAACCATTAAATAGTTTAAATGTGCATTAGACTGTAATTTAGTTTGTGTAATTTTCATAGGCTATATAAATTCCATTTCATTAAAAAAAAAACTTAATATACAGTATCTAACTTTCATTTAAATACTTTAAGACATTTGCCTGTCTCTTCAAAGTATCATAATTCTACTTGTTGGTTTCTTTGAATTAAGTTTACCCTAATTCCACCTTTCCACCAATTAGATTTACAGTTTATGTAAGTTTATTATTGATTGGAAATTCACCCAACTAATTCAGGACAAAAACTTTTCATAGTGCTAGAGCAAATTCATGAAATACTGTTTTTCACTTTTAATTACTTTAAAAAATCTATTTTGCTCAGGAAACAAGCACTATAGACATCTACTGCTTAGACCTAATAAAATGGACATGGACAACAATGTAAGTACAATTATAGTATTAATAATTTACCTTTTGAAGTTTATTTAGGGGTAACATTACAATTGTAATATTGGTTTATTAAAGATCGATTAAAACTTATTGTAGCTCTAATTTCACAAGATTGGTTTATTTAGTTACAAATGGAAACTACAAAGGTTAACACTGTCCCCCCCTATTGATTATATAATGTCGTGTATAATTATGATCATCGAATGGTGATGACCAGTAGTCTCCATTATGAGACTCATTTGTGGTGCAGTACAGCTTGTCCACAACAGGTAACCTCTTGTTTTTAAACTGCATGAGGTATTGTTGTTACGTTTCTGCCACTTACAGGTAATTTATAAACTAGGCTGTTTGTAAAAAATAAATAATAGCCTTCCTAGCCCTCCTACTGTTTATGGCCAGTTTACCCTTTAGGGCTCAAACAGTCCATCTGGTCAACCACACCAGTGTGTGTGAGTGAGATTGACTAGGGACAAATTGTGATGGCTAGACAATCAGCACATCTCCAAAATCTCCATCAGTTCTAATATCCACACATCCACCTCTGGTGTTTATAAAGCATGATCCAAAAATAATCTTTTTTGGAAGAGTTTGATGCTTCAAAAAAGAGAAAATATCCAGTAAACCTTCTGCCAACATGAAGAAGAAGAAGGGCTATGTGAAGATGGGCAACAGCAGCAGAATACCACACCTGGTGCCAATTTTCTCAGCTACGAACCGGAAACTGAGAGTACAGTTCACACAGGCTCACCGAAATTAAACAGTAGAAGATTGAATAAACATTGCCTGGTCTGATGAGTCTTAATTTCAGATGTGACACTCAGATGCGCTAAGGTCAGAATTTGACGTTGACAACATGAAAGCATGAATCCATCCTGCTTTGTATCAACTGATCAGGCTGGTGGTGGTGTAATGGTGTGGGGGATATTTTCTTGGAATACTTTGGGCCCCTTAGAACCAATTGTGCATTGTTTTTTTTTTTTTTTTTAATATTCTGTTTTATTGTGTTTTTTTCCAAAGTCAAATACAGAAAACAAAAACATACATGTTTAACCCAAACCCAGTCCACAATCAGAACAGTCTCAGGTGGTAATATAATATTATGAATATATTAATTATTATATTATAAAATTATAAGTAAATATTAATGACAAAAAAAAAAAAAAAAAAAAAAAATTAAATTAAAAAAAAAAAAAAAAAAAAAAAAAAAAAATTATAATAAATAAATAAACAATAAAAAAAAAATATATATATATAAAAAAAAAAGGGATAGAATAAAATAAAATTAAAAAAAATAATAATAAAAAAATAAAAAGGGGGAGGGGGAGGGGGGGGTGGCAGAGAATGATACTCACTCTTGTGGTACCTTAAGATGATCTAATATAGGATCCCAAAATTTTATAACGTGCATCTGAGAGTGGGGCTACGTAATCTTTCCAGTGAGATGAAATTATACATTTCCGTGAGCCAGTTTTTGAAAGAAGGAACAGAAGACAGTTTCCAATGTAGCAAAATCAATTTCTTAGATACCATCATGGTGGCCATAACCACGCGTTGAACTGTATATGGAAATTTAGATAGAGAAATAGAGCAGCCACAGATTATAAGAATGGGATCTGGTTCTAGAGGGATATTTAGCACTTTTGAAAGCCAGTCAAATATGTTGTTCCAAAACGATTGTAAGGCAGGGCATGTGATAAACAGATGGGTCAAAGTGCCTTTTTCTATGGAGCATTTCTCACACAGTGGCGAGATATTCGGAAAGATCTTGTGTAGTCTAGTTTTGGAATAATGTAGCCGATGTAAAATTTTAAATTGGATCAATCTGTACCGTGAGTTTATAGAGCAATCTGGGATTTTAGTAAGACTTTCTTCCCATATATCGTTAGGTATTTCACACCCTAATTCCTTGGTCCAGGCTAGCCTAAGATGTTCGGAACTAGGGGTAAGTTTTAGGAAGGAGATGCAACGTGAAATCCGTTGTTTAGACGATGGGTCTGAGTTAAAAAAGCGGAATAAAGCATGGTCCGATGGTTTTGAGGTCAAATCAATTAGGGCTGTTTTGGTATAATGCCTCAGTTGTAAATATCGGAAGAAATGGGAGCGTGGTATATTGTATTTTTCCCTCATGGTGTTGAATGACATAAAACAACCATCCTGATATAAATCACCCAAGGAGGTCAAACCTTGGCTTTCAAGGTCAAAAAAAATCTTATCCGTTTTGGCCGGAATGAATTCATGATTAAATGTAATAGGGGTATGAATGGAATTTGGTGGGGCTTTCGTAACATGTTTAATTTGATTTAGTATTTTCAATGAGTTCTTAATTATGAAATTCTTGTTTGTGACAATTTTTCTAGATGACAGCTTTGTGTATAACAACGTGAGTAAAGAGGTCAGAGGAGAACAACTAGCCTCCACCTTGACCCACAGTGGGGTACTTCTCGAGGCAAGACCAGAACGAGAACCAAGCTGCCAGAATGCAACAGCTCTAGCATTAGCTGCCCAATAATAGTGTTTAAAATTAGGTAAATTCAAGCCTCCATCGGTAGTACTTTTTTGTAAGTGAATTTTAGTGATACGAGGGTTTTTTTGGGCCCATATAAAGGAAGATATAGAAGAATCAATTAGCTGGAACAAAGAGTTTGGGAGAACAAATGGAAGGTTTTGAAAAAGGTATAAAAATCGCGGCAAAACGATCATTTTAATAGCATTAATTCTTCCAATCATCGAAAGCGGAAGTAACTTCCATCTCTCTATCTCCTTTTTGAGCTTGTCTACCGCAGCCTCATAATTTAATTTGATGGTAAGTTTGGGGTCTTTAGCTATTTGAAGGCCAAGGTACGTAAAATAATTGTCTGTTACTTTGAAGGGAAGTGAAGATATAAATGAGGGATCAAGACTACCAGCAAGCAACATAAATTCACACTTGTTCCAATTGATTGTGTAGCCAGAGAATTGTCCGAACAAATTAATATAATCCAAGAGTTTGGGGATGGAAGAGGCAGGATCGGTAATAGATAAAAGAAGATCATCCGCGTATAAATTAACCAGAGTCTCAATACCATTTATTTTAATCCCATGAATATCTGGATGAGTCCTTATACCAATAGCGAGCGGCTCAAGTGCTAAATTAAAAAGTAAAGGAGAGAGAGGGTCTCCCTGTCTAACCCCACGTTGAAGCAGAAAGGGGGTGGATCGATCAGAATTCGTTAAAACAGAAGAACATGGATGTAAGTAAAGAGCCTTGACCAGGCCGATAAAATAATTACCAAATCCAAATTTATTTAGCGTATAAAACATGTATGGCCATTCAACCTGATCAAAAGCCTTTTGAGCGTCTAGGGAAAGAATAGCTGTCGGGGTGTCATTTTGTTGCCCAAAAGAAATGGTATTAAGAACTAGGCGGACGTTACAGAAAGAAAACCTCCCAGGTATAAATCCGGTCTGATCCGGGTGAATTATCTCCGAAATATGATTGGCCAGGCGATTGGCCAGGACTTTTGAAATAATTTTTTGGTCAGCATTAAGCAGAGCAATGGGTCTGTATGAGGCAGGATCGGTGTTAACTTTCCCCTTCTTTAATATTAATGAAATATTCGCCTGGTACAAAGAATCAGGAAATTTATTATTAGCAATTGAATCATGGACCATCCTAAGCAATAAAGGAGTGAGCTTTACAGAAAACGCCTTATAAAACTCACATCCAAAACCGTCTGGTCCAGTAGCTTTGCCCAATGGAAAGCTATCTATTGCTTTTTGGATTTCAGATAAAGTAATTGGCAAATCTAAAGCTTCTCTAGCTGAATCAGAAAGCTTAGGTATAGACAAATTATCAAAGAAAGAGTCCAGGTCAGATTCAGAGGCTGTGAATCTTGATGTGTATAAGTCTGCGTAGTAGTCCCTAAATCTATTGTTAATCTCTTGATGACTCGTGAGAAGATGCCCGGAGGCAGACTGAATTTCATGAATTGCTTGGCTGGCCCTGATCTCCCTGAGTTGTCTAGCTAAGAGTCCTTCCGGTTTTTCACCCAGCTCGAAATGTTTTCTTTTAAGTTTTAGAAGGAGGTTTTCGACCCTTTGGTTAAGAATATTATTGTATTCGAATTTATATTGCAGAATTTGGTTGTACACTGCTGTGGAGGGAGAAAGTTTGTTAGTTTTTTCCAAGGCTATTATACTACTTTCTAGTTCTATAAGGCGTTTATCTAATTCTTTCTTTTTTGAGGCTTCAAATGATATGATATGTCCTCTGGTTACTACTTTAAAGTCTCCCAAAGAACAGTGTCAGAAATATCGTTCGTGTCATTAAATTCTAGAAATTCAGATATCTTAAAATCCATATATCTGACGAAGTTGGCATCGGAGAGTAAATTAGGGTTGAATTTCCAATTATATGTAGGTTTGTTAATTAAGTTACATAGCGTGAGGGTAATTGGACTATGATCGGAAATAAGGATAGGATGGTACACTGTGGAACCCACCTTAGGAACTAACTCTGACGAAACTAAGAAATAATCAATCCGAGAAAAGGAATTATGCACAGGCGAATAGAATGAGAAGTCTTTACTAGTTGGATGCTGAAGTCTCCAAATGTCTACCAAATTTGAAGACCTGAGCAAAGAGTTCAAGACCTGAGTGGATGTAAGTACCGTTGGTGACTTAGAAGACAGCCTATCTAAGTACGGGTCCAGGTAACAGTTAAAGTCACCTCCTATAATAATATTGTCAGACGAGTTAAACGGAATAATTTGAAAAAGATGACGAAAAAATTCCGGGTTGTCGTAATTCGGGCCATAAATATTAACTAAAGTTAAGGGATAGGAGTTGATATTTCCAGATACAATAATATATCGTCCTTGTGGGTCGACTATCATGTCTTTTAGTTGGAATGGAATATTCTTTCGAAAGAGAATCGCTACCCCGCGAGCCTTAGAGGAAAATGTGGTTTGAAAGGTTTGGGATATCCACTGCGTTCTTAATCTGGCTTGATGGGAGAAATTTATATGGGTTTCCTGAAGAAAAATGATGTCCGCCTTCATCTTTTTCAAATGTGCGAATATTTTTCCCCGTTTAAGGGGATGATTAATCCCTCGGACATTCCAGGAGACCAAGTTAATATTTGTGAGATTCACGTTATGTGTAAGTACCATTCAAAGCTAAGATGGGAAGATGCAAAATGCCACCCTATAGGAGTAGGAAGCAAAGGGAAAGGAAAAGAAAAACAAATAATAAATAAAAAACAAACAAAAAACAACAAACAAAGAAAAACAAACAAACAAATCAAAACAAAAAACGAAAACATATCACTTGAGACATAGTAACTAAGCAAATAACCAAACACTCCCACCCTCCCTCCCAAACCCAACCCCAATGCAGACCTATTTCCACCCCGGAAATGTCTAGAAATCCCCATATGTAATGGGAAGGCTACCGCAACAAAGGAACAACACTCTACTCACTACTAAACTATGATGCAGGGGGAGGGGTCCCCAAAACCACGTATTATCATGGTGTAGGAAAGATAATAAAAAAAAAAAATAATAATAATAAAAAAAATATTTCTCTTAAGTGTCCAAACTGCACAAAGAAAGGAGTTTTTATTAAATTATCTCCGTGGGGATTATCTCAATCAAGTTGACCTTTCAATGTGCATATAGTTTTGATTGACTCGGCCTGGTCCACAAGAATTTATTCAGAAGGTAGGAAAAGTATGTGATTGTCAAATTGCGCTGGTCTTGTGGCCAGTGTCATTACAAAACACCGCAGCTAGTCAATCACTCCAAACTCTAGCCGACACTGCAATGCCGCAACGAGGGATTATGTCATCAGTTCTCCTTGCTTACTGCGGACTTAATTGACTCCACAAAAACCCTGGCATCAGATAGTTCAAGGAAGGTGTGCAGCTGGTCCTCATAGGTTACCTGTAACCGCGCAGGAAAACGAAAAGTGTGCGTGATCTTCATGTTTCTCAGGGCACCCAAAGTCTCAGCAAACTGCCTTCTTTTGTCGATCACTGCGCTGGTGTAATCCGGAAAAATCAGGATTTTATGACCTTTAAACTGAAGTGGTCCAGCGGACCTCCGGAGATGTAAGATTCTTTCCTTGGCTTGGAAAAGATGTATCCGCGCAATGATAGGTCGGGGTCTAGCGCCCTCCGGCGGGCGCGGGCGCAGCGATCTGTGGGCCCGGTCTACCAGCAGGGGGGAATCAAAATGACTCTCACCGAGAAGCTTGGGTAGAAGGTCGGCCACGAAATCAGTGACTCGGGGTCCCTCGCTCCCCTCTGGGACGCCAATTATGCGAATATTATTCCTCCTCGATCTGCTTTCCAGATCGTCTAGTTTCAGCATGATCTTGGCGTTTATTTTTTCCTGCTCTGCGAGTGCAGATTCGAGTGAATCGATACGGGAGTCATGAGCCGAAACAGTCTCGCCGAGGGAGCTTAGGGTTTCCTTAAAGTCCTTTAACTCGGACCGGACCGACGTTAAGGTAAGTTCCAGGCTGCTCAGACGGGAAGAAATATTTTCCAGGGGGGTCCGGAGCGAATCGAACAAGTTCTTGGCCCACAAGGGGGGTGAGTCAATTTCAGAATCGCTGGGCCCCGGAGGACCTACTGGCGGAGTACGCGAGAGCGCAGGAGAGGGATTCCCTGAGTCCTTTAGAGTTTTGGTTGATTTTGGCGGCATCTTATCAGTTGTCGGCACCAAAGTGTGTTCAATTTGAGCTAGGAGTTTTTAGCCGTCGAGTAAACATAAAATTTCCAAAATAAAAAAGAAAGAAAACCGATTAATTAGCAATGGTGTGGAGACCCCGATGAAATCACGTCTACACCATGGTGTGCTCCCTAGCGCCCCCAATTGTGCATTGTTTAAATGCCACCAACCTGAGTATTGTTGCTGACCATGTCCATTCCTTTATGACCACAGTATACTTATTTCTGATGGCTACTTCCAACTGGATAATGCACCTGTCAAAAGAAAATAGCACATTACACTTATTAGTGGAGCAATAAGAGGCTGCTTTAAAAAGTAAAACTCTATAGGGTACTTTAATTTTTATTCTGGATTTAAAAACACAGTATTTTGCAACATGTGGAAACCAAATGTATTATCTGTATGTTCTTAGCGAGCCATTGACCCCTTGTATCCCAGTGGGTCGTTCTTTGCACACACTGACCACTACCTCATACAACACTCTCTTCCTGTTCGGTGGCCTCAGCATGTCTGGACATGTTCTAAGTAAGTATAAAGTCTAAATGGTGTGTTGTTTCTAGTGGAACTGTATTTTCTTTTAGATTACTAATTACATTTTTATAAATGACAATTTGAACATTTTATTATTGTAATGATTTTGATCAGGTGATGGCTGGGTATATGATATTTCAAAGAAAGAATGGAGGGAATGTCAACACGATCACAAAGACAAGCCAAGGTATGCGTTTAATCTGAAGGGAGTCTGCATGAAATGTTTACTAATATACAGAGGTAGATATAATAAAAGTCAAACAAACCAGCAGTCATTTATCTTTTAATAGCTAAAACTTCATAACAAAACATTACTAATAATTATAATATTGTCATTTGTATTATCTGAATTGTTATGACCTGCATAGAGATATTTACTTTTTAAAATATTTTTAACTATTTAACTGTTTTTATAAAAATACAGCTCATATAATATGCAGATATGTATCTATTTCATGTTACTGTTTGTGGGGAGGAAAATAAAAGAAACACCTTGCCTAGGACTAGGAAATACAGCTGCTTAATTTCCAAATGTTTATATTTGTATGTGATAAGTTGAGCTGGAACAGCCCCAGGCTAATGACTCAAAAGGCAATGTTTTGTAGGGGTGTTAGTCAGATAATCATGTATATGGACAAAAGACTGAAAGAGGTTATTTGTGTAGTGTAAGCTGACAACAGAATAATCACACCATATGTCTTCTATAAATAAAAGAATGCTGTTAATAAAATCCCATTGGCTCCCTGTAGCTGCTTGCATTCAGTACAAGGCACTGACACTCGCCTCCAGGACCATTTCTGGATCTGCCCCCTCTTACCTTCACTCTACTGTATATTTTCAAAATACACTCGTTCACAACGTTCAAGTGATGAATGTCGCCTGGTGATTCCACCTCACCGAGGAGCAAATTCTCACTCCGTTGCGTTAGTATTACTGTTTAGGCTCATCCCTGAGACCCATATTTTAGAGTCATTGTCAACTCAATGTAATTTTGTTTACATGGTTATTTTAAAATTAATGTAAACTAACTAAGCACATTTATAGTAATACATATACAGTAGTTAACAATTACAATTAGTTAACAATTGAATTAGTGAACTAATTCGCCTCTCAGCGCTGGGAATCAACGAATTAACTGTAACCTTCAAAAAAACAAAACAAAACTTTGCAGAAAGTATGTTCAGTCTTTCATTGTCATTTTCAAACCACTTATCCAAAACAGGGTGACAGGGGTTCTAAAGCCCATCACAGCTGCAAGTAACTCAGGCAAGAGTCCCGGCTTTTTAAAACCATAGTGTCATTGCTTAAATTTTTTTTTTTCATTTGGAAAAAGAGGGATATTTAAGGAACGTTTGTGAACTTTCTGAAGTTCAGTAATGCAAATGACCTGGATAGTTTATACAGATTTTTTTCAAAGCAGGAAAAGCCTGATTACTTTTGTTTTCAATGTTTTTTATTTAAAATTAATTATATTCAGAGTTATGGCTAAACATGACAATTATATTGATTTAGAATACAAAAAGTGACGCTAAATGCATGCATTATAGTAGTTCTTTTTATTGTTTTATACTGACCCCTGGTGGTTTTATTGGGAGTAAAACAATCTCTCTCTCTTCCACACACACAGACACAAAATGTCACTAAGGAATCCATGGGTGATATTGTAATATAATATATGTAATATTGATTAAATATTAAATATCATAAGTCAAATATCTTTTAAGTTTTTTTATTTACTTTTAGGATGTTTGTATAAAAAAATTCTGAAAAGTTCATATATATAATTTATATAAATGTTTTCCCAATTGATTGGTCCCAGGTTTTGGCACACAGCCGCACAATGGAAGGACAATGATGTTGTGGTTTTTGGAGGAAGTCGGGAATTTAAACTGACAATGGATTCGGTGGGTATGTTTTTCTACAGCACTGGAACTAGAAAACCAAAGCAATTAAAGGTCGGTCAGGGAGAGGGATGATAATTTAAATGGTTCTTTCACACATCTAATTATGTCTGTGAGAGCATCCCAGAATATTGATGGTTCCACATAGACCTTAAATTTTACAGTATTTTCTGATGGATCCTAAGTAACAATAGCTGGAAAGACACATATAAGAAAAAAAAACTTTGCAGTGGGGATCAGCTAACTAGATACAATAGCATTAGGAATTAGGTATATATGTCACACACAGTATTCTTGTGTGTGTGAACAAGTCCCTTTTTTCAAAAAATTTTAACACTTCCAGAAGACAGTAATAATACTTTTAAATATTAATAAATTATATAGTCCTTCTCCATTGTTTAAAATCTGTCTTACTATGGATTATTTCCATTTCTAAGGAAAATCCATTGCTTGTCTACATTACACAATAACGATATTATGGAAAATTAGACTAGTCCTATGCTTTGTAAAATTGGTATCCATTTTGTCATCTTGTTCATTAAAAATGACTAATTTCATTTTTAAATAAAATTAATAATTGTAGCGGTTCACATAATTGTAAATCACAAATCTTCAAGAAATAACTCAAACACCTCTCTTTCAGAAGCATTTGCTATAAAAAATTTAATCGATCAATCTTCCTCTCAATTTATACTTTGGGTAAACAGATGTATTTAGTCGTGTTTGATGAACTTTAGCCAAAGGGTTTACAAATGTTCGAGGACCTTTCCATTTATACATTTAAAAAGATAAATTTCGTAATAGTAAATATGGTTTTAAATATTTATCCAATTCAGTGTCTAAAGTTTATTTCTCCACTCAGATTTCAGTTCTCAGATCTCCTTCACAAAGCCACTGTGGAAATGTTCTGCTGTTTCAGACTCAGCCATATTCATTATCCAGGTAGGCAGACTCAATATTTACTGCTGCCCCAAAACTACAGTCTGTGGAGAACATCCAAATAATCTTTTTTCAACGTAAACATTTTTAGCAAAAATGTTGATGTACAAGTCCTGAAATTATAAATCAAAACTACTATAGAATTCATGGTATTAACCTTAGCCCAAACAATGCAGTTTTAAAGTTAAACAGAACCCAAGCCAAAATGCAAATTGGAAACCTGCATTTAATAGGAATAAGATGAGATGTTGGTTTTGTTCATGAAAAACTTTTTTTTATAGGTTATGTGAAGACTGCATTGGTCAACATGGTTCTGCGTTGGGGACAAAGATGTCAGGTTTACCACCTAGAGTTCAAAAAACTCTGTACAAGAGAATAACCTACTTCAAAACACAAAAACTGAACTGAAAATATTTTTTTTAGAAATATGGTAAAATTCAGCACTTTCTTGATCCAAATAGACTTGAAACATAATTTCTAGATTTACTAGCAACCTACACACTTTATTTGCAATAATTAATGTGTATTTAACTGTAAAGAAATAACAGTGCCTTTGTTTTACTGAAAATGTTGTGTTTATAAATTATATATATATCACCAAATAACAAAATAGTATTCAATTTTATACTGAAACATACCATTTATAACTGTGACAGCATCTTAGCCAAATATTTCCTGCACCAATAAAGTTCCCTTACAAATCAAAAAGAGAACAAAAATTTATGTTATTTGTACTGTACTTTTTTAGAGAATGCATTATTTTCTTTTCTAATGGATTATTTGTATTAAACTATATTAGCTACAATTGTACATTGTAAATTCTGCATACCAAACCAAGTCTGATACAGGTCATCAGCAGAAGAACCATGAAATGTATCAATCTTTATAAATTCTATGGATCACTGTACACTGTATTTAACCATGTGAATCTCTATAGAAATATAAGAATCTAAATATCTAAACAAAGCTATAATGTTATATTGTAATAAAAAAAAAAGATTTTGTTTAAGCAGATTAGCATGTTGTACTTTTCTAATTTCATGTCACACTGGTTTGGTAAATAATAAAATCATGACAATTTTATGATCAATTTATTATTTAATATCAATATGGACTGAAATGCATTTTTACAAAACAATGGAATGATAAGTCATATATTCTAATAACGACAAGTCTATAAAATTACAGTTGGTATGTTTATGCTTTTATAGAATGTCATTTCAGGAAATTAAGGTACCATTTTCTTATATAAAACCTTTTTTGGTATTTTCCCTCAAAGTGCATAAAACAATTCTGAAGAGGTTTCCATACCCAAACGCAGTGCTTGCACATTAGCAAGCTAATGAGTAAGATCGTGAATGAGCAGTAAGTTTTGGTCTCTATGTGTCTGTTCAGTTAAGCAAATATCTTTTTTCTTTTACTTTTTCCTCAAACGGTCACTGCATCCCTACTATTAATATCTAAAATTCACATTAGTCCCTGAAGTTTGAGTAGCATCAACATTTCATGAATTCAATTCTTATATTTGTTTATGGCAAACAACCTGAGCCATACCATTTAGCACAAACGCAAAGCAATGCGCAAACCAACCTACACCACCATATCGCATATGGGAGAGTAAATAAAACAAAGAAAAATAATAATGCTCATTTAGCTGATAGGAGCAGTTTCCATTCTAAGCACATTAGCATCGTTTCTAAAAGCTAAAGCTTAGATGCCTGATCAGGTTTACTTTGCATTTAATTAAGAGTGAGTCAAACCAACAGTGAAAATGAGAAAAGGAAGGAAAAAAAAGGAAAAAGAAAAAATCTGAAAATGATGGCACCGGGGTCATTTTACATTACATCCTTTCCTCCCTCATTTCCGCTGCTTTACTTGTTCATATAGCCTCCACATAGTTAGCGGGTAACATGCCCTGCTTGCCGGTGCGCTCAACACGGCCAAACATCCAGCCCTCATCTATCTGCTGCACATCCAAAATCACATCTCCATCTGCGAACGACACTTCATCATCATCAGCTGCAGCGTAGTCGTAGATCGCTTTGTAACGCTTCTATAAACACACACAGGCAATAATTTATTAATTTTACTCTAAATATTCCATACACCATAACACTATCCTTCTAATTACAGAATGCATGTAGTGCTGCATGAAGGTTTGTGATTAAGATTTTCGGCATTAATTTGACCTAAAACACATATTCAAATGTACATAAAAAGACAAATCAAACAAACAAGACAAAAAATATTAGCCTATATCTGTTGAGGATAATGATCCCTGAGGGATCTATTAAAGTCTGATCTTTCCATCTTGTGGAAGTGCATCGCAGCATAGAAAAATTATTTTTTTATGACTTTAAATGAAGAGCTGTTGAGCATCTGGAAAAAGGATAACTAAACTATTGCTAAAAAGATAAAATTCTACAGTTTCAGTCAGACAGATTGTGTACAAATGTACATGTTCTGACATGTGAAAAAATATACATTCTACACTGTATACACTGTACGGGAACTCAAATATTTTAGTTTACACTCAACCACATCTATTTGAAACAGATTTATATATCAATTATATATGGCCCTAACATTAAAAAGAAAAGAAAAGTCATGTGGTGTGTTCTTGACAGCCATCATGAAATCTCTATAGTTGTGTACTGGACTACAAAGAACATGA